>JAXQQM020073050.1:0-94778 GCA_034641835.2 Pinus albicaulis | reverse complement strand
AACAAAAACTAAGAAGTAAGACAATGAAAATATGGAAAATATGAGGCCTGACATCATCCCCCAACTGACCTTTTTGCATGGCCTCATGCAAATAAATGATTAACATGTAGGACAGTCAAGGAGTAAGCTTCATAAGCTTCTTCTCCTCTATTTATGAACCCATTTATTTTTTAGAGATATTCAAAAGCCACTAACTTACCTGCTTCTGATAAGTCATAATCATATTTATAAAATGATTGGGGACACTAGATCATGGGGCATCGATACTTGCATCTTATCCATTGGTTACCTCTTTCCAACACCAAGTGAACATAGTCTTCTATTCTATCCATAGCATACCAGAAGTTATGATAACCAAAAGGTTGTGTTATCACTTAGAAAAAATGAAGCATCATTTGACAAGTCATATAGGTTCATGTGTCAAAGTTAGGGCTATAGGATTCATTTTTCATTACTTGGTCAAGGAAAAATTTTATTTTTCTTATTAAGCTCACCCTAAGGTCTAAACCCACTCTCTTTCAAATCACCTCATGTCACATCACTCATAATTTTATGACAGTTTTCATTTCCCAAGGTTTTAACACCGAAATGGTCGTTTTAGCCAAGAAACCACAGTTTCGTAGCGAAATACACTGAGAAATTTCACTTTTTGCAATGAAACGACTGATACTTTCGTAGCGAAAACAACCAGAAATACACTAGGAAGGCTACGAAAGTGAGGTTTCCTATCTGTCATGTGAAATTAGCTGTTAGGTGTTAGAAACTCATTTGAAATGGATACGTTAGATGCCATTCCAGTCAGTTAGGGTAAATATCAAGGTACATGGTCAGGGCTGAAGTCATCATCACCATTTTAAGCATGTATGACTCATCATTGTGTAATGAGTGGGCATCGAACTTCAAAATCTTTCCAAATTAAGTCATTTCTCATTCTTCATTCCTTCTTTGCGTGATATCGAGCTCTAGAGAGCATTTTATTAAGCCAAAGTTGTGGTTGGTATTTTCAAAGGTTGCAGATATCAGTGATCAAGCGAGGCAGAGAAGACACTAAAGAAACTATGTCTGCAAAAAGAAAGACAAATAAGGGTGGCCAATGTCTCAGATATGAGCCATCAGATATGAACTTGATTAACAAAGACCCAAAAACTGTAGAAGTCTTCAGAAGGACAAGATGTTTACAGTTTTGTGAAAGACTACAAGGCTGCCACGTACAGGTTTCCAAGGAATTTGCCCTAAACTTCAAAGGAACAACTACTAAAGTGGGAATGCTAAATCTCACCATTACACCAGAGGTCATTGCAGTAGCAACAGGGATTCCCAGGGGACAAGATAAATGGTTCAAAGGGTTCAAATTCAACATGGACGAGTAAAGAGTTTATCAAGCCAGAAAACAGTGAAATGGACCTTTCAAATGCCATTCCAAGGAGTTACATGAAGGATAATTTCTCAAATTTGTTGCTTATCATCCAGAATTATTTTAATTGTGAAGGGAGATACCATAAAATTTATTCTTACCATTTCAAGCTTCTCCTACACTTTGCTGGTAAGATATCTCTTGATCTGCCTTTCTATTTACATAAAATTGTAGCAAAAATGGCGGATAAGGTCCAAGCAAAATGCGAAGGAAGTGAAACCTCATTGTTTCATCATGGTTTAATAAAATTGCTGGATTTAGATGAGATTCAAAAACTAGGTAGAAATTTGGTCTTCTTTTTGTTTGTTAGTGGTTTTGAAATGGATACCCTTACCCTAACAAGAGCTCCTATACCTTAGGGGTATCCCATCACCTTTAGTGGCGAGAACAAAGTGAACCGGCAGAAGCGAGAGAACCAAGTGAACCAATCATGATGGAAACAAAGCAATTGCAGAGTTTTGATACACCCAATGTCCCACCTGCAAAACAAAAATCAAAAGTGATAAAACCTGCAAAACAAAAACAAGCTGTGAGTAAGCAAGGAAACAAAAGGATTACAAGGATTCAAACAATGGCTTTAGAAGACAAAACAGTGGTTGTAGAAGAAAGAACAGTAGCTAAAGGAAATTTAGAAGACATACTACATGCCACCATTGATATTGAAGAGACTCCTATAGTTTAGAGAGTTTTGAGGATATATATGAAGGTGGAAGCGAGAAACTCAAGAAGGCTAAATGATGCAGGGGAATTAAACCCAAGACACTTTTGTACATAAATAAACCTAAAGGGGGGTCTCATGTTTTGTTTCCCCATGTAAATATTCATACTTGAGTTATTTTAGTTAATTGAAGGGAAAATATTGTAACTGCCTGAATGATTGATGGGCACCTGAAGAGATACCCAGGCTGGCTTTGGGAGTCAAGAGTCATCGAAAGTAAATCGATTGATTTCCAATATGTATAAAAATAAACCTGCGACGGTAGGAGTCGAGAGACTGCACGGGCACACACCCTAGACACACACAATACTGTGAAGAGAGAAGTACAAGGGAAGAAGGCCATCAGATTGAAGATCTGGCCAACCAGTGGTTGTAAGCCAATCCATTGTGTAAATAATAAATGTTTCAACATATTTGTGCCTTGTGGAGTTAATTCATGTGTGAATGTATATCTGCTTTGCTTGAATAATTTCGATGTGAACATATGTACGCATCCTGAGGGAGGATAATTGAAATCTGTGATAATTAAGAAACCCTGTGAGGGGATTAATGGTTCTCTACATATATTTAGAGGAACCGATGTTAATACGGTCGAAAGTGTATCCCAACCGGTAGATAGTGGAGTTATATATATTCGTTGAATATAAGACTGAATGTAAATTGAACCCGTGATAGAGCTCTGAAAAAAGGCCTGTATTTAATGGGAGAATCAATGTATAGCATGCGGAAGGTTGAATGCAAGAGAACCGAGTCGAATAGTCCATAAGGATTTCATCGGAGCTGTATAGCAGTACTGTGGTTATATGAACTGTATAACGAGGAGCGAAGGCGCATTAGAACTACGTTAATTTGAATAGGCGGAACCTGGCGTGAAGAAGGAGCGGAACCTTGCAGATGAACAGTGAACGTGGTTTAAGGCTGGAAGCGGTTTTTATCGCACCACCTTTGCAACGAAAGTGGTATTTGAGGAATGGGGAGCGATTCCATAGATTGACCGACGCGTGTCCCCGAGCGACTTTGGAAAACCGCCTCCACTGCGTGCCATTGCGCATTATTGTTCACGCAAGTTACCTGAGCGATATTCGTCGGATCGGATGGAGCAGGGCGACGTGATCTCCGCCGTTGGATGTGGCAGGCGTTAGCGTTGGGACCCACGCTTATATACACTGGTTGATTATTGCTGCCTAACTAAGGTTGGCGGGTTTTAATAAGGTATGTGCAAATTGTTACATTGGAAAAGATAAGTACAGTTGTGAAGTCAGCGCCATATGAAATATATGTGGGGTTAACCATATTGTGACGGTTTAATATTTGAACGGAGGTCGTGACCATACATTGATATAGCATTATATGCGAGTAGGGTGACATCGTTTTAAATATGTGATGAAATGAATGTGGTTCAATATATTGAAATTCGATATATGTATGTCTTGGGGAGTTCATAACTAAAGGAGGAATGTGGAATTAATATCTCAATTATCTGAATTGAGATATTAAAATAACCCAGACTTATTTTTTTGAATTTGCCAACGCAGAATAAGGGAAGTGTGATATTTCCCCAATGTGAAGTTGATTGGCATGAGAAATATTGGATGCATTTACACACAGATTGAGGTTGGGACCAAGGTAAACTGGGGTCATGGGTTTCCCCGCTGTCAAGTGGTATCAGAGCTAGAATTTAGTTAGCTCGTTGAAGAGTTTGTTTTTGAAATGCACATGTACTGAACATGAAATAATAGTTGATGTTAGAATCTGTTTAATAGAGAAAATTTCAGATTTGATTTGACATGCAGTGAAGGTCTCCAGATGAAAAGAATCTGGATTTGAAGACAGAAGATTGCAGCAGGTAGAAATGCTGTGCAGGTGAGGAGAGAAGGAACAAGATCATTCAGGGATCTTGAGAGGTAAGATGATGAGCCTTATTTGAACTCTGGTTGGAAGGTATTGTTTGCAGAATACAGAGTGCAAGAAATTGAGGAAGACATCTCAGCAGAAGTAGATCACAAGCTTTGAGAGCAGTGATAGAAGAGTCCAGCAAGGGATTCTGAGTGCATAAAGAGTGTGGCAGAACATGAAATAATTCCCAACTGAGGTTGGATGAAAGAAGAAAAGGGGTGTTCTTGAGAAAGTTGCAGAGTGAAGCCTAGAGAGCAGAGAGAGTGCTCAGAAGGTTCCAAAGAGAGGGGACCAGTACTTGCCAAAAGCCGGAGCTCAGGAGAGAAGCTTGGTGAGGTGAGTTGCATCAAGAGAGCTTGCTGTTGTAGAGGCTTAGTGCAGCTTGTGAGTGAAGAACTCCTAGAGAAGGAAATGGCTACTGAGAGCCATAGCAGGGATAGTAGTGATTGCAGAGGTTTTGAAAGATGCCACAGTAGAAGAGTGTGGGAAGATGCCAAAGAAAATGGCATGAGGAAGAGACTCACAGATGAAGAGTATTGGAAAGAATTTGCTGAGATCAAGGAAGAGTTTAATGAACTGAAGAGAAGGATAGAAGAAAGCTAGAGTTGGTTGGCTCATGAAGAAGAAGATAAAGTGGCAGAGGCTACAAAGGAAGAAGGATCAGATGATGAATGCTCAGAAGAAGAAATAAATACTCAGAGTGATTGAGTATTTGGAGAAGGAATTGGAGACTAAAGCTTCAAGTGGGACCAAGGGGTCCAAGAGCCTTACATCTGACATATTTTGTATGTTTGCAGGAACAACAGGTGAGAAAGAACAAACTGTTGATGTTGTCACTGAGGAAGAAAATGGAGCAGCTACATGTTTTGAGGATGTCCATGCACAGTTGGAGAAAGATTCTGCTTTCCAACATATTGGAAGTAGAAGAGCTTTAGTTTGTGATATTGGCCAGAAGCTGGAGGCTGAACAGCTTGAGGACTCAGAAGAAGAGACCATTGAAGAATCTCTGGAGAAAATAGAAGACTTGGAACAGAAGAAAGATTTGGTGACCAAATCACCAATTGAGACCATGAGGTCTTGCGTTTTTGCATCTGACGAGTTGTGTGTGAATGCAGGTGTTAATGAAGGCAGTTCACATGATGGAAATGTGACAGATGAAGTTGACTGTTTCCAAGTAAAGTATGAAGAGTATCTTTTAGATGAAGAACAGATTGAACTACTGCAGCAGAAGGAATTCATTAATTCCTTATTTGGTAGAAGAGATTGTTTCAATGGGGTTGATGATGAGTTTGTCATTAATGCTGATAATGACAGGCTGCTTCTATTAAATGGCCATGTGGAGAATGATGGAAAAATAGCTGGAATCTTTGTAGAGAAGGGAAATCAAGATTTCATTCTGATGAAGACTGAGGGGATAGTGACAATAGAAGATAATGAAGATAGAGAAGATTGTGGTGAGATGCCAATATTGTGGCATGAACAAAGGACAGAACCATAGAGAGAAGGTGTTCAGATGATAAGGACAGAGATGAATAGGAAGAGGAAAGTTCATTTTTATGAGCTGGAGCAAAGAGACATCCATGAAGAGGATGGTGCAAAAGGGAGACTAACTGATGGTCTCAAGAAATGTTTGAAGAATTGGAATCAGCATTCTGATGTGCTGATTGAGGAGAAAAGAAAGTTGGGACAACATATTGAGATGCTGATAGAAGAAGGGAAGACTCTGAGGCCTTGTAGACTTTGTTCTAACAAATGTTTGATGAATGCAGATCCTGTTGATTATGGAGATAAGTTGACAGCATGGGGCAGTCAATTGACAGAGAAGGAGAATTCTGTGGAAGACTTTAAACCATGGAATGGAGAAATTGAGCTGCTAGAGAGTATGCTGAATTAGCAAGATTCCATACAAGAGAGAAGACCTCAATTTCAGAATTGAGGGTTACAGAATGTGAAGACACAATGGGATGAAGATAGGAAAGAATTGATGATTGAGTCATTAGTAGGGACGATTGGGTCTTGGGGTTTTGGAACTAATGAAGTGACTGTGTTGACAGGAAAAGAAGACAATCCATCACTTGGAGTTGTCTTAGAAAAAGAAGAGCTGTTGCAGAATGAGGATGAGAAGCTGAGTGAAGATGAGACAACCATGTCTCCTATGCAGGAAAAGATTGTTGCTATTGGTAGCAGAGAAGGATTGGCTTGTTTGAATAGCCAAGGGAAGATTAAAGAGAAGACTTCATGGCAGACTGATGGGGCTGCTACAGCAGTGGAGAACCAGAGTTTTACTCTGACAGAAGATGAAGATACAGTGGCTAGAGAACTTGATTTGATTGTTGGAGTCACTCAAGAAGAAGGAAGGCAATTGCTGAAGGTTGCCAAGGCAGAAGAAGAAGATGTTGAACCTGAGTTGCAGCATATTGATGATTTGTTTGGCCAGAGGAGATGGCGAGAATGTTTGTTGAAGATATTCAGAAAGGAAGATGAAATGGCAGAAAAACAGCTTGGAGTGTTGCTGGAAAGAGTGCTGAAGCAACAAGCTGAAGTGTTGCCAGCAGAGGAGCAAAAGTTTTACTGTTGCAGAGAGGGCATGGATGATAGGGTGGTGAATAGGGCAGCAATAAGAACTGAAGAAATAAGAATGCAGCAAAAAAAAGTAAGTGTCCAGCAGTCAGAGGAAAGATCTGACAGAGAAATTGAATTGATAAGAGCGTGCGAGAAGATGCCTCGGAGGAGGACGGTAATGAAGATTGAGAATCGACGACGCGGCAAGAGAAAGACGATCACGAGCTGACGAGGAGCATAACAAGTGCAAAGATGCGAACAAAATATGAGCCGGGAGGAATGCGAAAGAAGAATGCGCAACAAATAACCCGATTCACCGAAACAAAGTATGGGATCCGGGCGGATAAAAAAATAAAGCATGATGCGCAATCATTTGAACACAGGAGTACGTACGGGGAACGTGGGCCAAGACACTTTTTGTACATAAATAAACCTAAGGGGGGGTCTCATGTTTTGTTGCCCCATGTAAATATTCATAGTTGAGTTATTTTAGTTAATTAGAAGGGAAAATATTGTAACTGCCCGAATGATTGATGGGCACCTGAAGAGATAGTCAGTTTTAGAAGTTAGGCTAGCTTTAGGAGTCCAAGAGTCATCAAGGAAGTGAATCGATTGATTTCCAATATGTATAAAAATAAACCTCTGTGACAGAGTCGAGGGACCTGCACATAGACCTGCCTGTACCTGCAGAGAGCTGCACATATCGAGATAGTGAGTAAGAAGGCCGTAGAGTTGAAGACTTGGCCGAGATAAAAGTCTGTAAGAGAATTCATTTAATGAGAAAGAATTTGTTCAGTATGTCATGTGCATTGTGATTTAGTTTTGTATGTGAATTTGTCGAGTTAAATCATGTGTGAATGTATATCCGCTTTTCTTGAATAAGTTCTGTGTGAACATATGTATGCATCCTGATGGAGGATAATTGAAATCCGTGATAATTAAGAAACCCTGTGATGGGATTAATGGTGCTCTATATATAGTTAGAGGAACCGATGTTAATATGGTCGACAGTGTATTCCAAACTGGTAGACAGTGGAGTTATATATTCGTTGAATATAATGCGAATGTAAATTGAACTTTGTGATAGAGCTTTGAGCCATGTTTAATGGGAGAATCGATGTATAGTATGCGGAAGGTTGAATGCGAAAATAAGTCGAATAGTCCATAGGTTTCATCGGATACGTATAAACGTGTGTGGTTATATGAAATGTATAACGAGGAGCGAACGCATTAGAACTATGTGAATTTGAATAGAAAATGAGAACACAGCGTGAAGAAGAAGAGGAACCTTGCGAATGAATAGTGAACGCGGTTTAAGGGGCGGAAGCGGTTTTTATACGCACCACCTTTGCGGCGAAAGTGGTATTCGAGGAATGGGAGCGATTCCATAGATATATCAGAGCGTGTCTGAGCGACTTTGGAAAACCGCCTCCACTGCGCGCCATCGCGCATTATTGTTCGTGCAAGTTACCTGAGTGATATTCGTCGGATCGGATGGAGCGGGACGACGTGATCTCCGCTGTTGGATGTGGCAGGCATTAGCATTAGGACCCACGCGTATGTACACTGGTTGATTGTTGCTGCCTAACTAAGGTTTAATAAGGTATGTGCAAATTTTTACATTGGAAAAGATAAATATAGTTGTGAAGTTAGCGCCATATGAAATATATGTGGTGTTAACCATATCGTGATGTTTGAACGGAGGTCGGGACCATATATTGATATAGCATTATATGCGAGTAGGGTGACATCGTTTTAAATATGTGATGAAATGAACATGGTTTAATATCTGGAGGTCGATATATATATGCCTTGGGTAATTCACAACTAAAGGAGGAATTGGATTAATATCTCAATCTCAGATTGAGATATTAAAAATCTTTAGATTAATTAATTGTCAGACCAAGAAAATAGAACAATGTGAGATTGCGAGTTAGGAGATGAAATGGCATGAAATATTGGATTCATTTAAACACGATTTAAGGTTGGGACGAGAGGTAATACAGGCCATGGGTGGCCTCGGCTTGTCACTAAATATGCAAAGAAACTAGAGTTTGAAGGTGAAGATGCTGGTTTCATGTTTCAGGCTAGGAAGCCCATGACAAGGCATGCTAGAAAGCTGTTAGAGAGTAGTAAAGAGGTTCATCCACCTACTGACACAATCCAGTCACCACAAGGCATTATTGATCTTTCATCACCTGCAGAGAAAGATCCAGTTAGCAAGCCAAAGAAATGAAAAGAGAAAGTAATAGAAAAAATAGAGTTTGAACTCCTTGAAGAATAGTTAAAGTTGGCTAATCATGAAATCGCTGTCATGAAGAAGGAGGCAAGGAAACATATTATCCAAAAGATTCAGTTTGAAAAGATGAAAGAGGTTTGGGAAGAGCAGGTTAACACTGTATCAAATACCCTAGACAACACACAAAAGTTAATCAAATGGACTGTGCCATTGAGGAAAGAGGTCAAACATGTCAGAAGAATGAACTTGAATTTGAAATCTACCAACAGAAGCTAAAGGATCAGGTTAAAGACCTCTAGCAACAGCTAGAACTAATCCATGAGGAGTTGGAGAAGAAAGGCCTAAAAATGACAGTAGTTGAAGAGCGAATAACTCAACTCATCATCAATGAGGAAGAAACACCTCAAGACTCATAGTTTGAGCTCGTATATGTTTAGAAAGATCAATTGCATGTTGTAAACAAGGTTTTTACAGCTGGAAGGCATATTTTTGAAGTTAGGCAAAAATCTGGAATTTTCACTGTTTTTAGCAGTTTTGTAGTGTTTTCTATGCTTGAAGCCAGGAAAATGCTATGAAACCACCTGTAGCTTTCTTTTTGCATTTAAACCATTTTGAGAAGTTTCCAAGAGGTGAAAATATATGGAAGACGTGTCAAGTCATGATGAAGACAATGCAAAAGAAAAGAAGCAAAAATTCTGATGGCAGAGGTCATTTTTTGTATGCTACGAAAGTACGCTACGAAACTGTCATACTTTCGTAGCGTGCTGTGTTGAAGTTTATGAGCAGGTTTTTGGGCAGTTTTGGACAGGTGGATACCTTCAAAGGGTCAAAGCATTATGTTAGTAGTCATCCAAGACTTGAAGACTATGAAATGAAGACAACTCATCAACCAAACCATTCATTGAAGATAAGGACCAGTTTTCCTTAAAAATAGGGTTTGTTTCCAGATTTGGAGGAGCCTAATTAAGATGTCATGTAGTGATGAGTCCCATCACAGCCTATTCAAACATGTGAAGCAATAGTTGTCAATGATGTAACTATTTTAGGAGATAAGGTAGTTGATGTAATAATGAACAATTTGAGTCTTATTAGGAAAAGGACTGTTTTGTAGTGTAGCTGTCATTTTCTCATTAAAGCATATGTTTTCTTGTTATGCAAGTTGTCATTAGGAAAAATTTGATGAATCTATCCTAGAGGTAGATCATCTCTCATGTAACAAGTATATTGAAGGGTAGATATTCGAATTTGCCAAGGGTTTGAGATTTTTTTGGCAATACTGCAGCTTTATGTAAATTGACTATTTTCAGTAATACAGAGGACTTTTACTGGACCAACCTGAGATTCTCATGGATTTTTTAGTGTTTACTTGATCTTTACTTTGTATGTGTACCATTTACAGTGGTTTTCATCTTTAATACTAAGAATTCATAGGTGTATAATATGAGTTCCTTTATTAATGAATTGGCTGTGTTATTTCATGTTTCATGAGTTATTTACCTCTGCTAAAAACTCTTGCCTGCCTCAACTTCCATGTCAAGTGAACTTACCACTGAAGTACTGAACTTGTTGACTCCATAAGCCCAATAAATTGCAGACTTGTACTCTTTTCAACCTACACAGATCACAATCAAGTTATTTTCCAAGTAGAGTTAGCCATCTAGATTCATCTTTATCAAATATCATTAAACCCTTTTGAGAGAGCCCTCTCAGACTGAAGAGGCTAAGCTTCAGTCACAAGTTGGCTTGAAACAGTTACATGAAGTTGTTTTATTAGCAGCCAATCAAATACAATTTTGTGATAACATTTTGGTGCGTCTGCCGGGAGCCTGAAGATTATACTTTCCCAAAATTTTGAAGTTGAACTTCTAAAGGTAGCAGGAGCTCAGAAAGTTGTTCGAGGCTGCATCTACCTTGGTGACTCCATTCAAAATTCATATGTTCAAATGTGGCTTCGAGAAGGAGATACACGAGGAGTAATCCTGACCCAGACCCACCTACCATTGTGGACAATCCAAACACCCTCTCCAGAGGTAGTCAAGGCTTTTCTGCAATATCAGGTACTCCATTACATACAAAATCCTTGTCCTCTGAAGTTTTAAGAAGTCCTGAAGATAGAATATTTGATGACAAAATTCAGGAAGTCTTGTTTAGGTCTGAAAGCAAAAAATAATTGACTAAAATTGTCTTAGATCTACATAGAAGAGGTATTGATACCTTAGCCTTAGTGACACAAAAAGATAAAGAAGAGTTTTGGGAAGTAGTCACTTCAGAGTTACTGTTAGAGAAAGAGTCATTGGATAGGTTGAAGGAACTAGACCCATTTAAAATCTTGTTAAGAAGTAAAACTTGTGTTCCTCTTCATGATTGGAGTTTAATTGTGACTGGACAACAAAGACCAAACATCCCTCCTCCTAATAGTTCATCTTCCTCTACTGATGTTGTCCATAAAACTACCATATTTCCAGTCGTCATGGCTGGAAATGTGCCACCTCCACCTTCTGCACCTACTAGGTATGCTCCCCTTGCCCTTCGAGCTGTCCTAAATACCCTTTCTAGCAAATATTATGTTAGAATAAAAACTTGGCGAAGTGATGAATAGATTATAGCTAAAGAGCATGTAGATAAGTTCAATGACTTTATAGATAGGGAGGAGGTTGACCATGAGGATGTCAAGATGATATTGTTTTCTTAGAGCTTCACTGGTGAAGTTAGGAAGTGGTTCAAAGCCCTTACTCTTGGAAGCCTGCATAATTGGAATGAATTTGAAGATAGCTTCTTGAGGAAGTGGGGAAATAGAACCAACCCTGTACAAGCCCTCACTGAGTATAATAGTTTGAAGAGAGCTGTTGATGAAATTGTTCAAAACTTTCAAAAATATTTAATAAAGTGTATGACTCTATCCTTGGACATTTAAAGCCCCCTCTGGGAGTAGCTCAGCTGAGATATGCTGAAGCTTTTGATTATGATTTTTCCATACTGCTGAGAGAGAGAGAATCCCCTTCACTTGCTGAAATGCAAAATGATGCAGTGAAGGTGGAGGTCAATACGATAGCAAAAAAAGAGTCCAAGATGGGTAAGACTAACTTGAAAGAAGAAGATAAGCCTTCCACCTCTGATGAAAAATTTGATTCCATGATGAAGACAATGGAAAAACTGATGGATAGGCTTGCCCTTGGGAATGCCTCTGCTCCTCAAGTAAGGCCTCCTTTTCAGCAGAACTTAGTTGATGAAGAAGATCAGCCTGAAATACAAGAAGACTCAATTCATTGCTTAGATGAAAACACGTCAGGGATGTTTTTAATTAAGGAGGAACATGATGAGTCAGATCATGATGTAAACAAGGGTGAGGAACCATCTGATTATCTTAAAGGGTATCAACATGCAATCTTTGAGATGTAGAAACAATACAACCTCAGAAACATAAATGTGCCAATTACTACAAACAAAACACAACCCAATAAAGATGCCCCCAAGGCTGCTAAAGTTAGGAAAGATACACCACCTCCTCCTCCTGCTAAAGAGACTGAAAAATCTGCTTCTGTTTGCAGTTTGGAGAGTGAGATCTCTAAGATCAAAATCCCAGTACCTTTTGGAGAAATTCTTAAGGTGAACGAATATAGAATTAAGATTGTGAAAATGCTTAATTCCCAACCAGGAGCTGCTGATATCCTAAATATTCAAGAAGATCATCCAACCATATACTTGGGTCCAAGATTAGAGGATGAGCACAATGAGGAGGTGCCTCCTTTTTATGTTAGCCTTACCATTCATGACATGACATTGCATAATGCCATGTTGGATTCAGGAGCCTCTCATAATCTTATGCCCAAAGTAATCATGGAAAGGATGGGGTTAGAAATTACTAGACCATATAAGGATTTGTTTTCCTTTGATTCAAAAAGAGTTCAGTGCACTGGTTTAATAAAATATGTTGTTGTTGGTCTTACACAAGTCCCTGCCAAGACAGTGGTCATGGACGTTGTGTTAGCAGACATTCCACCTAAGTTTGGCATGTTGTTATCAAGGTCATGGGCAGTAAAAATCAAAGGTACAATGCAAATGGAGCTAACTTATGCCACCATCCCTATTTTTGGTGAGTAAAGGAGACTTTATAGAGAAACAAGGATGGTTTACATGGTGATTAGTAAAGTTAAACCTTAGAACTTTCCAATATATGATGTTGATACTGAACTTGGATCTACTATTCTTTTCAATGAATTGACTAATGAAGCATAGAATGAAAAGAAGGAAGAAAATCAACAACCTGTAATTCAACAGACAAAAAATCAGCGAATCAATGAGGGGAAGGCGGAAGGTTGGTGGTTGTTACATTTTGATGGATCAACAGGAAGAGAGGGGACAGGAGCAGGAATTTGGATCACAACTCCAGAAGATGAAAGTAAGTTCTTTTCTTACAAACTAAATTTTGATTGCACAAATAACATGGCTCCGCATGAATCTTTAATTTTGGGCTTAGAACTTTTGAAAAGGATGGGCTCCCAAAAGATTTTTGTTTGTGAAGATTCTGAATTAGTTATTAAGCAAGTTGAGGGCGTGTATCAAAATAAGGATGTAAGAATGAGGGCATACATGAATCTAGTCATGGACACGTTGGAAAATTTCCAAGAACATTAATTTGTAGTGAAGACTAGGGATCAAAACTTAGTAGCTGACTCCCTAGTTGTCTCTGCAAGTTTATTTATCATTCCTATTCATTCCATTGAAAGATATGAGGTTGAAGTATGCCATAGACCTGCTATCCCTAATAACATTATCCATTGGCAAGTTTTTGAGGGTGACCAACAAGTAAAAAACTTTATAGAGCTGAAAGAAGAGTTTGAAAGTACACAAGTAGATCAACAAAACATACTTGCTGAATCTAAGGGAAATTCTGAAGTATTACAGCTAAAGAATAATTCTATACCCAAAGGTCTCATACCCCTTGAGAATATTTTTGATCAGAATGATGTGTTCAAGTCTCCTAGGATGCAAGTTGATGATGAGGAGGTAGAGTTGTGACCTTGGTACAGTAGCTATGCCAAAAATGATTAAACTTTCAAAATTTATTTTAGTTGATATGAAACAAAAATATATTGAGATGATGAAAAGGTTCATAGATGTTTTTGCTTGGAGTTATGCTGATTTCAAGAAGTATGACCCCACTATCATTCAGCATGCCATTCCCATAAAATAAAATGAAAATCCTTTCAAGCAGAAGCTGAGGAGAATTAATCCAATTCTCATGCCCCTGATTGAGAAGGAAATCAAGAAAATCTTTGATGCTAAAATCATTGTTCCAATCATATTCTCAAAGTGGCTTGAAAACTTAGTTCCAGATAGGAAAAAGAGTGGAGAAATTAGAATATGCATTGACTTCAGAAACTTGAACAAAGCATCTCTGAAGGACAACTACCCTCTCCCAAAGATGGACCAAATTTTGCAGAACATTATTGGTTCCCAAAGGATGTCTATGCTTGATGGTTTTTCAGGGTACAATCAGATACTTGTGCATCCAGAAGATTAGGATAAAACAACCTTTACCACACCATGGAGCACATTCATGTATGCCAAAATTCCCTTTGGTCTGATGAATGCATGAGCTACCTTTCAAAGAGAAATGGACATTGCTTTTGTTGAGGAGAAGGACAAGATAGTGATTGTCTATCTGGATGACATTACAGTCTTCTCAAGGAGAGAAGAAGATCACTTGAAGCACCTAGAAAATATTCTGCTGAAGTGTAGAAGGTTTGGCATTTATATCAATCCCACTAAAAGAATTTTTGCTCTAACTTCAGGTAAATTACTTGGACATATTATTTCTAAATATGGGATTAAGATTTATCCAAAGAGGGTCAATGCAATTCAGAAAGTGGATCTACCTAGAAGAAGAAAGGAAATTCAGTCTTTCCTTGGAAAGGTAAATTTTGTGAAGAGGTTTATTCCTAATTTTGCTGAGATTGTAAAATATATAACAAAGATGCTGAAGAAAGGAGCTGACATCAAGTGGACAACAAAATAAAAGCACTCTTTTGAGGAGATTAAGAAGGCACTTACTCAAGAACCAGTGTTGATCAACCTGGATTTTTCAAAAGAATTTATGGTTTTTACATTTGCATTAGAAAATAAAATTGCTAGATTTTTGTTGCAGAAAGGACAGCAAGGTATTGAGCAACCCATTTCATTTTTTAGTAGGACATTAGCTAACTCAGAACTGAAGTACAACATCTTAGAGAAGCAAGCTTATGCCTTGTTCAAGGCCATCAAAGATTTCAGAATTTACATTATGCATTCTCATATTATAGCTTTTGTTCCTAATATTGTTGTGAAAGACATTCTAACTCAAGCTGATCCTGATGGTAAGAGAGGGAAATGGATTGCTAACTTGCTGGAATATGATATAGAGATCAAGCCAACAAAATTGTTCAAAGGTCAAGGCCTAGAAAAGCTGATGGCACATTCAAATTTTGACTGTCTTGACATGAACTTAATTGCAGAAATTTCAGATGAAGATGAAGGGTTGATTCCCATTGAGGAAAAGTATATCATTTTAGACTGGTACAAATACATTGTTTTTGTCTTACATCATCATAGAGCACCTGCTGAGTTGACAAAGTCGAAGGCAAGATTTGTGAAGCTAAAGTCTTTGAGGTACTACATTATTGACAAAAATCTGTATTGGAAGGATACCGATGGTATTTTGTTGATTGTTTGCTGGAAGAGGAGGCTGATAAAGTGATTGAGGAGTTTCACAAAGGAGATTGTGGAGGTCATCATTATTGGAAGGCTACAACAAACAAGATTCTCAGAGCAGGGCATTATTGGCCTACAATGTTTAAAGATGTCTACAAAAGGATTGTTGCTTGCCATGAATGCCAGATTTTTGATGGTAAGAAGAAGCTTGTACCTTTACCTTTGATGCCTATCTATGTTGAGGCACCATTTCAGTAGTAGGGGCTAGATTTTATTGGTGAGATTCATCCATCATCATCAGGTCAGCATCGCTGGATTCTTACAGCAACTAATTATTTCACCAAATGGATTGAAGCATTCCAAACTAAGCAAGCAAATGATTCTGTTATCATTTCATTTTTGGAAAATAATATATTGTCTAGGTTTGGCTGCCCTATGAAGATCATCACTAATAATGCACAAGCATTCAAATCGAAGAAGCTGATTAGTTTTTGTCATCAGTATCACATTTCACTTGGGCATTCTACTGCATATTATCCACAAGGTAATGGTCTTGCTGAATCTTCTAATAAGAGCATTGTGAGGATTATTAAGAAGGTGTTGCAGGAAAATAAGAAGTCATGGAATTTGAAGCTAAAGTATGCTCTGTGGGCTGATAGGTGTGCACAAAGAGTTCAATTGGAACTTCACCATATGAGTTTTTATATGGAGCTGAAGCTATCTTTCCTACATCTTTAGGAGTGCCTTTCATGAAGCTGCTACAAGAATTGGAGGAGGAGAAATGCAATTCAGAGGAGGATTAATCAGTTGATAGCATTGCAAGAGAAAAGGGAGGAAGTCTATAACAACAATCAACAATCTCAAACAAAATCAAGAAGACATTTGACAAGAAGGTTAAGGAAGAAAACTTTCAAATCCAAGATGTGGTTTTGAAATGGGACGCCAGGATTGAAGAGAAGGGGAAACATGGTAAGCTTGAGAACATTTGGAAAGGTCCATTCAGAGTAGTTTCATTTCATGGGAACAACACTTACATTTTGCATGAGATGGATGGACAACCATGTGCTGGAGGACTTGTCAATGGCAGGTTTTTGAAGCACTACTCTTCTTAAATTTTGCTGATAATTCATTCCATCGTATATATTCCATTTTATATGTTTTTCTGCTAATAATGACGAGCTGATCATCAAGCTTGAGCCTGAGGTGAAGGCCATTAGAGTTTGAAGGAAAGATTGGCGAATTTCAAATTTTTTGTTTTCAAGAAGATGGATAGTAGCACTCGAACTACAGGTTCTTTGGTGTACCACTGGGGCACACTATCCCAAGTGGAGCCACTGTTATCACTTAGAAAAAATGAAGCATCATTTGACAAAGTCATATAGGTTCATGTGTCAAAGGTAGGGTTATAGGATTCATTTTTCATTACTTGGTCATGGAATTTTTTTATTTTTTATTTTTTATTATTAAGCTTACCCTAAGGTCTAAACCCACTCTCTTTCAAATCACCTCATGTCACATCACTCATAATTTTTGACAGTTTTCATTTCCCAAGGTTTTAACACCAAAATAGTCGTTTTAGCCAAGAAACCATAGTTTCATAGTGAAAGACACTGAGAAATTTCACTTTCACTAGGAAACAACGGATACTTTCATAGCGAAAACAACCAGAAATACACTAGGAATGCTACGAAAGTGAGTTTTCATGTCTGTCATGTGAAATTAACTGTTAGGTGTCAGAAAATAATTTTAATGGGATAAGTTAGATGCCATTCGAGCCAGTTAGGGTAAATATCAAGGTACATGGTTAGGGCTGAAGTCATCATCACCATTTTAAGCATGTATGAGTCATCATTGTGTTATGAGTGGGCATCGAACTTCAAAATATTTCCAAATTAAGTCATTTCTCATTCTTCATTCCCTTTTTGCGTGATATTGAGCTCTAGAGAGCATTTTATTAAGCCAAAGTTGTGGCTAGTATTTTCAAAGGTTGCAGATATCAGTGATCAAGCGATGCAGAAAACTATCACGAGAGGCAAATAAATTTCAAGCAAGGCAGAGAAGACACTAAAGAAACTATGGGTGCAAAAAGAAAGACAAATAAGGGTGGCCAATGTCTCAAATATGAGCAATCAGATATGAACCTGATTAATGAAGATCCAACAGCTGTAGAAGTCTTCATAAAGACAAGATGTTTACAGTTTCGTGAAAGACTACAAGGCTGCCATCATTGTGTTATGAGTGGGCGTCAAACTTCAAAATCTTTCCAAATTAAGTCATTTCTCATTCTTCATTCCTTCTTTGTGTGCTATTGAGCTCTGGAGAGCATTTCATTAAGCCAAAGTTGTGGCTAGTATTTTCAAAGGTTGCAGATATCATTGATCAAGCGAGGCAGAGAAGACACTAAAGAAACTATGGGTGAAAAAAGAAAGACAAATAAGGGTGGCCAATGTCTCAGATATGAGCAATCATATATAAACTTGATTAACAAAGACCCAACAGCTGTAGAAGTCTTCATAAGGACAAGATGTTTACAACTTTGTGTAAGACTACAAGGCTGCCATTTACAGATTTCCAAAGAATTTTCCCTAAACTTCAGTGGAACAACTACTAAAGTGGGAATGTTGAATCTCACCATTACACCAGAGGTCATTGCAGTAGCAACAGGGATTCCCAGGGGACAAGATAAATGGTTCAAAGGGTTCAAATTCAACATGGAGGAGTGTAAAGAGTTTATCAAGCCAGAAAACAGTGAAATGGACCTTTCAAATGCCATTCCAAGGAGTTACATGAAGGATAATTTCTCAAAGTTCCAGCTTATCATCCAGAAATATTTTACTTGTGAAGGGAGATACCATAAAGTTTAGTCTTACCATTTCAAGCTTCTCCTACACTTTTCTGGTAAGATATCTATTGATCTGCCTTTCTATTTACATAGAAGTTTAACAAAAATGGCAGATAAGGTCCAAGAAAAATCTGAAGGAAGTGAAACCTCATTGTTTCATCATGGTTTAATAAAATTGATGGTTTTAGATGAGCTCCAAAGACTAGGTAGAGACTGGTCTTCTTTCCTGTTTGTTAGTGGTTTTGAAATGGATACCCTTACCCCTACAAGAAATCCTAAACCTAGGGTTATCCCATCACCTTTAGTGGCAGAACAAAGTAAACCAATAAGAACAAAGCAAAGTGAACCATTCATGATGGAAACAGAGCAATTGGAGAGTTTTGATACACCCACTGTCCCACCTGCAAAACAAAAGTCAAAAGTGATCAAACCTGCAAAACAAGAACAAACTGTGAGTAAACAAGGAAGCAAAAGGATTACAAGGAGTCAAACAGTGGCTTCAGAAGACAAGATAGTGGCCAAAGGAAATTTAGAATACATACTACATGCCATTGATATTTAAGAGACTCCTATAGTTCAGGCTTAGGATATATATGAAGGTGGACAGAAAATCAAGAAGGCTAAATATGCAAAGAAACTAGAGTTTGAAGGTGAAGATGCAGGTTTTATGTTTCAGGCTAGGAAGCCCATGACAAGGTATGCTAGAAAGCTGTTAGAGAGGAGTAAAGAGTTTCATCCACCTACTGACACAATCCAGCCACCACAAGCCATTATTGATCTTTCATCACCTGCAGAGAAAGATCCAGTTAGAAAGCCAAAGAAAGGAAAAGGGAAAGTAATAGAAAAAATAGAGTTTGAACTCCTTGAATAACAGTTGAAATTGGATAATCATGAAAAATTTGTCATGAAGAAGGAGGCAAGGAAACATAATATCCAGAAGATTCAGTTTGAAAAGATGAAAGAGGTTTGGGAAGAGCAGGTTGACACTATATCAAAGACCCTAGACAACACACAACAGTTAATCAAATGGAATGTGCCATTGAGGAAAGAGGTCAAACATGTCAGAAGAATGAACTTGAATTTGAAATCTACCAATAGAAAGCTAAAGGATCAGGTTAAAGACCTCCAGGAATAGCTAGAATTATTCCATGAGGAGTTTGAGAAGAAAGGCCTAAAAATGACAGTAGTTGAAAAGCCAATAGCTCAACTCATCATAAATGAGGAAGAAACACCTCAAGACTCATAGTTTGAGCTGTTTTATGTTTTTAAAGATCAATGGCATGTTGGAAACAAGGTTTTTACAGCTGGAAGGCATATTTTTGAAGTTAGGCAAAAATCTGAAATTTTCACTGTTTTCAGTAGTTTCATAGTGTTTTATAGGCTTGAAGCCAGGAAAACGCTACGAAATCCCCTGTAGCTTTCTTTTTGTATTTAAACCTTTTTGAGAAGCTTTTAAGAGGTGAAAATGATATGGAAGACATGTCAAGGCATGATGAAGACAATGCAAAAGAAAAGAAGAAAAAATTTTGATGGCAAAGGTCATTTTTTGTATGCTACGAAAGTACGCTACGAAACTGTCATACTTTCGTAGCGTGTTGTATTGAAGGTTTATGAGCAGGTTTTTGGGTAGTTTTGGATAGGTGGATACCTTCAAAGGGTCAAAGCACTATGTCAGTAGTCATCCAAGGCTTGAAGACTATGAAATGAAGACAACTCATCAGCCAAATCATTCGTTGAAGATAAGGACCATTTTTCCTTAAAAATAGGGTTTGTTTCCAGATTTGGAGGAGGCTAATTAAGATGTCATGTAGTAATGAGTCCCATCACATCCTATTCGAACATGTGAAGCAATAGTTTTCAGAGATGTAACTGTTTTAGGAGATAAGATGGTTGATGTAATAATGAACAATTTGAGTGCTATTAGGAAAAGGACTGTTTTGTAGTGTAGCTGTCATTTTCTCATTAAAGCATATGTTTTCTTGTTATGCAAGCTGTCATTAGGAAAAATTCGATGAATCTAGCCTAGAGGCAGATCATCTCTCATGTAGCAAGTCTATTAAAGGGAAGATATTCGAATTTGCCAAGGGTTTGAGATTTTTTAGCAATACTGCAGCTTTATGTAAATTTACTGTTTTCAGTAATACATAGGACTTTTACTTGACCAACCTAAGATTCTCATGGAGTTTTTAGTGTTTACTTGATCTTTACTTTGTATGTGTACCATTTGCAGTGGTTTTCATCTTTAATACTCATAATTCATAGGTGTATACTCTGACTTCCTTTATTGATGAATTGGCTGTGTTATTTCATGTTTCATGAGTTATTTACCTCTGCTAAAAACTCTTACCCGCCTCAGCTTCCATGTCAAGTGAACTTACCACTGAACTACTGAACTTGTTGACTCCATAAACCCAATGAATTGTAGACTTGTACTCTTTTCAACCTACACACATCACAATCAAGTTATTTTCCAAGTAGAGTTAGCCATCTAGATTCATCTTTATCAAATATCATTAACCCCTTTTGAGAGAGCCCTCTCAGACTGAAGAGGCTAAGCTTCAGTCACAAGTTGGTTTGAAACAGTTACATGAAGTTTTCTGATTAGCATCCAATCAAATACAATTTTTTGATAACAAGTTCTATGTTATTGACTTCATTTGGTAATGTGTGCCATCTTTCCTTAGCTCCACGAAGAGCATCATCTCTGATGTCTTCCAAATATTCCATTCCTAGCTGCAAGACATCATATTGGGTTTGTACAAGTGTAGGAGCAACACTAGGTTTCTATATGAAAATGTTATGACGAATATGTGTGCGAAAGTGGTTATTAGGTTCCCCTCTAACCCAAATATCAAGGCCATGTTCTCGTTTCTTGAATGTATGATAAGCCTTTTCCCACTTAACCTGGTTCCTGGAAAATGCTATAAAATAATGTTCTTCTAAAAAGAAGTTATTCATATACAACTCACACAGAAAATGCTTTGTATACTCATCCTGTTTTCGAAAAATATAAATAAAATCCACTACATTTTTGAACTCATGCGGTTGTCCAGATTGTATTGCTTTCACTTTAAGCAACAGATATCACCCCAAGAAAATATAAAGCATAATTTCAATCTGGCAACCTACATGTCAAGACATCTGAATAAATAGAGAAAATTTCCTTCTTTTTCTCTGCAATTTTCTTAAGGCAGTCCTTTAAATCCTGGAATTACTTCAGATGCTCTTAGTTGTGCATATGTCCCATCTTCTGTTGCTATCAATGCTTTAAATAGTTGGATTAGTTCTTGATGTTCCCTTTCAGGCACTATTTCTCCCTGATATCTTGCTATGGTCCGTTGTTGTTCCTCTATAGTTTTATGGATGATTCTAATGGAGGCTTATATAATCAAGAGAGTATATGGAGGCACCTATTCCATTTGTACCCCTCTGTCATTAAAAGTAGATGGTGAATCAATCTGAATTCCTATTTCTTTTAGGCCTCTTCACATAATCTCTGTGAAACTTCTTGCTACCATGTAACCAATTCTTTAGCTGTTGTAATTTACTTTGCAGTTTCTTATTTTCTTCCTTTAATTTATCAATTTACTTCTGAATTTTTCCTTTTCCTTTCTTTCTCCCAGCTTTGGTACCTATGGTCATCTAGACAAGACTGCTAGCCAAGGTTGTTGGGGAGGAAACAACGACTACTATTTCGGCTTCTTTGGCAATACTTTCCTAAGTGGATTTGACTGTTGGTAAGATGGAAGCTCCCCTTGTCATTATATCGGTAACAAACTCCAGGGGTTCCTTATCAAAAAAATCAATATGAGGTTCAACTAAAAATCCAAAGCTAACATCACATTCTTCATCAATGAAATTTTCAAAACATTGTGGAGTCATTCCCTCTGGAGAGGAAGGCTCTAGTAGAGTAGCAACAAATTCTTTAGAACACCCTTGGGACGAAACAAATTTAGGATCATTATCCAAATCTAGGATAACAGTGGTTGCAAAATTGAAAGGAGAGGTTACAACTGATGAAAGGTCGAGAGGACTATCAAAATGGACTGCAAGATCTTCTGTTGAAGTGGTCACAACTTTTTTGAAATTTGCAGTATCTAGTAAACTCTTTATCCCTTCTAGTGCTTGGGATATTGTTGTTTCCTGTTCCATATGATCTGAAGTTGATACTTCTTGAGTTGATTTTTCTTCTATTAGATGCTCAAGAGGGTTCAAATAACTTTGACCCTGCTTTACAAGTTAGCAAACCTCCTTGTTTTCTTAGGCAGCGAAGCTAGAACTAATGCCATTATTTTCTCCGCTATGCTAAGTTTTTGAGGTTTCAAAATTTGTATAGTTTCTCACGAAATATTTTCTGTCACGGGAGTTTCATTTAAGTTTCCTTATTGTCTTCCTCTAACTGCTCATCACTGACTGGAATGTCCCTAAATGTTCCAACAATTGTTTCATTTTCCAAAGGAATGTCTTGATCATCGTCAAGGTTTCCAAGGAACGCTTCCCAAGTTTGTTGGATTTGGCTAAGACTGCTTATAACTAATACCTTGATGAGTCCATGGTGACTTACAACCGAAGCTTGGTCCTTGGACCTCCTTAATCTAGTAGCAATTTCATGCAATATTGAATTAAAAAAAAATAGAAGGTTCAAAGTTACCTTTTTTCCTTAGGGATGCCATGAGTTTGAGATGACTCCCCCTTACCACGTCGTACCTTCCATCATAGGTGATGTATCGGTTGACAATCCTTGCTACTTCCTTCCATGGCTCAGGTAATGAATTGGGGTTATACCCCTTCCCTTTTCTGATCAATTATTCACAAGGAAGGGTTGCATTATGAAGAGAGGTGTGTATCTCATACCACTTTTCTCCTTCCATTGGAAACCCTGTCACTTCTGCTATTACACGTTCACTTACTTGTACCTATACATTTCTAACCACTATTGTGTAGTTGTCCAAACTCTCTATGAATTCCAATGCAACCTCATTGTCGAACCCCAGTAACTGTTCATAATACTCTATCTATCCGACTTGAATTAAGATGTTGCGTACCTGTTCTGAAACTTGTATCTGTATGGGTTCATATCGGTCTGTATGCCCACCCATTGTTAAATGTTCAACAAGACACAATCTTGCAATTTGGAAACAACAATATTCACAATGTAGAATGATAGTAAGCTTGTACAAAGTATAGTGTTTTCAAAAACACACAATGGTATTAAAAAATGTGAATGACAGTCATCTATAAGTGTGAACTTGCCCTACCATTAAGAGTAAAAGTCGTCCGCGATCGTTAATCAAATTTTGACAAGATGGCGGATTTGGCACGTTTTAAGTATAATGGTACATTCATGCAGTGCAGTAAAATGATCATAAAAATGAAAAATAGGAATCATGATATATCTATTATGCATGAGGAAATGATTACAATTCATGTGCGGTAATGATAACGTGATTTATTAAGACCCACAGAGGATGCAGGCAAAATAAATAATGCGATTTATTAAGACCCATGGAGGATGCAGACAAAATAAATAATGTGATTTATTAAGACCCACGAAGGATGCAAAAAAAAAAAATAACACGACTTATTAATACCCACGGAGGGTGTGGACAAAATATAAGCATGGAGAAATGTATACGAAGAACTAGATGGATGGAAGTAATAGTTGTATCAAGCACATCATTAGAGAGAAGAAGGGAAATTAATTTAGAAGATTGAATTTCAAATATATATATATATATAAGTGAAATACCCATAAAAAACCAAACATCACCACATTCTATGGAGGTTTTAAGAATGTCCATGATAAATTTATCGACCGTTCTTGTTCTAATTTTGAAGGAACAAAAAGCCAAGCTATATTGTAATTTTTAGTTTTACTTCAATACCACAAGCATGTCCTCTGTTGCCAGCAGGCGTCCATAACCTCGACAGGGTTGCCTTTTTAATCCCTTGAGATGCCAATGCCCCATTTAATAAAGAAAAATTTCAATTTTTTTTGTTACATATAAAATTTTCAAGTATTTACAGAAGGCCATTTTTCTGACGTGCTAACCAGTTAACAACAATGCCATTCACCAGAGCTAATGAGGTGAACAAGTCGGCTCATGATGAGACCTCTTGTCCTTTGACTTAAAGGCCAAAGGCCATTACCCTAGTTTGGTAACCAAAAACAGTAATGTCACTCCACTGGATCCTATGATCATGGTAGGTTGGCTCGTGATGAGACCTCCTATCCTTTGTTAAATTGTAATTTTCATTAATCTTAATAGGTTTCTGTAGAAATTATATACAATATGAATGTATATATTCAAACTCTCCTGATCTCACAATATTTATCTTCTTGTAAAATACAAAATCCTTCCACTATAATTCTTGCGGAAATTTAATCAACAATTGCAAAACACATGAAGCAATAAAAATACACATAACACAGTTGTTTAATGGGAAAGCCTGAAGCTGAAAACCCCAACTATATATTATGTAACATGGAGATCATATGACAATCTCATACAAACATACAAAGCTTATCACAAGCTCTCAGTACAGTACAACTGTCATACATTAATCAGGCCTAATCTTGCAAATCCATGCACCGATCTTTGCCACCTGCTAGCATGCCTCCACTGCGCAATCCAAGTTGAAAAATGGCTCTGAATGAACTCGAATCCACCCTATATTAACACCGCAATCCTCATTGGCATCTCTAATGAATGTGTGGTGCAAACAATGCAACACTATAGTCACAACTGATAGTCACACTTTCTCTTTCACCTACCTCTCCACTGGTCTCCACTGAAACTGTCCATGCACTGTAGTTAACTGCTGTATCGTTCAGTTGATTAATGAGTTAATATTTAGTGAATTAATTATTAATTAATTCACACCACTCTCACTAGTGTACCAATCAGTTATACTAGATACAACTAGCTCAGCGTAATACAATTGAGTTAGGCGATCACAACTCACCGTTTGTTTCTATAACTCCACAAACTACGCTCATGAGTTCTAGCGGTCTCCATGCAATGGCTCTGGTAAACCCTCGGGGGAATAGCATAATTCCTTGTCGGCTCTGTGCCACATACGTACGCAAGCGAAGTGCTCCAAGAGAATAAGTTGATATTTAGAGTCTGATTATTATTAAGGGCTAATAATAATAGACATGCATCTATTTTTAGATCAGCGAACTATAAATAGACTTCGCCCAATCTTCTAAAAATAGAATCTCATCTATTTTTCACATTTGACCAACCATCTACAAATAGCCTCCTACTACATATAGAATATGCTCACCATGTCTAAAAATAGACATACACCTAAAAATAGCCTGTGTGGGCCCCACCTAGTTTAGGTGATTATTTTCCAACTAGGATCAAGGATGATGTGTCAGGATGCCTCCTTCACTGTTTCTTGTTGCAAACTTCAACAGTTTCTTAGTAAATGGAGTGGCAATCAACTCCTTGAGAGTTAGGGATGGTGTAAGAAGTATTATAGTAATTACTTTTCTAGCTTGCTAATTTTGTCCTAGAAAAGTTATGGTTGTTTATTGTTGGAGGATTGGAATTAAAATATATTCCATAAGTGGTGATGAAAGGAATGTAGTATAAGCATTTTGGTATTTTTTCTACAAAAAATGATTAAAAATCATGGAAATTTCAAAATTTTGACAATAAATTCTCATAATTTTTTCTCTAATGATAGCCATAAAACAAATTAGTTTTCCACCATAATATAAGGATAAATCTAATAAAATGTTCCTTCCCTAAAACAATAAATATATAACTAAGCTAGGAAATGATAATCACATGTTAAAAATCAACAGTTGTATTTAAAGGAAACAACATTGTGACTAAAGAAACAGTAGCATAATGAAGGAAAAAATGGTTGTGACCAGGGAAATAGGAACTGTGACTGAGGAAACAATGGTTGCGACTAAGGAAACAACAACTATGACTGAGGAAACAACGATTGTGACTAAGGAAACAACAACCGTTACTGAGGAAACAACGACTGTGACTTAGGAAACAACAACTTTGACTAAGTAAACAATGACTACGACTAAGGAAACAACAACTGTGATAGAGGAAATAACGGTTGTGACTAAGGAAAAAACAACTGTGAATGAGGAAACAATGACTATGACTAAGGAAACCGATGACATCCAAAGCTGAAACAACTCGCTGTGATAAAAAATTTAGCGATTTTTTTTTTTTTTTCAAGAAGTAACAAAAGAGAATTATTTACATTATGTATAAAATAATGAAAATTTCTTAAAAATATTTACCTGGTTGTGGCCGTGGGGAAATTGCCCTAGTCAGCTACAACCTTCAAATTGGCATCATTGTCAATTTCGTGAAGAAAATAATCTCTAGTAAGTGGGTGATGGTTCAGATGGAGTCGATGCCCATTGAAAAGGAATGAAATGCCAACATTTTCAATTTTAGTAAGGCATATTGTCCCATTGTCATAAACTTCCATAATTTCGTAAGGGCCACGCCACCTAGTTTGAAGTTTAACTGGAAAATCTTGGAATCTCAATTCATATAACAACGCCCAGTATCCTTTCTAAAAAAATTCTTTTTAATTAACCTATCATGCCATTTAGCCCTCTACTGTTTAATTATGGCAGTACCTTGTAGAGAAAGAAGACACATTTCATCTAATTTGTTGAGCTGTTGTAAGCACTATGTACGTGCTTCTGTGAGGTCCAACTTGACTTCCTTGGTATTTTTGAGAGTCTTAACTTCAAATTCAATTGAAAAAATGGGTTCCTTACCAAAAACAAGTTGATAAGTTGAATAGCCAGTGGTATTGTGTCAAGTTGTACGACATGCCCTTAAGGCTTCTAGAAGCTTGGTAGCCTAGTCTTGACAATTTATATATATTGTTTTAGTTAAAGTCCCCTCTAGGAAGCTATTAGTGATTTCCACTTACCCATTCACTTGCGGATGGTAAGGAGAAGTGACTTTGTGTTTAACATGGTAATTTTGTAGTGTGGTTGAAATTTTATGTGCAGTGAACTGTGATCCCCTGTTTGTTACAAGCTGCCAAGGTAGCCCATATCTAACAAATAGTTTGAACATAAAATTAATGACTGCTTCTTTCGTGTTCCTTGGGAATGCTACTGCTTCCACCCATTTGGTAACATAATATGTACATACTAGAATATATGATTTCTGATTTGAAGGTGGATTAAAGGGGGCTACAAAATTCATTTCCCATCTTTCGAACGGTTCCAATACAATTTGTAGTTGGAGGGGAATTTCGTCAAAATGAATGGGATGACCCATCCTTTTATAGCTATCGTAACTCTAGTCATATATCTTGGCATATTTAAATATTGTGGGCCAAAAATAACCCATTTGTAATATTGTGTCTAGTTCTACCATCAGCAAAGTGACCCCCACAGGGCTCATAATGACAGGCCCTAAGGATATCATAAATTTCATCTTCTCTGACACATTTGAATATGGAGATCAACCCCTGTATCAAAAAGGTAATCATCCATCCACGAAAAGTGTGTGCTATGTTGGATAATAATATTCTTTTCCCAAGATGACAAATGAGGTGGAAATTTTATGGTTGCTAGATAATTTTCTACATCAACATACCAGGGTGTTTTGAAAATTACAATAAACAAATGTTCATTCGGGAATTGGTCTTTAACTAGGGAAGAACCGACTGCAGTTGCAACTCTTGACAAAAAATTTGCAACAAGGTTTTATTTTCCTAGGCGATCTTTTATGGTAATGTCAAACTCCTGTAACGAAAATAACCAACAAGTTATTCTACCATCAGTAATAGGTTTGTTAGCTAAATAACAAATGGAAGAATGATTAGTGTAAAAAAAAATTGGATATCGTGTTATGCAATGGAAAAATTTATTTATGGAATAAATAACAGCTAAAATTTCTTTCTCTGTCACAGTATAATTCAGTTCAGCAGACGTAAGGTTCTTGCTAATGTAATAAATAACATAAGGCTTTTTATCCTCTTCTTGTCCGAGGACTGCTCTTATTGTCGTATTTGATGCATCTGAGGATATATGAAATGGTAAATTCTAGTTTGGTCCTTGCAACACAGGATTTTTTGATACCATCCTCTTTAGATATGTAAAAGTAGTATCACATTTATCATTCCATTCAAATTCCACATGTCCACTCAATACATACAGAGGTGTTGCATTTTTTTTTGCTATAAAACAACGATTTAAGCCAGCATAACCAAGGAAGCTACATACCTCTGTCGCGTTCGACGAGTAAGAAGTTTAAGAATTACCTTGATCTTAGATGGGTCTACCTGAATGCCTGTAGTAGAAAGAAAATGTCCTAGAACTATGCCCTCTATCACCATCATATGACATTTTCCATGACTGAGGCACCACCTGGTAGTTATACATCGTGCAAGAAATTTCTCAAGATTGTGTAAGTCTTGGTCAAATTCATTATCGTAGGGGGAAAAATCATCCATATATAGTTCAAGTCCTTCACTAATCAAGTTAAAAAAATACTAAGAATTGTCATTTGAAAAGTGGTTGGTGCATTGCACAACCCGAATGGTAAGACTCTATATGCAAATGTTCCCCATGGACAAGTGAACATATTTTTGTCTTGGTCTTAAGGGGAAATATGTATTTGGTTATATCCACTGAACCCATCTAAGAAAGAAAAATATCTCTTTCCAGCAAGAGTATCGAGGACTTGATCCACAAATGGAAGGGGAAAATGATCCTTCTACGTGGCTTTATTTAATTCTATGTAGTGGACACAAATTCTCCATTTGAAATTCTCTTTGGGGACTACCACTAGTGGTGAAACCCACTGACTATCAGAAATAGGATATATAATATTAACATCAAGAAGTTTTTGAAGTTCTTGTTTTAGTATATCTCTAAGGTGTGGATTTAGTCTTCTTTTTGGTTGACGAATGGCTCAGGCATCTTTCTTAATATAAATATAATGTGTGAAAAGTTGTGGATCAATGCCCTTCATATCTAAATATTCCCAGGAAAAAGCCTATTTGTTTTTTTGAATAATTTGGATTAGCCTTTAAAGCTGGAGGTCATTAAGGTTGGCGTTAATATTCAGGGTCTTTCCATGCTCAATTTCAATAGTAATACTGCTGTGAACTGCAGTCATGGGTATGTGTTCAACATTCAACTCATCTAATGGATCTCCTTGGGCTTCATTGTCATGCACAACTTTCAACATTTGACAAGTTGGATTCCTGATAAGGAAGGGTGATTGATGAATCCATTAATTACATCATCCCCAGTCTTTTTTTTAAAGGTAAGGGATTTATCAATAATGAGAGGATAGCGTAAACTACCTTCCTGATATTTGGGTGGGGAACATCTAAAATCATCAGTCGATATGTTGGGTTTAATGAGAGGGTATAAAATGAGATTCTTGATGGTTGGTCCTTTAGAAATAGTCATATTTCAAGTAAGACACCCTATGTATGCATCTGTAGTGGCAATCCATGGTCTTCCTAATATCAAAGCACGTTATTTTAGTTTATTTCTAGGATTGAGGACCAGAAAATCCAATGGATATTATCAATAATCTACATAAACAATAATATCATCCAAGGTTCCCTTTGTTTTTTCAATAGCTCTGTCACCGAGCTCCAACATAGTCGGAGTTGGTTTAAATCTAGTTATTCCAAGGAGTTGACAAGTTTCAAGTGTTATAATATTTATGGCCACTCCCAAGTCCACCAAAGTATTTGGGAAATTATAACCTTGAATATGGACAGTAACAACAAGGTGATCATATTTCATGGGTATTTGTTTCCCCAGGATGAGATCATAGAGTTTCCCTAAAACATGGACTGTAGGAGGGTCTTTTGATTTCCTACTAGGATTCTCAACACATAGTTATTTAATGGTTTTAGCATAAATCAATATTTCTCTAATAGCCTGTAGGAGAGGAATTTTGATATAATTTTTTTTTTAATTCCCATAAGAGGTCAAAATTAGGGTGTGCGGGTGATTTTACTATGGCCAATATCTCAGGGAATGGAGGAGCAGTGTCCCTAATCTCAATAGGTGCTTGTTTTTCAGTTGGTTTGTTGGACAACTTTGCTTTAGTAATGATTACGGCAGGATGAGAATGTTCTTTCAAAGACTTCTCCTTAGCGAGTCTATCATTTTATGATTGCTCTTGATTTTTTTACTGATATTCTAGAAAGATGGTTCTTCCAGATCTCAGACATAGTTCATTACATTCTAAAGAAGAAGGGGAATATGAAGTTTCTAGAATTTTGCAAAATTGCACAGGTCTATTATTTGGATTCGGATTTGGCTGCGCAGGTAACTGAGGTCAAAGTGGAGGTGGAGTGTTCGGAGGTAATTGAAGTGAAGATTATGTTGGTGGTTGATTTTGTGGCTGAGGCATCGCTCCCATTAATTAAGTAATTGGTCCAGTGGGGCATTTCCAATTCTGGGACCACATTGGCCCTTGAGTAGGTTGGTTTCTCCATTGCGGAGGATACAAATTATTTATTTTTCCATTAAGTTTTGAAGTATTGTTGATTCGGCCAAGAGGTACCAGTGAATGACTAATTTTTATAGGGTGGTAAACTGTATGGCTGCGACTGCCAGTTATTTGGAGAATGTTGCTGGCCCTGCCAATTTGATCCAGGAAATTGTTGCTGAGCAAATTGTCCAGAAAAAAAACATAGAAGTGTCTCGTGGCATACCTGATGGGTGATTCTTCCATTGTCGTCGCTGCGCCATAAAATATGCTAGTTATGGCTCTTCTTTAGCTTCCTTAGATACAACCTTCAACCCAAGAAGTGAACGTCAGTGATTAGTCGAATTATTTTTGGTGCAAATGGCACATGTATCAACTGTATCCAATGAACATTCCTTGCGACTATGCTTCTTCCGACAGCGAGGACATAGAATAGCCAATTACTGTTCTGCTTCATCATGCTTCTGTTTTACCTATAAAACATTCAAATGTGTTTTCAGGGTACTTAAAATATTAGTTTTAAATTCTTCTAAAAGATTACTAATCTCTACTCATGTAACTCCTCCACTGACGGTTTTGCTGAGTGGATCGGGAGTTCCAGGTTTGGTTCGTGTACTCCCTCGTGAACACCCGATACACAATTTTACGATGTGATCATATTCTTATTTGGAAATGTCACCCTGCCCCATTAAATTAATTTTTCCATCCATTCATATTTCATGCCCCTAATCAAAGTGGTTTTCAATACATCCCTAGGTAGGGTAGTGTATGGTGATCTTTGTAAATTATATTGAAATCTTTCAACATATTCTTCCATATTTTCATCTTCTTTTGACATCATCTTAAATATTTCTTCCCTTAGATCCCTAGATTGACAATAATATTGATACTTAGTAAGGAAGGTTTCTTTCATTTGATCCCATGAGGTTATAGTACCACCCCCAGTCCCATGAACCATCATAATGTTGCTCCCTTTAAGGTAGAAGGAAACAACTATAATTTTTAGGGGTCATTGGTATAATCACATCCTCAGCATAAGACATCAAACTCAAAAAAAAATGCATCAAGATATTCAGAAGCCATTCCATGGAAATTTGGAAGGTTATGCAACTAGATAACCTTCATTGGTGCATTAGCCTGCGGATCAACAATAGGATATTCTATGGTTGAAGTTTTTATTCCTGTTACTGCATTCGCCGTTTGGTTAAATACCCATTCCTTAGGGATACAACATACACTCTCTTTGAAAACCTCCCTAGAAACAACGCCAAACTGTTGGGCTAATTAATCGTTCCTAAAAAGGACCAACTAACTGCTACACAATAATTTATCAACATGAGGTTTCACTTTTCTATTTCAAGGTTATCGACATTGTTTGTATAAGAAAAATGAAAATATAACTAGTTGATATGATCCTATTGAAAATGAAGACTACAATATTTAAAGAAATTGAATCAAGACACAATCTCTAATTATCATAAACTATTCAGATTATTAACTTCTATTGGTTTCCAAAGGAAACAACAAAAGAAAACATACTAAACAACAAGTTGTTTCTTATGAAACAACAACTACAGAGTAAAAGGACAACACTACAAAATCATATTATCTAACAACAATTAAACAAACAAAATATCAATCTATGATAATATACAAGAAAAAAAATAAAGGAACAATGCCTCTTAATGGATTAACCACAACAAGGCTATTCTATAACAATTCCAATAAACATGATTCAAAACATAGAATGCAATTTAACAAATCAACAACGAGAAATTAGAACAATTATGCAAACGGAAATAGTTGGAACAGAGGAATCAAATTCTAATTTAATGATACAAGAGAAGACAACATTGTTTCTAGGATCGGGCCCAAATCTGGAATCGAACTGCCTTGTGGGAAAATCAACATAGTAAATTAAATTTGTGTAATAAGTACTTCCATTCAAATTGCAGAGAAACCAGTTACAATGTAATCGCAATCCAAGCTTGTGTCAAAAAATAATATTACAAATTGAACAACCCTCTCGAGGTTCAACACCATTTTTTTATATCGGAATAGTAAAAGATAAAGATCAGAGAATATATTTTTAATAATGATTGATCCCGAAAATCTAAAGATTCTCAGGATGCTCATTTAATTTACAAATTTATTAATGCACCCAAAAGGCTAGGTCGAGAGTTCATCCTCAACTAATTCGTTCCAAACATGGTGTAACAGCTTGAGGCTTATGCGACACTATCCGACCATTCCAGGAAAAAACATCAAATATCAATGTGTCAATAGATTCTTTTCCAATAATGAGGATACATTTGTTGGGAAATAAGATTTTATTGATTGAATTTGTTCAAGAAATAATAAAATGATAAATGAGTATAGAATACTACTAAAGTCCCTACTATACTAATTAAAATAACTTAATTTCACAAAAGACTACAGAAAATGGTATGAAAACTAAGAAGTAAGAAAAGGAAAATATGACAAATATGAGGCCAAACACTTGCATTGAAGAGTTTCCCTTATTATCAGTGAGTTCAAGATAAATTAGCTTTAGTAACAGAGTCCTTACACATTGCATAAGAGAACAATATTTGTGATTCAAATGTGGAAAAATGTCTACTAATTCTAAGTGTTGTTATGTACTTGCACTGAAGGAAGGATGGGTCTAAAGTGGTCCTTGATCCTCCCCAAACATGGATTCAAAGTCTGGAGGTCATTATTCAATCCCAAGATACAAAAATCAAGCTCTTAAAGAAAATCTGGTCACGTTTAGACAATGCTGCAAGATGCTACAGGACTGCTACATGATTGCTACAGGATGCTACAGGATTGTCCTGTTTTGCTAGAGGATTGGATCCGGGAGCATCTTGAGGGTAGGAAAGGTGTTCTGAAGGTGGGAGTAGGTGGATGAGGGTGTATGGAGTATATGTGAGGAATTTTACCAAGCTTAGTGCCCCTCAAAGGCCCATCTTGCACAAAATTACATGCTCGTGGTTTCCCCCAATGACCTTGAAAAGATGATCTCGACGACAAAATTTAGGAGCAGTATGAGGTGTCAAGGAGGAGGCTGGTGATGAAAAATTGGATGTAGGACGAGTGTGACAATCCCTACAAGTAATTGGTAGTGCCTGCAAACTAAAAATCAACACCTTATTACTCTTGGAAAGACCATAAATCCAATGATCAAATTGCAACAAAACAATTCAAGATGGAAAGCGTGAGTTGATTTTTATTTCATCAAGAGCTACTCTATCCTAGAAAAATAATCTAATCCATGTGCAAAGGAATGATCTTAGCTTATAATATGCAGAAGAAGAGTGTGCAAGAGAACTATAAACCAAAGCTTAGCGACTTTCAAAGGAAAAGAAACACATATTTTTGGCTTGTTGTTGCAAACTCCTCAACCACACTTCTCACAAGAGAGGTGGTAATGAGGCCTATGACCACAATTTTTTGCAATCTAACTTCTGAATAAACAAGGAAATTAATGCCACTACTCAAACAATGACAAAATAAAATACATAAGAGATACTATACTCTTTGGGTTTGGCCCTAACCCAAGGGTCCCAACCCTTCAAATTTAACTCAAATATAGACCAACAATGAACCTTTCATTAATAGCAAATGGAGTTCAAATACATCATATCAAAATGGAAATAACAATCCCAAGCACTTGGTTCTCAATATTTCTTCCTAGCTCCAAAAGTTTGAATCCTAATGAGCCCTAAGGCTTGTTTATTTATACAAAGAGGATTTAGGGGTAACCTCCTTGAAAAGAGGACTACCTCCCTTCAAAACTTCAAAAAATGTGGATATAGCTCCCTTAGAATATCTTATTCACTTGATTTTGTTGGCATGTAGTATACCTCAAGTTATTAAGATTGATTCTAGGAATAAAGTCAATTTGAAGGAGTGTAAATGCAGTGGAAAAGCCTCCTACATCTCCTCTAGATGCATCAAACATGCCTCTACATAATAAATGTACTAATAAATGCTCTTTTGCCTGAACATCAACCACATTAGGCCACGAAGTATGATAAGCACCCTTTATTCTTCCTACTAAGCACATTATATCCAAAAAAATGTAAAATAATGTGAAGAAAGAATATTTTTATAAGTTGGAGGATAGAAAAATGGGCCTTAAAATATACCTATTGATGGGACCCATCATCACCCCTGTGTTGAAAGTGTTGCTCACCCTCTAAGCAACTTACTCACTGATATGTAGTTCATGCATGGACTAGGAGGCCTCTATGAAATACCAAGGCATCTGAAATGGTGTGCCCTCATGTGGGTAGAATCCTACATTTGCCTCTATGGTTTCCCACTCCCTTTTTTCCTCTGCTTGATCTCTTGTTTCTTATAGGCCCAATAACAAAGGAGGACTAAGTTTTAGCCCTATCCAATTGATCTTCAACCTTTGAATGATTCTTTTGTAGAGTGGGGTCCTCTCCATTGAATTCCTCAACCTTTCAGGGGAGTGATATTCCTTGATTTGTATACTATGGGGCAGAGCATGCCATCTTCTTTGGCAAGCCTGCAAGCTCTCAATCCCTAACAACCTAAAGGTATCTTCGAAATGGAGGATATATTTTTCTTGTGTTTCCATGTAGAGATGGGTCATTTGGGGATCAAGAGAGACGATGTTGTGGTTATTGATGATATCCTTGGGGATTATTAACTCTGATTTAATGTATAGGGGCCCACTTGCTTCTTTGTCCATAACCTTCTTTACCTCCTCAAACCTTGTTTCTTCATGGTTCAACCAAGAGGAAAGTGCCATCAGTTGTACATCCCCCATTCTTTAGTTGGGGCCCCAAAATTTCATGTCTATGAGGATCATGTTATGCATATAAAATTCAACCAATTTGGCTCTATCCCCAATGCTCACATGTTGGAAGAAGTCAACAAACCTCCTATAATCCTAAAATAAAATTCCATATTGCAACATTGTTTTGATTTGGACTTGCAACCACTGTTCTTTGAGGAATATTGCATAGGATTTGGATGGCTTCCTGCACTGTATGTATTCCATGGACAAACTTTCCATGGTGGAAAGTTGTGCCTCCTTTTCCTGTAGTTTCTCTCTTAGCCTTTGGTTTTCTAACTGCAATTTCTCCTTCATGACTAATTCCTTTAGCTTAAAGTCATCCAATTCTTTATCCATGTGTTTCACTTTTTCCTCCATGAGGCCCACACTCTATACCTTCTTATATTTTGCAATTTTCATCCACCGGTGAGTTATACCTCTCTCTTTTTCTAACTCAAAGAAGAAGGTAATTGCAAATTTTGTATGTATAATTCTCCCTCGCTCAATAAATTTGTAATAGGATCCAAGATCAGGTTGTGGAGTGGGATCTTGGAGTCCTTGTGTACCTTCCCCATCCTTTTGGGTTGTTGTTGTCCCTTCCTATAACACTTTTTCTTCATCTTGTAATAACTTTGTTCTTTCCTATAGCAGTTCTATTTTCTCTTGTAGCAACTTTGTTTTCTCTTGTAGCATATTTGTTCATGTCCTAAGCTGCTTGACTATGAATGCCCTAGTGGTTGGCCTTATCATGGATGTTAAAGATTGTTTTCCTTTGGTTTTAAGGGAAGTGGCTTCCTCAATTTACTTTTTCCTTGTCCCAATCCTTCCGCTCGGTGGCTATTTGATTCAAAAATTGTGATTGGGATTGTCGAGGGAGGTTGAGGCTTCCCTTGCTAGATTATGGTGCTCTTTATTCTTTTGAAGTATAAGGGGAATTTCCTGGTCTAACTTCTCTCAGTATTGACAGGTGTGTGAAGGGTTGTTAGAGAAGAATCCACCTCTTCTTCTGTATTCCCCTCTGAGAGGCTTATTTGCTGCCTCTATTTTCCTTTCTTCTAAGGTCTAGAGGGATCTCCAAGGGTCTCTCCTACTAATTTTTGTCCCCCTCCTCCTTCTTTATCATATTCTTATTCAGCTTCTCCTTCAACCTCATATACCTTCTCTTCATCCTCTTCCTCTTGTTTTTAAACCTCTCCTTATTCTTCTTGCTTACCTCTAACACTAGATTTTGTGGTTTCTTCATGGTGTGTCAGGGTCTGGGTTTCTGTCTCAATGAATGCCTCCCTATCCATGTCCAAAAAGTCAATCCACAACATTGGGATTCTGAAATGGCTTAAGGAATCCATAAAAATGAGCCTTATGAGGCCATGATGAGCAATGTACTAGTGCTTCCCTTCCCTCTCCCTTTGGCTCATTTCAATTAGGACTAAAGGAGGAAATCTAGGACACTGAGCCTACTTGGAATGGGCAATTCTGCTTGGAACCTTAGTTCATAGAGTAGCCTAAATTGATAGGAATATACAACCCTCAACCTCCCTTCACAAGATATGTACTTGAGGATGTTATAGGCCGCTTAATCCCAAGGGTAAGGGAGGCTCTCTCTTCTTACTCCTTTTTTGTCTTCAACAAGTTTCTCTTCAGGGAGGAAGAAAAAATTATTTGCTGTGATGGCCTCTGTCCTATCTTCCTTGCCCCATAAAATTACCAAAGGTATGGTGGTTACTATACTAATGAGTTCTGTGTTTAGATGGATGGCAAGCCCCCTAACAAAAAAGGTGGAATTGCCTTCTCCTTGGGAGTGGAGGGCCATGGAAAATTCATGAGTTACGTCATCATCATACCCTTTCATTTTTTCAAAGAACCCCATCCACTGGTGGTTTAGGAAAATGTCTTTGACAAGAGGATTCTTATGGATTATATTGGTGTATGTGGGTTCTCTTCTATTGAAACCTTCCCCCATGGCTCCTATTTTTTCCTTCTCAAATTATTTTAAAGAGAATTTTAGTGAAAAATTGTGCTTTGAGTGGTCTATGGTGTCACAGTAGGGTAAGGATGTTGGTTCTTCTTTTCTAGTTATAAGGAGGAGAATTATATACCAAGCTCCAAGAGAACGACCTCTTCTCAAACCTTTCCTTCCTCATGTAAGAAAAAAAAAATTCAAAAGAAGTCCAACTCTGTCGGGGTTTGCTACAGGATGCCTATAGCAGGCATAATTTTACTCAACAATTGCTTGGGGAGTGAAGATAAAAGATGTCACTTACCTCTATGGGAATGATTTATTTGTGTTTTTATGGGTTTGGAGGAAGGTTCTCATTAACTTGGGCCCTCTTTCACCTCTCAACCTAATCCTGTAGCACCTCCTCTGCAATCCTATATCAATTTTGGTAATCTTGTATCAACTGTGCTCGATCCTGTAGCACCTGCAAACCAATTTTGTAGCTCCTTTATAGCTTTACAGGGAACCTATGGTAGAATCTAGCCTGACTTCAATGCCTTAATGAGCCTCTCTAACTATTTTTGGAATGAGCATTGGTGCAACTAGAGTCGGGCCCTGTCCTTTTATTTCCTCTTGTGGTAGTGGGCTCAATGCGCTTAGTGAGCTAACCCCTACATGTATTTCCATTTTTAGTTATTGGCCCCACTACTCGTGATTATAACCCTCCCACGTTGAATTTTCCATGTTGCATGGGCAGCTGAGTAAGTTGCACTTTTACTATTCGAGGGTGGCCAAGTTTACTGGCCACCTCCAACCCATAAAAACTCTATCCTCACTCATTAATTAATTTTTTTAACCACTATTCGCATAAGGGTAGAGGTGATGGGTGTCATACCTGAGCTTACTTATGATGTCAAGTTTCTTTAGATGCATGCATGCTGTTGTTGAACCAATGATTGATTAAATTATCTTTAAAGGTGCTATCTTCCATACTTTTGTCTCGTGCACAGGTACTCATTTGAACAAAACAATTTGATGATGTTTTTTTGTAGGTGTTTTACTGATGAAGTCTCTTTTTCATGTAGTTTCTTCCAGTGTTTGATCAGCTGATGTTGGAGTGGATTAGTGACCTTGCACCTGCTTCTCAAGGATGGTGTGAATTCTTCAAATCTCAAGGATGGCCTCTTGATGCTTAAGGGTGGCAAAATCTTCATTCTGGAACATCAAAAGTTCTTTGATTCTAGTTTTGTAGGGTTTATGCAAGGTGCTACAGCACTGGTTTATTTCCTATAAAAGTCACACATCCCTTTCCAAAACCTCAACTGTCTTCATGAAATGCACGTAGTGGCTTGGATAATTCATGGTGATCTTATAAACAGGGATTTGGAAATTCTGATGATGGTGGAAGCTTGTGAAGAAGGGGTGAAAATGTGGTATTTTTATGTTGGGGCCTTTGTTTTGAAAATGAAATTGTTTTGAGTTGCGGTGAACAGGTGGCAGAGTGCAATCACGGTAGACAGGGAGCTGTCACGGTTGTGGATAACTGGAAGATAAGCGGCGCGACAGTTGTGGTAAACAACACATATGGCAAGAATGGGAGACAAAGACAATTAGAGAAACTCCTAGTGATCAGGAAGAAGCAGAAAATAGCTAAGCAGGAAAATATGAAAGACTGACAGTCACGTTGGCAGAAGAACAAAGAGGCAATCAACCAGCGTAGAGGGGAGAGTTATTCTAGTAGAGGGTTGAAGAAGAGAGTCGTAGGAGAGTTCTGTTAGATCGCTGTTGTACTGTACCACCCCGTAATAGACTCTGCGGAGTAATGTAGCTGTTTGATATTGATAATGAAATATAGATCCACCTGTGTTTGATGTTCTGAGTTCAGTGTTAATCAGTTGCTTATTGTGAATGTATGAACCATTTTAAATTTTAATTATGCATCCTGAATATGCTTAATGAATGATATCTTATGCAAAGTAGTAAGATCTATTTGTTGTTTCAAGTCCCTTCAGCTGTACTTTATGGTTGTAATCGGTCGATACTGTATCTGTTTCCTAACCTTACTAAGGTCACGACACACCTCGGGTGAGACGCTTTGCTCCTCAGAGCAGGGTGAAAATGTCGGTGTTGTGCTAGACTATTGCAGAAACCTTTTTGGCCTCTCTTTTGAACCTGGGTCTTGCTTAGAGACCTCCTTTTTTGCCAACTAATGGTTCCATTACTGGGACCTGAAAATTCATTTAGGAGCTAGATCATGGTATCGTGGATCTACGAGAGATAACTACGAAGCTGGTGGGAGAACCACTTAGATTAGGTCATATTGCAGCAAGCGGAGTTGCGACAACAGAGGGAGAAAACTGTCAATGATTGGGTTCTATTCTCAGAATCTGTAATTGACCTATACGAAATTTTATGGGGAAAGTTTTCGGAAGAAATTTATAATTGGTTACGGAGACTATAAGTCAAGACACTCCAAGGAGGGTCGCGTAGGGTCTGTTACAAGTGGACGCACGTGAATCTAGTAGCACTCCATCGATTAGATACTGATTTGACCCAAGCTGTATATTTATAGGTACAATCTAGCTTGGAAGGATACATTGTGGAATTTTCAGCTGAGTGTTACCAGTCCTTTTCAAAAGCGGAAGAAGTATTCAGATCCAGATTGCAGGGATAAATGTTGAAGGAAATTCCGTTGAGGATCAAAGCTTTAATGGTGGACGATGGTTTGATATAATTTCAAAAATCTGAGATGGAGACTTAAACCTCCAGTACTGGGGGAAGGAGATGAGGGAGAGATGCTACAAGTAAGTTGGAAGGGGGAATAGGGATATGGATGCCGAAACCTCTAGTAGGTTGAGAGAGCGAAGAGCACATTGGAGGGCGCAGATTTCTGAGAAGTGGCGGGAAAGGGTGATGAAGGAGTTAGAGAAGCAGGAAAGTAGTCGACAGGACAAGGAGAAGGTGCCACAGATGACAAAGGAAATGGAGGGTCAGACGGGATCCCAAGGAATAGCAGGGACCATCAAGGAAGTTAGGCAAGTGTATAGGATCCCAGCCCAAAGAGAAAAGGGAGAAAAGTCCAACGGGGAGGACACATGCCTCAAGGAGATATCCGATGTAGAGTTGCATGTTGCAATGGAGCAACTATTCCGAGAGAGGCCGACACCTGTAACTCAAGGTAACTCTATTCCCCAAAGTTAAAGTAGCTCTAGTCCCAACCTTCCCCTGGTACTCTATCAGCCACTAAGTAAATTTTTTGTTAAGTTATGAGAGTTTAGCAAGTTGAATAGTGTTCAGTCTATAGTACCAATACCTACTAGAAATAGTGCTGGTAATACAATTTCACAGCCAGGAAATAGAGGTTTTATTCTAGTTCATCCATATAAAGAAATAATGGCGGGATCGTTTACCCGATACCCATAATTCTCTGGGAGGGGCAACGACGATGTGGAGTATCATTGGTATCTCTGCAAAGCCATATGGAGGGCTCGATAGACACTAGAGGTGGTTAAGTTGATCGAGTTTCAAACTACTCTAAGAGAGGGAGCTCTTCGCTGGTTCATTAAATGGTCCAAAGCTAATCCAAACCCAACGATAGATGATGTAAAGAAATATTTTTTCAAAGAATTTAAGTTACCTCAGATAGATCAACAAGGATTATCTGAGATGTGGGAGATTAAACAGCGAGAAGGTGAAACAACGTGGGATCTAGTGAGAAGGTTCAAGGATGCGATTGGGAAACTGAGTTACCCAATCGATCTAAATCATCAGTGAGATTGGTTTATTAAAGCACTTCTTTCGTTGAAGAGAACTCCACTAACACAGCAAAATATTGATACCTTGCAAGATGCATTGGAGCAAGCTATGAAGATAGAGGCTATGGCGGGATATCTGCAAGAATTTAGAGGAGGAGTAGTAGCTCAAGACCCTTCCATACTGGGGCTACAACATGAGATAGCCAGCCTAATGGATAATTTGAAAGACATTTAGTCGATACGGCCTGCAAGGTCCAATGTGTGGTGTACCCATTGTCTGATGGAGGGACATGTGGTCACCGAATGCCCGAGATTGCGGGGACAGAATACAGGAGCTTCAATAGTAGGGACACAAGGGACTCCACCAGTAGGGGGAGGTGCACAGATAAACGCTCAAGGGTTATACCAGCTGCAACCCCACTTTCCAGGGTTCCCCGCTCAACAGAATCAGACCACAACTGAATACTGCGAAATATGTAAAGGCATTGGTCATCCACCACGAGTATGCCAAATTTTGTAGAAGTACTCCAACGTTCCAAACAATACATATTGTGAGTTCTGCGCTTCCACAACACATAATACAGAGCAGTGTAGAGCCCTGGATTCACTGGCAGAATGATTGGATAGACCATCTTATAGAGTGAATGAAGCTCCAAGGGGACGAGGAGGAGGAATGAGAGGAGGTAGAGATGAAGAAAGAGGACCTGTAAGATGTTAAAATTGTGACTAAGAAGGCCATGTAGCAAGGGAATTTCCACTACCCAGAATACCATGGTGCTTTTAGTGTAGAGTCAATACACACACAACTAAAGATTGTCTAGAATTAATTAAGAGATGGGAGGAAAGAGCCAGACAGAGAGGAGAAAATCTGGTGAACACAAAACCAAGAATAGGAGAGGCTCAGGCTATGCAAAACGTAGCCATAGTAACACGGGGAGGATGCACATAATATAGACCCGATAAAGCTGATCAAGATAGCATCTCCAAAGCCCATTTTTAGACCAGATAGATAGAAGCAATATTTTAAAGAGGCAGTGGAAACATTTTCCCAAATATGAGGGAGAAAAGGCATTGAGCTCCCACAACCGACAGTAGAAAAAGAGAAGCAGACGCATACAAGTACAATGATTGAAGAATGGTTTCGACTACTTTTGAAAATTGTAACCAATGCACAAATGCTGGAAAAGCTGAAGAAGAATCTAGAGATGGTGGTGCAAGAAAATGCAGAACTGGAGGAGTCAAATGATTCAACCCAAAATTACATAAGGAGTATCAAAATAAATAAGAGAAAAATAGGAAAGGAATTCCACGTGAATACTCAATTCACGGGATTCCAAATCAGAGACACCATGCTCGACCTAGGATCATATGTCAACATTCTGCCAAGAAAGACATGGGAAGAACTGGGGAGACCAAAGTTGACATACTCACCAATACAGCTCCGCATGGAAAATCAGTACTGCAGTGTGCCCATAGGCAGGCTAGAAGAGGTCGAAGTTGATGTTGCAAGAGTAAAAACATACACAAATTTTGAAGTGATAGATATCATGGGGGATAAGGATCCCTATTCGGCATTATTAGGGATAGATTGGGCTTTTGAGAAGTATGCAGTGATCGACTTGAAAAAGGAACTGATGATATTTGAAGACGGGGAAGTCAGGGTCACTCAGCCACTTGAACCATATCAAGGACCCCGATATAAAGAAACTGTTGACAACAGAGATGATGCTCAACTTCTCGATCATCTTTATCAGATGACGGTAGGGAAGAGTGAAGACTACACCAACCCAACAATGGGAGGGACCGTAAGCTGGATAAGTGTTCAAAGTTTAGACTTAGGCTCAGAAATAACCTGGGATGATTGGCAGCAGGGAGGATATGAGACTAATACAAGAATATGTGCTAACATCCGAGGAGACAACTAGATTGGAACTGAGGTAAGAGGATATCCGACTTTATCAAATATGAACGTTGTAAATACATTTATTGCAAGAATAGAAGATAAAGTACTAATGGAACATAGAGTCCTGCTCACATATGTAGCTCTACAATCCACGTCGGCAAGATGGTGGAGCAACCATCGCAACTCACTTCTCGGATGGGACGATGTTTCAACAACACTAAGAACCAGATTCAAAGAAGATGAAGGACCACAATTCAGTGAAAATTACCAAGGGATTTTGACCCCATGAAGCATTTACAAAATTTTGAATACCACTGGAAGAAAGAAGGATATCCAAAATATTTGTGGATGCACAATTTTATACATTCACTAGATACAATTCCATAGGCTTGGTACCTAACCGAAGAAAAGAAAAGAGGAATCGCACCTGGAAAGTAGTTGTGGACAATTTTACGCAATTTTTTTCTTTTGAAGGAGAAACAAAACCAGTTACATTGGCACTACAAGCCATCAAAAGAGTACTATTTTTTCCAGAGATTCAAGAAGACGAAGGACAACCACTCTCAGAACAGATTATCAAATAACCAATAGCACGCAAGAGAATAAACAGTGAAATGGACAGAGGGGAGCGGGATATCACAGAGAAGAACCTACAACGGAAGGTTACATTGCTACCCTTGAAGACCAAAAATCCGAACATTACCCAACATAGCAAAAAGGATATAGAAACAACTAAGGAGATCTTTAACCTTCTACAGGAATATGAAGACGTATTCCCATCCTCAGTAGCGGAGCTAAAGGGAATAAAGGGGGACATGGGGGAAATGCGCATAATCTTGAAGCCCGATGCAAGACCAGTGAAGCACATACCTTACCGTCCGAATCCAAAGGTAAAAGAGAAAGTCAAGGCAGAGATAGATAAAATGATGAAAGAAGTATTGATTTTTCTAGTGGAAGAAGAAGAGTGGGCCAGTCTCATAGTCATATAAAGCAAAAAGGAAATGTCTGAGATTAGAGTATGTGTTGATTACATAAGCCTCAACAATGCATGCATACATGATCCATTTCCCACTCCGTTCAGTGATGAGGTGCTCGATAATGTAGCAGGAAATGAAGCCTATTCATTCACAGATGGATTCTCAGGATATCATCAGGTGAGAATAGCCGAATAATACAAGAAGAAGACAACTTTTACAACTGAATGGGGCTCGTTCGCATACCATGTCATGCCTTTTGGGCTGAAAAATGCGCGAGCGGTGTTTTCATGAATCGTGATAGCAACATTTCAGGAATATATCCACAAGTTCCTTGAGGTTTATATGGATGATTGGACATTTTATAGCCTACTGAAAAATCATGAAACCTTACTAAGGATAATATTTGATAGATGCATACAATTCCAGATTTCCCTCAATCTTAAGAAATGCATCTTTGCAGTACCTTTTGGGACACTGCTAGGACATGTTGTTTGTAAACAAGGTGTCTGCGTGGATCCAACAAAAGTGGGAGTCATAATTAACATAGAAGCGCCATAAACTGTGAAACAATTAAGATCACTACTTGGCCATATCGGGTACTACAGAAGATTCATCCGCAACTATGCAAAGATAACAACACCATTGGATAAGCTGTTGCGGAAATCGAAGCAATTCATTTGGACTGACGAATGTACTACTACCCTAAATACATTGAAAGACAAGCTTGCAAGTGCACCTACCTTAGTTCATCCTAATTGGGACAAGCAGTTCCATGTCCATATTGATGCCTCCAACATTGGATTAGGAGTAGTTTTAACTCAGCCAAGAGAAACTTCAGTTGATCACCTAGTCTACTTTGCGGGTAGAAAGTTGTAGACGGCTGAAAGGAACTACACAACAATAGAACGAGAAGCTATTGCGATTGTGTATTCCCTTCAGAAGTTTCACCATTACCTATTAGGAGGTATGTTCAAATTCTTCACGGACCATTCAACATTGAAGTACCTAGTCAACAAACCTGTCCTTGAATGAAGGATCTGTAGATGGCTCCTATTGTTTCAAGAGTTCACCTTTGAAGTGATAGTGAAACAAGGAAGATTAAATGTGGGTCTTGACTATTTATCAAGGCTGGAAAATGGAGAGAATGGAGGGTCCCTGGATGATCATCTGCCGGACGCTGATCTCTTTAGAGTAGAAGCCATCCCAGACTATTTGGAACAGATAGTAGTCTATCTGGCAACAAGACAGTGCCCGACTAAATATACGGCGACTCAAAGAAGACATCTTGTCGTAAAATCAGCTAAGTATCAATTAATAGCAGGACAACTATACAAGATGGGACTAGACCAAGTCTTGCGAAGATGTGTCATGGACCATGAAAGAGAGGATATATTATGGAAATGTCATTGTGGAGTTGTGGGGGGTCATGTTAGAGCAAAACCCATCACAAGAAAGATATTACTAGCAGGGTTATGGTGGCCCACAATACACAAGGATAACAAAGCATTTGTAAAGAAATGTGACGTTTGCCAAAGAACGAGACGTCCATCACACCAAGATGAGTTGCCACTTCAATCTGTAAGAGCACTGCAACCATTTGAAAAATGGGCCGTTGATTTTATAGGACCAATCACACTTGTCACAAGACATTCACAAGTAAGGTATATAATTACCGCAACAGATTATCTTACCAGATGGGCAGAGGCGGCACCTGTGAAGGATTGCATGGAAGATACAAAATCTAGGTTCATTTTTGAAAATATCATTAGCAGATTTGGCTGTCGTAGAAGCCTAACCAATGATCAAGGTACACACTTCATCAATACAACAATCAAATCTATGTTAGATAATTTTATGGTGCAACATCATAAGGGCAGTCTGTACCATCCCCAGGCAAATGGAACAATTGAAGAATTTAATAAGATCCTAGAAGAAGGACTAACAAATATTTTCAATGCCAATCGAGATGAATGGGATGAGCGCATACCAACAACATTATGGGCATACAGGACAACTGTAAAAAGATTGCACAATCAGATTCCTTTCTAGCTAGTGTACGGGAGGGAAGCGATGGTACCTACTGAATTTATCATACCAAGTCTGTTAATCGCTTCAACACTACATTTGACAGAGGAAGACTCAATCAATGAACGCCTCCATGAGCTACAAGATCTTGAAGAGGACAAATTTCTGGTGTAATTCCATCAGACGGTCCAAAAAGATAGACATAAAGCTTGGCATGACCTTCACATCAAACATAAAACGTTCGCAGTCGAAGGGAAAGTTTTATTGTATGAAATTTTTTTTCAAAAGTTCCCGGGCAAGCTCAGAATGCACTGGATGGGACCATACCATGTCATTGAAATTCGAGATTTAGGAGCAGTTCGATTGGCACAACTAGATGACCAAGTGTTACAAGGATGGGTGAATGGCGTACGCTTGAAGCCTTATCATGAGTAGGTTTCATTATTTTCTTTTCAAATAACTCTCGCAACCGAGAGGATTCAGTAGGGTAGAATAGAGATAGATTGATTCAATAAATCTCTTGCACCCGAGAAGAGAATAGAATAAGAATCACAATAAAGAAAAAACTACAGTAGCAAGAGGAAAATCAAGTGTTGCAATGCGGAGACCGCATCGCAACCGATTGTGGTCTAAGGGAGGGTAGTGTTTAGCGCGTCATCCATGTCAGAAAGCCAAGTGTGTCAAACATCATTTTGTCATACTAACCCATCATACCGATGTCAGTCCGTAGGATCACCCTGATTTGAGAATTAAATGCCATAATTAGTACAACCATACCGTAATAAATTTTCCATATTAAGCCATAATCATTACCCATTACACCTACCCAAATCCCGAAGACACAGTCAACAATGTCAGAATACACCTCATCGCGGTGACTAATCGCACGATTATAGCCGCAGGGGAGGCAAAAAACTTAATTAGTTATGGGGTCTTATCAACCTCATTCATGTCGGTTACATTACTTAACCCGCATGAAAGAAAAAAACACGAGAATGCCGAAAAATTCCGAGTTAGAACAAGAAGCAACCACAAAAGTAAGTGAAATTTCATCAGAGGAAGTTCAAAGAGACAATCCAGTAGCAGGTATTCATAGAGAGAGAGCGGGGATAACACTTCAAGTATACAAAAGAAGGACAAATATGGCAAAGGTAGCAAAAACAGTCATCGAGCCTGAGCTCGACGAGAGAATTCAGAAAATGGAATCGTTAGTGGGAAAGTATGACAATGCGTCGCTAATCGACACAAATTTCACATATTCATACCAATTTCCGGCTATGAAGAGGCAGGTCTACATAGAGAATTATGCTACGAAAGGAGGAGGGGAAGCAACAAGAATGAATCTGGAGTTTAGAGGTATCTAGAGGTCGACAATGCTGAACCTCAGGAACCTCCCAGTTTTTGGAACCACAGGAGCAACAATGTAGTGTACAAAATTCCTGCTGAGTAGACTCCAGAATGGATCATTCTGGCTAGGGTGGGAGATACCGACACATGCAGAAGATATCAACAGACTCATGGGATTATCAGCAGAAGGAAGGGATGTCTCCACGGCGTTCCAGAATGTCTCTAAGAGAGCAAAGAAGGCGGGATATTGTGACTACTATAATAAATACGACACTAAAATAGGAGGGAAGGGGGCGAAGATAGACCTCATCAACAGTCTAGCAGTTAAATTTTCATGTTACCTAATAGCAGGAAAGACGATGAGGCACTACACTAAGGGTGAATGTACCCTCGACACCATTTCAGTTGCGGAACACTGCCTCCAGGGAACCCAGATGAATTGGTGTACGTTTTTGCTGAACGAATTGTTCGAAGCCTGCGAAGATAACTACAGAAGAGCCACCGGGTTCATTTACGACTACCTCATTATGGCATTTGCAATGTGGAAATGGACTCACCCAGGGGTGAGACAACTCGTGGAAATTACAAATGACCAGCCAATGGCGATGGAGTTTACACCCTGGAAAATCTCGGGAGATCCCAACACAAAGGAGGTAAATGAAGAGGCGTTCACATTCTGGTACAGGTAGATGGTGGATGTAGTGGTGAGGCAGCAAAGGGTTCCGAGGAATTTGTTGGACATATATTCCTCTCAAATATGGTTTCGAGTCACTCACAAGAAGACATATGTCAGACCCACTTGTGTGGATGAAACCACGTTTAAGATGAGACCGTTAAAGTTTCAGGTTAACGAAAAGGTGTTCCACACCGAAGTCTATTCATGGCCAGGAGTTGGAATGGAGATTAGAACTGGAATTCATCACTATTCGTTCGAGGGCATGCTGCCAAGAACACTACCGGGGGAGACACCAGAGGAAACAATGAGTAGAGTGTCTCGACTACAGCTAACACCTTTACTAGAAGAGCTGGACACGAGGGTAAAGGGCTTCAATCAGGTAATTCAAACTCTCACAAGTGCTTCTCCTGTGTTTCCTTCTTTTTCAGAGTTTCAGTCCTCAAGCTCTATATCACCTTCCATGATTGCACCTATCATCACTGCCCTACCTTCCACCATGTTTAATTCACCCCCAGAAACCACAATAATTCCAATCTGAAAGAGTAAGGCACCTAAACCACCCGTAGCTACCCCGAAGTCCAAGAAAGCAAGAATCATGGTGCCTAGGAAAATATTTGACCTCACCGAGGAAGATCATACCCAACCTATGGATACGTGAGTACCAATTCAAGAGGAGCCAGAGGTGGCCACCCAGGTCACCTCCAAGCTACCTGTGTTTAATCCGTTCTCGGTTTTGAATATTCAAACATAATCTCGATAGGCCTCGGTGATACGATCCCAACGCCGCGAACAACACTGAAAACTGACGTTGTATGAAGAAGTTATTCAACTTTGAAGTTCTTCAATTTTAGTAAAAAAAAGGCCAGTTTGACTTTAAAAATTGGCAAATATTAAAAAAATAATATTCCAGGAATATTCCACAGAATATTCCCTGTGGACCAATCGTCTTGTGACAAGTGGCGTTTTACAGTTGGCTATTTAGTTGACTGTGTAATTTTCGGTCCAATGAAAAGTTGCCACGTGGCAGGCCCGGGGGCCACCACGTGGCCCCAGATCACAATGGAAATGGCGGGCTAAAATTTTGTTTGTCTCCGGCGGGATTTGAAACCGAGACTTCATTGCTACTACTACAACGCTTTGCCAATACACCGTGGGCTTATGACTTGACATATGTTCAACCCAAAATTTAAATAACATATGGTTTAATGTGGCAACGTTCAAACAGTTAACGGTTAGCGCTTATTGTGCATGTGAACACGGAGTTTGTTAACTGCAACATTTAATGCTATCACCAATTTAGCGCCGATTCCCCCAGATTAGGTGAATGTGCCAGTTTAGTTAAGTTAACTGGCAATGTCTCCACATTTAGTGGAGCTTTTTCATGTAGTGAGTTAACTCCAGTTCTCCACACTTAGCTGGAGTTTTTCTAGGTGACACTGGGAAAACTTCAGTTAGCCATAACTTTGGCTAGGAAAGGCCTTTTGAAGTGGATTTTTTTTAATTTTGGGTCTCTTTGACATGCTGGACTCAATGGAATAGGTCTGAAGTCTAACAGAGGTCATCTTCAGAGGTTTTAGCTTCGGAGAAGCTTTTTGAGCCACTAGGGCCATTTTGGGTTTTGAGTTTGGTTGAGTTGTGGTTATCATTTTGAGGTGAAACAAAGCTCTATTTCAGATAATTTCAACCTTTTGAAGCCATTGGAAGAGGTTACAGAGGCATATGATGACTTCTAAAGCCTGAAAAGTTTCAGAGAAGTTCAAAGCACCAGCAGGACATTGATGAAGAAATCACTATTTATGGTAATCTTTCACTGTTTAGTGAATTTGAAAAAGAATTCTTAGTTTTTTCCTGCCTTCTGAATCATTTTATATATTTAGATTTGTCTATTGAGACACTTATAATCTTGTATTTCATTTGAGAGATTTTAATACAAGAGGACAAGCCCATTTTGGGAGGCTTGATCCAGGAGATGTAGCCCAAGAGTTGGGGTGAACTCCTATATTATATTGTTGTTGTGTTTTGATATTATATTGCTGAATATTTTTTCTGATACCCATGTTAAGTTTCAGTAAAAACAATTACACTTAAGATACATAAACAGTGAAAAGACATACACCATTTGCAAGTTAAATTTCCGCATAAGATCAAGTTTAAAGCAAGATCATTTTAATTAAATATGAGTGTTTACTTCTATTATTTCTTTAGGCAAAGTCTGTAAGAGGGCCAGATAGCCTCTGGATTCATCCTTTCTTTGAAAGGTGAAATATCCAGTAAATTCCCCTACAGTATATCTCTGTATTAGAAATATGAAGTTCCACATTTTCAGATTTAAACTTAGAGTATTTTTGCAGTCATTTACATAAATGAAAATGGATACCTTGCACCCTTTTCAAGTACCTTCCATTTTTAGATTAGATGGTATTAGAGCTCAGGTTGAGCATTCCTTATGGTGCAAAAGGTTTTAAAAAAGTGTAAGAGATCTACTGTTTTATTGGTTGCAAAATGGCTGCTTGAATGAGAAGGGGTCTTTTCTGGCATTTGGTCAAAAGCTTGTCGTTTGTTTGAAATCTTAGAGGACTTTTCTTTGGAAGTTCCTTTTGGTTGTTTTGACCATTTAAATAATTTCAACTTCTTCTGCAAGTAAATTTTCACCCTTCAAGAAACTCTTCAGTGATGACATGAAAGAAGAGTTCATTAAGGTGAAGGACATGGTGCAGATTCTCCTTGAGGATCAAAGGGAAAGTGTTCAACTTCATGCACAATTTCTAGCTATGCAGGAAGAGAAAGAAGCCATTCTTCAAAGACTGCATGATATGGAGTTGCAGCTTCTTCAAGATCAAGAAGCTTTGTCCAAGAAAATACCTCATCTTCAGGATGTAAATCATGAGGTAAATCAGTCTGATTTGTCTTCAGTTTCCTCTATTGAAAAGTGTGTTGGTTCATTTGAAAGGCATACAAGAGGTATTGGGTCCAAATTGATGTTGAAAATGGGCTATGAAGAAGGCAAAGGTTTGGGCAAGCATGCACAAGGAATTGTTGAGCCTATTTGTGTTGTGGAGCGTCCCAAGAATATTGGTCTTGGCTATGAGCATCTTAGTGGCAAAGCTTTGAGCACATGCATTCAAGAATGTGATGCAAATTTGAAGAGAAAATTTCTCCCAAGTTCTCAATTACATCAATTTCATGATGGCAATCTTCCTTACCATTGTTTGAAGCCTTTGTTGCAGCAAGAAGATGGTAGGCATGCAGCTTATGGCAAGCATGCAAAGCAACATAAGAGAATTTCTTGTACATTTTGTGGTTGATTTAACCATAATTTTTCGAGATGCTGGATGAGGAAGAAGCCACACAAGAAGTAGATGAAGCAAAGACTACCTTCAAAGAATGTGCATATGATTTTCACTTTTTGCCAAAAGAAGGGACATGTTGTCTCTCATTGTTGGACTTTGCATCCAACTCGTCGTCCCACGCACGTGTAGCAAGAGGACAAAAATATTGGCGAAGGTGGAATCATGGATTCTATTATTGATGTGGAAAGGGAAGTTTCACATGAGGAAAAGTTGCAGCAGCAAAAGTCACCATGGAAGTGGCTTGGTGAGAAGTGGATGGACTTCTTGACACAGTAAGACATACTCCTTTTGTACATATGCAAATTTCGGATGTATGCATGTATTTTGTTGTAATATCTTTTTTGTTTTGAGCCACCTTAGATCATTGATCAAGGCTGAATTGTATAGTTTCACTCTGTAAATTTCTCGCCAGAAATTTCTGTGTGAGTTCAAGAAGGTCAGTTGTGGACAGTTGTGGACAAGCGCATTCAGAAAGGGAAATGTCGATTTCTTTTCATTTGTGGTTCAAATTCACTTGCTTTGTAAGGAAAAAGTGTTTGAAGGGCTGAAGAGAAGAGGATTTTTATTCTCTCATTTGCTGTACTACAGTTCAGTTCTTCATTTCAATAAGCTTTTGGGGACCAAAAGCCTCTCATTTGGGAGGTGTGATCAAGAGCTCAAATCTAAGCTTGGGAAAAAGCTCAAAAATGAAAGTGCTCAAATTGATTTGGAACCTGAGTGACGGGATAGGTCTCGATGATACGATCCCAACGCCATGAACGACACTGGAAACCGACGTTGTATGAAGAAGTTATTCAACTTTGAAGTTCTTCAATTTCAGTAAAAAAATGGGCAATTTGACTTTATAAAAATATTTTATTAAAAAAATAATATTCCACAGAATATTTTGAGAATATTCTATGGAATATTTAACAAAATTGTTCTGCAGAATATTCTGCAGGCGGCCAATGAAAGAGCGCCACGTGGCCAGCCCAGAGGCCACCACGTGGCCCCAAGGTGGAATGAAAAACACGTTTTAAAATTTGTGTAGTGCACATGGCAGGATTTGAACCCGGGTGGGCATGGTAACAGCCAGGCAGCCCAACCATATCGGCTACAATGGTTCTTGTTTAAACATTGGAACAAAAATATATTTAAACTTTGTTTGGGTGCACAACGAATTGGGGTCTTGGTCACATGGTTTCGGCAGAAGGTGCGGAATGCCATTTAATATTTGTTATATAACAAAGTTTGTTGCGCAATTAACTCAAGGTTGATTATGAATTCCGATCAGTGCGGGCACATGGGACCTATTTTTTAGCCCCCTCCCACTGGCAGTTATTATGGCAGTTCCCTAATTTTTAGCGCCGTCTCCATTTTTAACTGGAGTTAACTCCAGTTCTCCACACTTAGCTGGAGTTTTTCTAGGTGACACTGGGAAAACTTCAGTTAGCCATAACTTTGGCTAGGAAAGGCCTTTTGAAGTGGATTTTTATTTTTATTTTGAGTCTCTTTGACATGCTGGACTCAATGGAATAGGTTTGAAGTCTAACAGAGGTCATCTTCAGAGGTTTGGAGAAGCTTTTTGAGCCACTAGGGCCATTTTGGGTTTTGAGTTTGGTTGAGTTGTGCTTATCAGTTTGATGTGAACCAAAGATCTATTTCAGATAATTTCGACCTTCTGAAGCCATTGGAAGAGGTTTCAGAGGCATTTGATGACTTCTACAGCCCGAAATGTTGCAGAGAAGTTAAAAGCACCAATAGGACATTGATGAAGAAATCACTGTTTATGGTAATCTTTCACTGTTTAGTGAATTTGAAAAGGCGTTCTTAGCTTTTTCCTACCTTTTGAATCAATTTATATATTCATATTTGTCTATTGACACACTTATAATCTTGTATTTCATTTGAGAGCTTTTAATACAAGAGGACAAGCCCATTTTGGGAGGCTTGATCCAAGAGATGTAGCCCAAGAGTTGGGGTGAACTCCTATATTATATTGCTATTGTGTTTTGATATTATATTGCTGAATATTTTTGTTGATACCCATGTTAAGTTTCAGAAAAAACAATTACACTTAAGATACATAAACAGTGAAAAGACATACACCATTTGCAAGTTAAATTCCTGCATAACATCAAGTTTAAAGCAAGATCATTTTAATTAAATCTGAGTGTTTACTTCTATTATTTCTTTAGGCAGAGTCTATAAGAGGGCCAGGTAGCCTCTATATTCATCCTTTCTTTGAAAGGTGAAATATCCGGTAAATGCCCCTATAGTCTATCTTTGTATTAGAAATATGAAGTTCTCACATTTTCAGGTTTAAAATTAGAGTATTTTTGCACTCATTTACATAAATGAAAATGGATACCTCGCACCCTTTTCAAGTACCTTCCATTTTCAGATCAACTAAAGTCAACAACACTTCCCAAGGAGGAAGAGGCTTCCTAGAGAAGCTGCGTAGTTTTGGAGGGAAGACACTCATGTGAGGGTTGAAACCCTAATTGGTGGGATCATGGTGGAGAATAGTTCTCTCACTTTATGTGGGGGATATGGCATCCCATTTTCATTATGTTATGGTTTTATAGTTTCAGACTTGGGTCTACAAGCTTGCATCCTTGGGCTGTTTAGCAGGGTGATGGTGCCCTAAGGAACTAGGGTGTTCTCACTCGGGAATCCCTACCTCTTCCTCAAGGAAGGATTAGGATTGAGCTACATTTCCTCAATCCATCATTGGCCATAGCTACATTCATCTTCTACAACATTATTTATGCAGCAGAGAGGACATTGTGTTTTTGGGTGCAGTAAGAGAGGAACTCATGGAGTCTCTCTTGTATTGTTTTCTTCAGTGGAGGAGTGATATATTCATTGGAGGATCTTCAAGGAGGATTCCCACGCTGTATTTCATATCAGTGGCATGAGGCCACACTTCCATCATCTCCCACTGTGCAGTCCATGGAGGAAACTGCATTATTTTGGAGGAGGCAGTGAGAGAGGGGTTTATGGAGCTTCATAGGAGGATGTTTATGAGATAAAGTGATTGGCACTTTGTGTTAGAGACATGATCATAGGAGGGCATGTACGTTTCATATCAACCACAACCTCATTATTTTTTTGGTTTAGTTGCAGTGACAATTTGGTTGTCACATTTTTGTATTCTCCGGCATTTCTAGCAATCTCCATAGATTGGCTAGAAATCTTGTATTTCAGCCCATTTCATTGCTATTTCGCTATTTATTGTATTCCTTCAGCCACATATGTATTTCAATCATATTCAGTAGCTATTCCTTCATATATATTGTGCAGTTGAAGCTACTCCGACATTTTGTGGAGTTGCAGCTACTCATGTATTTCATTGTTTATTCAGTGGAGGTTTGCTCTTAAAGTTTGAGTGGCTTGTCCCTCAACTATTTCTTGTATATTTCTACTTATATAATCATATAATGATGGCTTCATACATTTCCCTCTTATGGTATGTTCATATTTGCAGAGTCCAATGTTCATGTTCTTATGTTGCTGTAAGCTCTCTCATTGAGCATTGTTTTAGACACCTAGATTGGGGAGATATGAATAACCCATCTAGAGTTATTTCTCTGAGCTCGTTCTATGTAGAGGAGTTTTATTAGAGTTATTATAGGGCATACCAGTGCTTTTTTTCCTTATTTATGCAGTAGCTTCCTTATATAGCGTCCTCAAGGACCCTGTAGCAGAAATTCCTGAGGTGCAATATTGCATATCCATAGGCAGAGTCTGAGAAGGGCCAGCTAACCTCAGGATTTCTCCCTTATTTATAAGGAGTCATATCCTATAAATTCCCCATAAATAAATCTCTGAAATGGATTTGTGATAGCTCACTAAAGAAGGAATTGGAATATCTCAAGACATTCCCGAAAAAGAAAAATATTCCATATTTGGGATATTACACATGTTCTCACCTCAAAACATGTTTTGAGGTGAAAATTCCATCAAGCTTAGTATAATAAATATTTTATTTTTTGAGGTGAAAATTCCATCGAGCTTAGTATAATAACTATTTGATTTTTTCTGGATACTATGCCTTTGAGTTTATTTGACCTCCTCATGACCTTGTTGATATTTATTGACATTTGACTCAATAATTTGACCATGATGAGACCGTATAACCAAATAAGACCAACCCTATGACCTAATAATATGAATTGGGAGTGAAATTGAATCATGACTAAAGACCATAGAGAAGAGAATGAGAAAGTTTTACGTGAGGAAAAATTGATGAAAGACCACTACCATCAATGAATCCATGACCTAATGGAATGATGAAAATTTATGGTATGGGACTCCTAATATGAAAATGAAAAAGAGTAAGTTTGATCACTGATGGCAGTATGACCAGACTGACACTAACACATATCATCAAATTGATCTAAAGAATCCTTTGACATAGATGACTTGCCCTATGGACCACTTCTGAAACTTGTTGTGCAATTAAATCCTTTATGACTCCATAGCCCAATGGATTGAAGCTGTCTCTTGCTTATCTTATCAACTGAAGAATTTTCAACCTACTTACACCTTTACCCCTCATAAGATTTCCTTTATTTTGATGAATTTCATCCCAAGCAAAACAAACAAAACCCTTGTGCCTTATAACTAGCCTAATATCATATCATAATCCTTAAAGATCATATCTTTGAAAAATTTTATATAGAGAGATCTCTCTCTAAATCTAGGATGGATAGATCCTCAGATTCAAAAGTGGTTTTGATGTAGGCTCTGCAACGATTGTACTTTCCAATCTTGCAAACTACAGAGACCTAACACATTGATATAGTCTTCTTCGACTGACTGATAGTTATGGATGTGAATTATTCTATTATATATCATCTTTGTTTCTTGTGTATGTGCAGGTATCCGAGCGTCAGAACGAGTGGATCGTGATCTGTCGAACCAGGAGCGAGAGTTAGCCACTCTTTCAACGACAACAACAATGCAGGATATACAGTAAGTTATCTATCAAATCTCCATCCATTTGTTAACTAGTAATTGATGTCATAGCGTGTCTTGTTTGTGGCTAGACCCACTCTAGGGTGAGTGGGATTGTCTCTATCCATAGAGGGGATTTACCTCACCAACATAAGGTAACACTAATGTTAACCATAACCTTACCCTAACCTTAACCTTACCCTTACCCTAGCCTTAACCTTATCCCTAACCTAACCTTAACCATTAACTAAACCTTTAAACTTAACTCTAACATTAACCTTAACCTTAACTTTAACCTTAACCTTAACCTTAACCTGACCTTAACCTTATCTTAACCTTATCCTTAACCTTAACCTTAACCCTAAACTATCCTTAACCTTCACCTTAATCTTAACTAAACCCTTAAACTTAACCCTAACTTTAACCTTAACCTTAAACTTAACCTTAACCATAACCTTAACCTTAACCCTAACCTTAACCTTAACATTAACCTTAACATTAACCTTGTACTTAACTTTAACCTGACCTTAACCTTAACCCTAACATTAACGTTAACCTTAACCTTAACCTTAACCATAACCTTAACCTTGACCTTGACCTTAACCTTACCTTAACCTTATCCTTAATCTTAACCCTTACCTTAACCTAACCTTAACCTTACCTTAACCTTAACCTTAACCCTAACCTTAACCTAACCTTAGCCTTACCCATAACCTCAGTGTTAATCTTAACCTTAACCTTAACATTAAACTAAACCTTTAACCTTAACCTTAACCTTAACCTAAACCCTTAACCTTAACCTTAACCTTAAAACTTAATCTTAACCTTAACTTTAAGGAACCTAATCTAACCGTAACCTAACCTGACCTTGACCTTGACCTCAACCTTTCCCTTAACCCTAACCTTAACCTAACCTTAACCAGAACCTAGCCTTAACCCTACCATAACCTAACCTTAACCCTAACCTAACCCAACCTTAACCTAACCTTAACCTAACCTAACCTTAACCTTAACATAGCTTAAACCTTAACATTAACCTTACCTTAACCTTGACCTTAACCTTAACCTTAACCTCAACCCTAACATACCTAACCTAACCTTACCCATAAACTTAACCTTACCCTAACCTTAACCCTAACATTAACATTAACCTTAACCTTAACCTTAACCTTAACCGTAACCTTAATGCTAACCTTGACCTTGACCTAACCTAAACCTTATCCTTAACCTTAACCTTAAACCTGACCTAACCATAACCTTAACCTTAACCTTAACTCTGACCTAACCTTAATCTTAACCTTAAAGTTAACCTTAACCTAACCTTATCCTTAACCTCACCTTGACCTAACCTTGAACTTAACCTTAACCTAACCTTAACCTTATGTTTAAGGTTAGGGTTAAGGTTAAGGTCAGGTTAAGTTTAATGTTAATGTCAAGGTTAAGGTAAGGTTAAGGTTAATGTTAAGGTAAGGTTAAGGTTAAGGTTAAGATAAGGTTAGGTCAGGGTTAAGGTTAAGGTTAAGGGTAAGGGTTTAGTTAAGGTTAAGGTTAAGGTTAAGGTCAAGGTTAAGGTTAAAGCTAAGGGTAAGGTTAAGGTTAAGGGTAAGGGTTTAGTTAAGGTTAAGGTTAAGGTTAAGGTGAAGGTGAAGGTTAAGGTTAAAGCTAAGGGTAAGGTTAGGGTTAAGGTTAAGGTTAATGTTATCGTTAAGGTTAATATTAAGGTTAAAGTTAAGGTTAAGGTTAAGGTTTAGGATAAGATTAAGGTAAAGGTTGTTATGGTTAGTTAAGGTTTAGGTTAATGTTAAGGTTAAGGTTAAGGTTAACGTTAACTTTAGGGTTAAGGTTAACGTTAATGTTAACCTTAGTGTTAAGGTTAAGGTTAGATTAAGGTTAAGGTTAGGTTAACGTTAACGTTAAGGTTAATGTTAAGGTTATGTTAGTTCATTTTAAGGTTAGGTTAGTTTAGGTTAGGTTAAGGTTAAGGTTAAACTTATGTTAGGGTTAAGGTTAAGGTTAAGGTCAAGGTCAAGGTCAAGGTCAAGGTAAAGGTTAAGGTTAAGGTTAAGAATAAGTTTAAGGTCAAGCCAAGGGTTTAGTTAAGGTTAAGGTTAAGGTTAGGGTTTAGTTAAAGGTAAGGTTAAGGTTAGGTTAGGGTTAAGTTTAAGGGGGTAAGGTTTAGGTTAAATTAAGGTTAAGTTTATGGGGGTAAGGTTTAGGTTAAGGTTAACGGTTTAGTTAAGGTTAAGGTTAAGGTTAGGGTTAAGTTTAGGTTAAGGTAAGGTTAAGGTTAGGTTAAGTTTAAGGGGGTAAGGTTAAGGTTTAACTTAAGGTTTGGGTTAATGGTAAGATTAGGTTAACGTTAGGTTAAGGTAAGGTTAAGGGTTATGGTTAAGGTTAAGGTTAGGTTATGGTTAAGGATAAGGGTAAGGTTAACCTTAGTGTTACCTTAAGGTTAAGGTGAAGGTGAAGGTTAGGTTAGGGTTAAGGCTAAGGTTAAGGTTAAGGTCACGTTAAGGTTAAGGTTTAGGTTTAACTTAATAATAGGTTAGGGTAAGGTTAAGGTTAAGGAAATGTCTTAGCTAAGCTTTAGGGTAAGGTTAATGTTAAGCTTGAGGTTAAGGTTAAGTGAAGGTTAGCTCTAAGGTCAAGGTTAAGGTTAGTTTAGGGTTAAGGTTTAGGTTAAGGTTTAGGTTAGTTTAAGTTTAAGGTTAAGGTCAAGTTAAGGTTAGGGTTAAGGTTAGAGTTCAGTTTAAGGGGGTAAGGTTTAGGTTAAGGTTAAGGTTAACTTTATGCGAGTAAGGTTTAGGTTAAGGTTAACGGTTTAGTTAAGGTTAAGGGTAAGGTCAGGGTTAAGTTTAGGTTAAGGTAAGGTTAAGGTTAGGTTAATTTTAAGGGGGTAAGGTTAAGGTTAAGGTTAAGGTTTAACTTAAGGTTTGTGTTAATGGTAAGATTAGGTTACTGTAATGTTCCCACAATTTTAGCTTCCAAGCTAAATGGAACATTAGAGTTAGCAGCTTTAGCTGATGAATGATTGGGTAGGAAAGCCCATAAGTCTCCTAAGGAGGATAAAAACAATGCAAATGTTAAATGAGACACTCTTTCTAGATCAATAAGACACCTCCATGTGTGAACAAGGTTAAATTGAAGCTTCTTTGACTAAGTCAACACCACACTTTTAGTGGAGGAGGAATCCAAAGATGAATAATGCAATTTTGGAGGGAGATGTAACTTGGGTTAGAAGTAACCTAATTGAGTGGGGCCAACGGCAAGAAAAATCATGTCTTATATAAGGAAGAGGATGGCAGCATTATTCATCATTTTGTATATTATTATTCTTGGCTGCCAAGAATTGTTGCTGCTTTGCTGCTTAGCAAAGCTGTAGTGTTGTTTAGCACTGGGTGTTCCCGGGCGAGAATCCCACCTCTTTCCTTTGAGGAGCTCATTGGGAGATTTTTCATTCATCATTCCACATCAGGTTTTTAGGCCAAGCTTTAGCCATCTTCATCAGCACAACTTTGCTAGAGATTGTGTAGTGTTGTTGGGTGCAATAGTGGAAGGGATTGCAATCCCGACTTCTGAGCTAGTTTCTCATTGGAGGAAGGCTTCCTCCACTTGATAGATCTGCTTGGAGAGCTCCAGAGATTATTTCAGATCTGTGGTATCAGGCCACTCATCTCCCATACATTCCCAGTGCTATTTTTGCTAGGGAATGCGTTATTTTGGAGGTAGTACTCATTTCATGGTTTGGTGGCTCCGTTGTAGTGTTTCCTTGTGATTGATAGGTTCATCCTTTCATGGGAGGAATCCCTTGAGGGATATAAAACATATCATAAATATTTCAGCCTTATACACTCATGTACTCCATTGTTTCAGTGATTATTCAATTCTTTTCTGAATATCACATTTGTATGCAGAGTGTTTGACAAGAAACCCTTGCTGGTTTGTTTTGTATTTTGTAAAGCGAGATTAGATCTATATTCTTCAAAATTATTTACCAATACATGAGTAGATATATTTTTCTCTTATAATTTTATGTGTAAAAACCTCTCTTCAAATACACAGTCCCTTGAGCAGCTACTCTGACATTTTGCAGTCTTGGGGGTTTAGCACTTTTTGGCAATCCTAGGTGTGGGAGATTTGTTTAACCCACCTAATTTGTTTTGTTTCAGCTCTATTATTGGATTTAAGTTGAATATTGTCTAATATATGGGATCCAAGAATCCATTTCACTTTTTTATTGCATTTTTTGTTGGAAATGAATTTTTTATGCTTATTTATGAGAAATCCTGAAAAGGGAATATTACAGTGGTATGAAAGCATGATCTCTAGCACAGCCTGTGAGATCCAGCTATCAGAAGAAGGAGATATGGAAAGAAGCTAGAAAGCTTCAGTATGTGCAGGAAGGAAGGAAGACAATATTTCAAAGCTTCTTCTGAAATCTATGAAGAGCTTTCAAGGAGAGCTAAAGAAAATAAGATTGGAGATGAAATCTCCAAAGGAGGTTGATTCTAGAGTTGAATCTAGATTTGCATATGGTGAGTGTGAGCATGCAGCTGCACTCCATGATGCACAATGTAGTTAAATTCCTAGAGCTATCTTGAGATGGATGGGAGGAAAAATGCCTAAGAGGAGAACTCTTAATGATTTGTTGCAGGAGTATGAATCTCAAACTAAGAGGTTTAGAGATCATACTGATTTCCAAGAGTTTTTCAAGATTCGGGGGGAGAATAACCAGCAAAAGGATGCAGATAGATTTCTTCTATCTACTTTTTTTGGATCACCCACATTTTTAGCTGGAGCCTGGGTGAAGGAGCTAGACTCCTATTTGTAGCTGCACCATATTTCCAAAGATGAAGCTATCAGAGTTGTAGCACTGCATTTCAGAGGTAAGGTTCATGCATGGTGGATTTTTTAATCTTATTCCTTAAATAATGCCAACACTTTCTCTTATGCAAGATTCATAAAAACATTGATGGAGAGGTTTGGTGAAAAACTTCCTGAGACACATGAGCAAGGAAAACTTGGGAAAGAAAAACCCTTGCATGTGGTGTAGGGAACTCCATTTTAGAAAACCATGGGAGGAGCTGATATCTTGCATTACACATTGCCGGAAGCAAGACCTCCATTTCATATTCTTGGACAAGTGGGCATGGGGATATCCTTTTCACAACATGATCCGATTGTTGAGATGTTTCCCAGACACATTGAGGAAGATGAGGGCAACAACACTATCACATCTAGAGCACATCTAGTGCCTCATGAAGAGGGAGGAGGAGAACATGCTCCAATAGGAGGGATTATTATATCCTTGCAAGAAGTTCCCCAGGATCTCATACATAGAGGTCCAAGCACAATCAGTGAGCAGCATGATTGTGCAGCATTGCAGCTGGAAGGAGAAGGAAGGGATGAAGAGAAAATCATGTAATGAGAGGCACACACCCTTCTCTATTTCAGAGAGCCAGTACAAGAAATATGCAGAATTATTTGCGCTATAAGGGCAGGGACAAAGTTTCCCAACCATATGAGCAGTATACTCTTAATATTGATGTCTCACTATATGGAGGCATTCCACCTAGGAGGCCACCTGATCTGGAGTTGATGGAAGACATATTGTCTTTGGATTCACCACTCTTAGATTTTTGAGAGGTGAATATTCTGGAGGAAGACTTTGGAATGGGAGATGTAAAAGTAACAGGAAGCAACATGAGGAGAGCTACACATGCCAGATCACCAGTGATGTCTCTTAGGAGGATTGATCCTTATTGGAGATCTCAGCTTTTGGTCGAGTACTCCAAGGATCTTGGTGCATGCATGATTCTTGATGACCCAGATGGAGATGACAGATACGTGGTGGATGATGTGGTCATCTATTCCTATGGCAGGATCTTCTTGACTAGATCTTCTAGTCTTAAGGAGAAGCTGCTACATGCAGGACATGAGGACTTCTCTTCTATGCACTTTGATTCATATTTCTAGTTGATGGAGGAGTTCACTTGGGAGGGCATCCAACATGACATATATCAGCATATGGAGAGATGCATAGCCCAGATGGTGATAGAGAGAATGTCACAACCACCTTCCTACTCATTGGGGGTGAGGGAGAATTTCCAATTGAGCCATTTCAGCTGAAGACCTCAAGTACATAATGGAGGAGGTATCATTTCATGTTTTGTATTGTACTTCTTTCCCTTATTTGAACATCATGATGTAACAAGAGGAAATATTTCTTCTTGCATATTATATGATGATGTACTTGCAGCTACTTGTAACATTGATATTGGCTATTATTTTGATGAGCTTTAGGGGAAGCCATATGTCCCTTGGTGTCCACCAATGACACCATATTGTGACTCCATGTTTTCATCTTATAGGATGACTATGACAACAAACAAGTGGCTAGCAAAGCACTTGTTATTTATTATTTTGATGCAGGCCAAGGATGCACTGTGATGTAAGAGGGAACAAGATTCACTCTCTGGTTGTCATTTGGAAACTTGTTCTTATTATATCTTACTTCCATGTATTTTTGATGTGTTTTTGTTCAAGGGAAGCTTTTTAGGGAGAGGAGAACCAATTGGATGGCATGGCACCCATATGATAGAGCAGTAGAACACTTGTTGGTATGGGGCATCATACAAGTTGACCTTCATGATATTATTCTATGGCTTGTATGAGGGAGAGATGAGGCAGCAACAAAAGTTGTTGTTGCTATGGTTGCACTTGGGAGAGTATGGGAAAAATTCTTTCCATACTTTTCATGATATTTCTGAAGAGAAGAAAGAAAAATTAATGGTGCAAGGAGGCTACCCTCCAGTATTGAAGGATCATGAGAGACTTCCATGTCAGAAGATTATCTTCTCACATAACAGCATGATGGTGGATGGCTTTGGCATGTGTAATGTCAAAAGGAGAAGTCATGGAGCCTTATTCTTAAGGCCTACAACATTGTCACATGGGAGTATGTTCTTATTGATAGAGTGTTCCAAAGAGTATTTGTATCCTTCCTTCTTGTAGATTTTTGTGAGGGAATCCTCATGGGGGAGCTTATACATGGACCTCACTTTTAGTCTACTCACTATGTATAGTAGGGAATGCATTTTTGTACTTGTTGATTATGTTAGTCATCAGTATTTTTGCATGTTCTGATGACTAGATTCCTTGGCTGAATTTTCTAGAAGCTAATCTCAATCTATCAATTTTTCATCTACAAAACACCTCAAACAAATTTTTGTCTCCCTACCTTTCCTTTTCAGCCTATGATGAGAAAATTCTTCAGTTTTCAAATCCTATCTCATTTTAGAAAAATCTCCCTGTCTATATCTGTCATATTTTTGTCTCTCTACCATCAAAATCCCTTGTTTTTCATACAACCCACTGTCTAACATTTGACAAAGTGTCTACCCCTCAATCACTGATAATCTTGTCATATGATAACCTAATCATGCCTAAGAAGAAATTCAAGAGCTATGATAAAGTCTGTAGGTCAAGGTGGTGGTGTTTTAGGGAAAAATCCTTGGCAAGACTATTTTAAGCCAAAAACCCTATTTGTCATCATCATGTCAGCCATAATTTTCTTCTATCCCAACAAACAAAACCCTAGTCTATCCTTAGGTCACCCACCACTAACAAGTTACTTGTTTTCATTCTAGCAAGGCTAAAAAATATTCATCCCAGGTAAAGAGCAGGTTTCTAAAAGTTTTCATAGATAAAGGAAAGTGGACATTTCAAGCCTGATTTTATGACACACTGCTAAGTTCTTAGAAAATCAAAGATCATCTACCAAGTACATCTCTGTAGGGATGCATTCAATAATGACAGTGTGCAAAGGAGAGCAAGAGAAAAAATGCAAATAGGTCTCTCATGCTAAAGTAGTTTGCCGTCATAAATCAGATGAAGTACAGTAAGTAAGGTCTACATGGTTTCAAATCCAAAAGGTGACCTAGCCCTGCAAATCACTTTTTTTAGGTAAAAGGAATAGTCTTTGACATAAAATAGCTTTAAAGAAAATTAGGCATCATAGTGAAGGTGTAAGAAGGAAAGCTACTTCCTATACCTTACCATACACTTGGGCTCTAAAAGGTAGTCAAAGACAAATTCACTGCACCTTATGAAAACACAGTCAAGGGAAAAAGAGTTGTTTCAAAGAAGCATGGCAGTGAGCGCTTACTATCTACAAGGCACGTTATTTACTCCTAAAGATTCACAATGATTTTATGAAAAAGAGATATAAATTACTGACAGGTCCTCATAAAGCAAATCGAATTATGATTCAAATGACTTCATGAAGGATAAATGCCAAAGATTCACTTTTGTGTTCTATTTTTCATTTTTCAAACAAACAGACAGGGGTCATAGTGTTGAAATGAATGAATTTTTATAGTTTTAAGGCCTCTTTCATCATAAGCAGAGGGCTCATCAGTGGTTTTGAGTAACCTAAAGTGGTTACAGTTGCATAAGACCTCCATCAGTGGAAAGTAGAGGGCCCACAGATAATTGGTTCAAAGAAAGTTTTCAATGGTAGACAAAGATGAAAGACAGTGTGTTTAAAGGAGTTTATTTAAATAAAATAAACAAAGGCTAATAGAGGGAACAATTGTTTTGAAAGGACCTCCTTCACTAATAAGCAGAGGGTCAATAATGTTTTTAAGTAACCTCAATGGCTGCTTTGCACTACCTCCTCCAAAAGATAAACAAAGAACATTCATCATAAACAAAATCACTTTATTCTTGTCTAAATTTTAAAAATGATATGGTGCAATAAAGGCATATGTTACAGGTAAAATGTCACATAGCAAGAGGACAATTTTTTTAATATATTCATAAGTGATAAGGAAGGATTACAGTTTACTAATTATGCCTTTTTCAAATGAACAAAGAGGACACAGTGCCAGATAAAGATGAGTTTTATGTGTTTTAAAGAGGACATCCTTAAAGGATGACTAACAGAATATCAAAACACGCTTTCAGATACCTCCTGCAATAATGAACAAAATTCCCAATTTTTGGTAAAAGGTAGCCTCTTTCAAAAAACATTATCACAATCATCATAAAGGGTTTTTCTTCCAAAGGGAAAAAGGGTGCCCACCTTTGTTTTTCGAAAAACACAAAGGAAAAAATGTAAGATTATAAAAGGGAGGGAAGAAGCATTCAAAATCATTTTAAAAAGAGATATAAAAGCTCTTAAAGTGGAATTTTTACTTTCTATTGTGCAAACGGATAGAGGAAGAGCAATTTTCAAACCCTGGGCAAGTTAGTTTGCAATCTTTTTAAGATGTGACACGCCTGTAGCAGGATGCGACGTGCCTGTAGCATCCCTCCAAAGGTTTTTGCACATGGCACGACGCACCTTTTTTCTCTGACCAACTTTCCCTGCTCAGAATTTAGAAGGCACCCGACCCCACACACAGTAGCGTGCAGGTTCTACATGCATGTGCACAAGAGCGTAACACCTCTCCAAAGGTCTCCAAAAGTGAGAAAAACTGGTGTTAGCTCAGAATTTTGGTTTTTCAAACACTACATGGAGATTTCAAAGGTATTTTTTGTGCCCCTACATCTTAGTTTTTGTCACAAACATGTTTTGAAATCAAAACTTAAAAGAATAAAAAACAGTGATTTCAAAGAAGAAAACAGTGATTTCAAAAGGGGAAACATAGTTGTTTTCAAGGGTCTCCTACTTGCTAAATAAAATGAAAAACAATGTTTGACGAGAAAGGGATTATTATTAGTTAAAAGGCCTATTTTTTTTAGTAAGAAGCCAAACATAGTTGTTAAAGAGAAAAGCATTGATTGAAGAAGAAAGACCTAGTTTAATCAAAGACTTGTTGTGATAAGAAAAGTGAAGGAAATCTGAGCAAAACATGCCTCCAAGGAAGGTCAGCAATGGTGGATTTCACAAAAGGTTTAAGCCTACTACAGCTAAATATTTAAATGATTCCCCTTCAGTCCTTTTCAACTTTCATGAGGTAGGGTGCCTTTATTTTTTCCAAAAATTCCAGGAGGTCACCAATCACCCTCCCTTAACATAGTTGTTCTCCCTGAGGCTGCAAGGAAAACATGTTCACCTAGCAGGCCTTGATTTTGTTCTCACTCCTAGGTCAGTGTCAAAGGCCACCAAGATTCCCTATATTGGTGAGAAATGGTTCAAACAAGCCTATTTGGACCTAGACCACTACAAGCCCTTCTTGAAACCAGCTTACCAAAATGAATGCAAGGCTATTTTCCCCTTTTCTCATCTATTGAACAGTTATGTGCCCCTTATGAAAACCATCATGAGATATTTCACATGTGAGGGGAGATATTCTCGAGTTTATTCCTATCATGTCAGACTTCTTGTTGTACATATTCCCTTCTCCATTTAAATTTTGGCCACCGGGTCCTTTTAAATCCATCTCCAATATCTTTTGTGGTCAAAAACCCTCACGTCGCGCTCATTGCCATCTTCTCCATCCCAAAATATACTGCCCAAATGATTAAGATCCGCATTTTAAGTCATATTGGACTGAAGCCCCCAAGTATTAAGCCCCTCTCCTTGTTGTTGTCATACGACCGGAGGCCAGAGACCATAAGCCAAAAAGAAAAAGGGCCTACCATTTTAATAATCGGGCGCAATGGTGGCCGTCCGATTAAAATCCAAATCCATGGTGTGGTGATCAATCCAATGTGGAGGGCCCCGCGCGCATGAAACATGTGGTATTACCCCGCACCACTCTCATTTAAACGGCAGTATTTACTGCCGGGCAGCGATCCCATACAAAAAGTGCCGCGTGTCCTCAGCACGGGTGGGAAACCACTTTCCTCCCGCACGTTAAAGACCTCACCAGGGCCGGGCAGTGGAATTTATGTGAATCGTTGGATCTCCCGATCTCTATCCAACGACGGAGATGTATCAGAATTGGCCGCCCGTTAACATGTGTTCGCCATGTCCTATGGCCCGCCACCGTGTCATTTTCACCCACTTCCACCCGTTGACTCCGTCGCCACGTCAATCCTCCACGAGTCCCCCGTACTCCCACGTGTCATGCCCTCATGTTTCCGTGGTGTCATCACACCGTATATATATATGTGCGTGTGTTTTTTACTATATTTCCCCATTTTATTTATTTCCCCGTGACCTAACTGTTTTATGCACTGTGCCTGTTAACTCCATATCTCCGTCACTCTTCTTCTCCCACCCTGTGTATTTTCGTCCCCTGTTCATATCCACGACGTCGTCTTCATCACCACCTCCATCATCCCCACCTTCATCTGTGTCGGTTTTTCTAATATTTGGTGGGTTTTGCAGGTTTCAAGATAACAGGAAGATATTTTAATCTGCTGCCGCTATTACAAAGGTTTGGGCCCCATGAAAGACGTTTTCCTTGGGTGAAATTTAATGAAGAAGTTGAGGGTTGGCGCGAGGAATGACCGCCATTAAGGAAGACACAGATATGGATTATCAGAACGCTCCATATAAATTCGCCCCGCATTAAAGATCCAAGATTTAAATCTAAAGCCAGGAGCCAAAAGTACAGTACAGGAATGCAGATTCTTTCAAATCTCTTACGGCAGCAGATTTTCCCTCAGCTAAAAGCATCACAGTGTATATATTTTATTATTTATGTCTTGTATATAAGGATATTTTTATCTCCCAGCATTTATTTCTTTAGACAGATTGTTAGGTATATTCATTTATAGTCAGTCATTCATAGAGAAGGCACGAATGTTTTCCGCCATTTTATTCAAACTAAGTCATTAATTGTGCCTCGTCTCCCTCCTCCTCTAGAAGTTTCTGTCTTCTCTATAAATACTCAGAAATAAGACATTTGAAAGGTTCCGGATTTCTATCAGCAAACTGTGTAGCGAGAAGACTTCTGTATACATTTTTGTAATATTTCTGCATGAAGCTTCAGAGCCCATAGGGTCTCAGTGAGGAGGGGTTATGACTGTAATGAGGATTCTGGCCTATGGTATCTCACAGTATGTAATTTATCTTATGTGTTAATACAATATCTCTTTCATGCTATTTGTCTTCTTGTATCATGTTCTAGAATGCGAGTGGCTCACTAGTTTGCAGTTAGGATTCATCTTTGTTGATGCCCTTTCTGGAATTAGTGAAGCGCTTTAAATAGGCCTAGTCATGGTATACTGTTCCATGTTCACTCTTTCCATATTTTCTGCTATATTAGTTGCTTGAGGAGGGTGCTTTTAAAACGCCATTGTCATATAATGATTCGTAAATTGGTGCTTGTACCATGGTTATGTTGTATCTAGGTATCGGTCTCATGTTAGCCTAATATCTTCTTATGTTCCTCATGCCTCCTTTCACGATATTTGATTTACGCAATCTTATATTAGTTGAATCGGCCCTCTTTACAGTAAGCGGTCTCTTAACTGTCTGAGGCTTTCATGCTGAAGTTTTACATGATGTTCCTACATTATTCTTATCTCTGTGTCAGCGTCTGAGAGAGATTGGTCCCATTCAAAACTAATTTCCTTGTTCAAATCAAGAGATAGCAGGTGAGTCCTTGGACTGACAACCCAAACTATAAAGGGCTCCTTGCTATATTAAGATGTCCTAGGCACTGGTCTATGGCAACTCTAGGCTGTCTCTAGGGGGGGTGACAAAATAATCCACAACATCTTTCTGGCACCGTTGCCGGGGAACGAATTCAAGAATATCAAATTCCCTGGGTTTTCGACATCTCATATTCACTCTCTAATCAGGTGAGCACAGAGAGTTGAAGAGTTGCATATTTCTCACCTTGGCGACTCCACTGGTCCTTATTTGATAAATATTATTGGTATTCCTGGCTCCTCGTAAGCCACATCTGAGGTCAGATACAACCCAACTGAAAACTCCCTACGTGTCTGACCCAGAGAAGATTATTCACAAAAGAGTTTGGAAGGAGAGGAAGTCAGCTCGTGCTGAAAATCCTGAGTGTTTCGTTGAATATTATGCGCCCTCTTCTTCTCAAGAAGTTAGAGCAGAAAATCTTGAGTTTTACTCAGAGACTCCACGTAGGGGAAGTGCCTGGATTGAAGAAGATTCTCACCCTTCTCCTGAAGCTGAAGAAATTAAAGAGGTCACAGAAGTTACTGCTGTTAACCGTGAGTTGTTTCCATCTACACCTCAGTCTTCTGTGCAATATATTCCCATTGTTATCCATACTCCACTTCCTCCTACTCCTCTCCCGTCATTTGTATCTCAAGTTGTTGCGCAACCCCCACCTCCTCCAATGGCCAATGTTCCTGCATTTCTTTTGAACAAATACGACCCACTGGCCTTGCCCAAGTGCTTAATGATATGCCATAGGATTATCTGAAGATTATACCAAGATTTAATGGTGAAAATGAAGTTGATGCTCAGAAACATCTCGAGACCTTCTGCTCTTTTGCAGAGAACTTAAATGTTGAACATTTGGATGTGGTTTTGAGATTATTTGTGCAGTCTTTGGAAGGGGAAGCCAGAAAATGGTTTAAACCATTGGGAGCCCGTTCAATAACCACCTGGGACCAAATGGAGAATACTTTTCTCAGGAAGTGGGGAGAAAAGAAAGATCACGGTCTATGTCTCATTGAATTTAATACCATGAAGAAGAAACAGAATGAGGGAGTGGCAGAATTGATTAAAAGATTCAATAAGCTCTACCTGAGCCTACCTCCTGAGATGAAACCCCACGAGGCTGCTGCCAAGATAATTTTCATAGCAGCCTTTGAGTTTGATTTTGGTTTTGCATTAAGAGAAAGAAAACCTGCTACTTTGGATGATGCCTAGTCAGACGCTCTAGAATTAGAAGCAAACTTTGCCTCCACTGGAAAGTTAAAAGGAAAAGCTGAACAGGAAACCAGGAGGAAAGGCAAAGAAGAGGTGTCTACCTCAAATCAAGAAAAATATTCAGATAAAATGGATGAAATAAGTAAAATGATAAAGAAGATGGTCAAGATGGAACTGGAAGCTAAAAATGCAGCTCCCAAGAACTATTACAATGCTCCAAACAAAGGATATAATCCTCAGTATAAGAGGCCACCTCTCCAGATATTTCCGAGAGAGACAAAGGAACAGCAAGATCAGGTACCTCATCCCTTGTACTTGGAAGGGCCAGTAGACGACTCCACTGGAGATGCAGCTTATGGATTAGAGGATTCCAATCTGGCTCTCTCAAATAATGATGATATGGAGTGCCCCCTGCAAGAGGAAGACTAAGAAGCAGAAATCGACCATTACTGCAAGCAATTTGCTGATTTCATGGAAGCACAATTCAACGTCAAATATGATCTCAGATCCTCAAGGAAAAGGACCAGAACTCAAGAGCAAGAAGAAGAGCCACCTCAGAAAGAAGCATCTGCTCAGAAGGAATCAGCAACAAAGAGATGCGTAGAAAAAGGTAAGAATCTTTTGAATACTCCCTTGCAGTCTAATGATCAGATTCCCTCTTCTTCTAAAATGGTCAGTCCTCCTAATGTTGAGCCAGTGTCAAAAGAAGTCAAGTCTTCAGTTGAAAATAAGGAGTCGAAAGAAGATATGATAGAAAAGCCCACATCTGCTTTCAATTTGCAAAAAGAACTTGAGAAGATTAAGATTCATGTCCCTCTGACTGAGTTATTAAAGCAGCCTGTATATCAGTCTCAAGTCACTTCCTTTATACTTCCTCCTGAACTACCAATTGCACCTGATAGTTTAAATCTTCAAGAAGAAAGACCCATGGTGGTCTTTGGCCCACATGTCGAGGAGATAGATCCTTCTACTCCTCCCTTTTATGTGTCTCTAGTCATTCATGACCTACTGTTACATAATTGTATGTTAGATTCTGGGGCTTCCCATAATCTCATGCCTTTGTCTGTCATGGAGCAACTAGGGCTGCAAATAACAAGACCATATAAATATTTATATTCATTTGATTCTAAAAGAGTTAAATGCCTGGGAATGATTAAAGATTTAGTGGTTAATCTGGCTCAAATCCCAGCAAAAAGTGTGGTCATGGACATTGTGGTGGCTGATATCCCAGCTCGCTTTGGCATGCTGTTGTCAAGGTCCTGGGGTACAAAGATTGGGGGAACAATTAAGCTGGATTTAACATATGCTACTGTCCCAGTCTTTGGAGGTCAGGAAAGGAGGTTATACAGGGAGACTAGTTTGTTAAAATGGTAACTAAGGCTGACTGCTCAGATAATTCTCTAGTTTATAACAAAGAGGGAGATTTCTCATGTTTTATGCTAGAAGAAAATCAGAATTATGCTCATGAGCCCCTTTTTGGTCAAATTCAGGCTGAGCAGCCTAAAGAAGATCAGGAATCAGAAATTTGGACTTTGCATTTTGATGGAGCAAATTCAAGGGAAGGTAATGGAGCTGGGGTATTGTTGATCTCCCCTACCGGAAAATGGGTGCCCTTGTCTTTTAAGTTGGAATATGAGGCTACAAACAATGTAGCTGAATACGAGGCATTATTATTGGGACTACAGACAGCTAGAAACATGGGCATCCAATGTTTGAAAGTGTTCAGAGACTCTGAGCTGGTGGTAAGACAGATTAAAAATGAGTGTCAGACTAAGCATACTCGGCTCAGAGCATATCAAAACGAAGTATGGGACATGATAGAAAATTTCTTCTCAGCATTTAACATACAATTCATGCCCCGGGAGAAAAACAGAATAGCAGATTCTCTTGCTGTAGCTGCCAGTACATTCCGTCCTCCTCAGAATCCACTTTTAAGATATGAAATGGAGGTACGGTACAGACCATCCATTCCAGACAATATAAAGCACTGGAAGGTTTTCAAAGATGATGAACAGATGAAAAGATTCATGGAGACAGTGGGAGAGTTCACAAGTATGGAAATTGATGATAATGAGGAAGATGAAGTTGAAAACATTGCAGAAAGCAAATCGGAAGAGAATATAGCAGGAAATAGAGTGTTGCAGCTGAAAGGAAATGTTATACCTAGGGGTCTGGTACCTCTAGAAAGATTATTTAATAAAAATGATGTACCTTTGCAGCCAAGTAAAGTAACAGAAGAAGATCAAGTGGGAGATTTGAATGTGGGTACTCATGCTGACCCCAAAATTGTTAGATTATCTAAAAAGGTCCCAGAAGGATACAAAGAAAATTATTTGAAGTTATTTCAAACTTATAAAGATGTTTTTGCTTGGTCCTATGAGGAACTAAAAACTTTTGATGTAAAAATCATACAGCATAAGATTCCACTGAGGGAAGATGCAAAGCCATACAAGCAGAAGCTCAGACAGATAAACCCCTTGCTGCTTCCCTCAATTGAAAAAGAAATTAAGAAACTACTGAAGGCCAAGATAATTGTGCCCTTAAGATATTCAAACTGGACAGCGAACCTTGTTCCTGTTAGAAAGAAGAATGGAGAAATAAGGCTGTGTGTGGATTTCAGGAATATGAATAGAGCATCTCTCAAAGATAATTATCCACTGCCTAAGATGGACCATATCCTGCAGAAAGTAGTAGGAACATCAAGAATGTCAATGATGGATGGATTTTCTGGTTATAATCAGGTAGCTGTGTTTCCAGAAGACCAGAAGAAAACTGCATTTACTACACCATGGGGAACCTTTATGTATGCCAGGATGCCATTCGGATTAATCAATGCAGGAGCTACTTTTCAAAGGGCAATGGACATAGCCTTTGTGGGAGAACAGGACAAGTTTTTGGTAGTTTATCTTGATGATATCACAGTGTTTTCAAAGAATGATGATGAGCATATCGAGCATCTAAGAAGAACTTTTGAAAAATGCAGGAGGTACGGCCTTTCTCTCAATCCTCAAAAGTCCTTATTTGCATTAGATGAGGGAAAACTCTTAGGGAACATTGTAACAAAAGATGGAGTAAAAATAGACCCTAAGAGGGTTGAAGTAATAAACAGCATTCCTCTGCCAAGGAATAAAAAGGAAGTGCAAGTATTTTTAGGCCGAATTAATTTTCTAAGAAGGTTTATTCCTAACTATGCTGAGATAGTTAGGCATATAACCAATATGTTGAAAAAGGAGAATGAAGTAAAATGGTCCCAGGAGTCTAGAGATCCATTCACAAGAATAAAACAGGCATTTGCTGAAGCTCTTGTGCTAGCAGGACCAGATTACAAAAAGCCATTTATGATATTCTCATTTGCTTCACCTCATATAATTTCTGGAGTATTATTGCAAAAAAATGAAGAGGGATATGAACAGCCTATAGCTTTCTTCAGTCAAGTGCTTTATGATGCTGAATTAAAATACAATATATTGGAGAAGCAGGCGTATGCCCTAGTAAAGTCCCTTAAAGCTTTTAGAGTTTATATTTTTCAATCTCACATTACAGCATATGTCCCCACAGCAGCAGTCAAAGATATTCTGATACAGGGTGACAGCGAAGGTAAAAGAGGAAGATGGATTGCAAAAATCCAGGAGTATGATCTGGATATAAGGCCTACTAAGCTAATCAAAGGACAGGGACTTGCCAAGATGTTATCTGAATCCAATCACCAAGCTTTGGGTATTAACTTATCTGTGATAGCAAATGAAGAATCAGAAAAAGAAGAAGAGCAACATGGGCTAGAGATGGCTACTCAAAAGATACACGTGAAATATCTAACCAGTCCCTGGTATAAGGAAATAGTTGAATATCTTTTAACACTTAGTTGTCTGACAAGATGTGACAAGGTGAAATATAGAGCTGTAAGGATGAAATCTCAGAAATATGCAATTGCTAATGGACAGCTCTATTGGAGAGACCCTCTAGGTGTATTGCTGTTATGCCTCACAGAAAATGAAGTGCAAAATGTAATGACAGAATTTCATGAGGGGATATGTGGAGGACATTACAGCTGGAGGGAAACAACTCATAAAATCTTGAGGGCTGGTTTTTACTGGCCAAAATTGTATTCAGATACTTTTGCTTGGGTCAGAGCATGTGACAAGTGCCAAAGATTTGCAGAAAGGCAGAAATTAACAGCATTTCCCCTGATTCCCATTCATGTAAATGAACCTTTTCAGAAATGGGGATTGGATTTTATAGGAGAGATACATCCCCCATCAAGTGGCCAACATAAATGGATTCTAACAGCCACAGATTATTTCACGAAATGGGTGGAAGCCATACCTACCAGAAATGCTACAGATGCTGTAATCATGAGGTTTATAGAGGATAATATCATATCTAGGTTTGGATGTCCTGCCAGAATTGTGACTGAAAATGCACAGGCTTTCAAGTCTGCCAAATTTGTAAATTTCTTTCGAAGGTATAATATCATCCTGACCCATTCCACAGCTTATTATCCCCAGGGAAATGGTCTAGCAGAATCATCTAATAAAACCCTGGTGAGAGCCCTGAAGAAAACAATAGCTGAAAATCAGAAAAATTGGGACTCTCAATTGAAGTTTGCTCTATGGGCAAATAGGATAACCAGCAAAAGAGCAACAGGGAAGTCACCCTATGAGCTGGTGTATGGGCGGGCTGCAGTGTTTCCTTTTCAATTAGCAATGCCAGTGGCAGGTTTTATGCAGGAAAACCAAGAAGAACCAGATGATATGATTACAAGGATTAATCAGCTGATAGAATTGGAGGAAACAAGGAACCAGGTAGATCATAGATTGATAAAATACCAGGAAAAAATGAAGAATGTCTTTGATCAACATGCAAAGGATAGAAATTTTCAAGTTGGAGACCTGGTTCTTAGATGGGATGTTCGCAGAGCTGAGAAAGGCAAGCATGCTAAATTTGATCCGCTGTGGTTTGGGCCATTCAAGATAGTGCACCTGGGAAGAAACAACACTTTATCTGGAAAATCTGCAAGGTGATTTGTTGGATGCGCCCGTGAATGGCCAATTCCTCAAGCCGTATTTTCAATTCTGACCCAGACCGGTAATGCCTGATTGTATATACTGTATATAAGTTGTTTTGATTTTTATTTTTGCAAAGGAAAAAGATGCTGATAATTACCTGAAGGAGAAGCGCAGAGGAATTGAAGAACAGAGTGAACTATTCAGTGGTCTGCGTGTTCTCGACATGCCCGAGGACGACCATGTCGCCCCCAGATGGAGCCGATGTTGTACATATTCCCTTCTCCATTTAAATTTTGGCCACCGGGTCCTTTTAAATCCATCTCCAATATCTTTTGTGGTCAAAAACCCTCACGTCGCGCTCATTGCCATCTTCTCCATCCCAAAATATACTACCCAAATGATTAAGATCCGCATTTTAAGTCATATTGGACCGAAGCCCCCAAGTCTTAAGCCCCTCTCCTTGTTGTTGTCATACGACCGGAGGCCAGAGAGCATAAGCCAAAAAGAAAAAGGGCCTACCATTTTAATAATCGGGCGCAATGGTGGCCGTCTGATTAAAATCCAAATCCATGGTGTGGTGATCAATCCAATGTGGAGGGCCCCGCGCGCATGAAATAGGTGGTATTACTCCACACCACTCTCATTGAAACGGCAGTATTTACCGCGGGGAAGCGATCCCATACAAAAAGTGCCGCGTGTCCTCAGTACAGGTGGGAAACCGCTTTCCTCCCGCGCGTTAAAGACCTCACCAGGGCCGGGCAGCGGAATTTATGTGAATCGTTGGATCTCCCGATCTCTATCCAACGGCAGAGATGTATCAGAACTGGCCCCCCGTTAACATGTGTTCGCCATGTCCTATGGCCCGCCACTGTGTCATTTTCACCCACTTCCATCCGTTGACTCCGTCGCCACGTCAATCCTCCATGAGTCCCCCGTACGCCCGCGTGTCGTGCCCTCATGTTTCCGTGGTGTCATCACACCGTATATATATATGTGCGTGTGTTTTTGACTATATTTCCCCATTTTATTTATTTCCCTGCGACCTAACTATTTTACGCACTATGCCTGTTAACTCCATATCTCCGTCGCTCTTCTTCTCCCACCCTGTGTATTTCCGTCCCCTGTTCATATCCACGACGTCGTCTTCATCACCACCTCCCTCATCCCCGCCTTCATCTGTGTCGGTTTTTCTAATATTTGGTGGGTTTTTACGGGTTTACAAGATAACGGGGAAGATATTTTGTCATTTTAACACTTTATTACAAAGCTTCGGGCCATGAAAGATTTTTTTCCTGTGGGTGAAATTTAATGAAGAAGGGCGAGGGGTTGGCGCGAGGAATGAACGACGACAAAAGACACGGAATGTGGATTCTCGAACGCTCCGGATAAATTAGCCGCATTAAAGATCCAATTTAAATCTAAAGCACGGGGAGCCAAAAAAGAGTACGGTACGAGAATGAAGATCCTTTCAAATCTTACGACGTGAGCTAAAGAGACCAGTCAGCATCACGATTAATATATATTTTATTATTTCTGTCTTGTATATAAGGAGATTTTTATCTCCCAGCATTTATTTCTTTAGACATATTGTTAGGTATATTCATTTATAGTCAGTCATTCATAGAGAAGGCGCGAATGTTTTCCGCCATTTTATTCAAACTAAGTCATTAATTGTGCCTCGTCTCCCTCCTCCTCTAGAAGTTTCTGTCTTCTCTATAAATACTCAGAAATAAGACATTTGAAGGGTTCCAGATTTCTATCAGCAAACTGTGCAGCGAGAAGACTTCTGTATACATTTTTGTAATATTTCTGTATGAAGCTTCAGAGCCCGTAGGGTCTCAGTGAGGAGGGGTTATGACTGTAATGAGGATTCTGGTCTCTGGTATCTCACAATATGTAATTTCTCTTATGTGTTAATACAATATCTCTTTCATGCTATTTGTCTTCTTGTATCATGTTCTAGAATGCGAGTGGCTCACTAGTTTGCATTAAGGATTCATCCTCGTTGATGCCCTTTCTGGAATTAGTCAAGCGCTTTAAATAGGCCTAGTCATGGTATACTGTTCCATGTTCACTCTTTCCATATTTTTTGCTATATTAGTTGCTTGAGGAGGGTGCTTTTAAAACGCCATTGTCATATAAGGATTCGTAAATTGGTGCGCCCTTATATGGTTCTGTTGTGTATCTGGGTATCAGTCTCATGTCAGCTAATATCTTCTTATGTTTCCTCACTGCACTCACTTCCTGATATTTGATTTCTATGATATATTAGTTGAATCGGCCCTCTTTACAGTAAGCAGTCTGTTAACTGTCTGAGGCTTTCATGCTGAAGTTTTACATGATGTTCCTACATTATTCTTATCTCTTTGTCAGCGTCTGAGAGAGATTTGTCCCATTCAAAACTAATTTCCTTGTTCAAATCAAGAGATAGCAGGTGAGTCCTTGGACTGACAACCCAAAATATAAAGGGCTCCTTGCTATATTAAGATGTCCTAGGCACTGGTCTATGGCAACTCTAGGCTGTCTCTAGGGGGGGTGACAAAATCATCCACAACACTTCTGATGCATTTCTCTTGGACTTAGCTACTGAATCTCCCTTTCTTCCTCTGAAAAAGCATAGACAATATGTCCTCCCTTGTCCAAAAGATATATGTTTCTCAGCAAAAAGCTAGTATTTTCCATCATTCTCTCATCAAAATCATCATCCTTCACCAGATTGAAAAGAAAGGAGTTTATTGTGAGACTTTCATTTCTCATCCGTATTTTACTACTACCTCTTCATCTCATTGCCCATCTCATATGTCCTCCTCACCCTCCAATCACTATGTCTCCCCTTCATCTAGTAAATCTACCCCTCAAAAGAAAACATCACCCATGATTGATAGTGAAAAAGAAGAGTCTTATGAAAGCAGGCATAAAGGTGGTGATGATGAGGAACATAGTGATACTCAGCAAAGTAGTGAGCATGAACCAAGTGACAAACAATAGAACAGTGACCATGAGCATACTAGTGATGGTGAAGAAAGCTCACCAAAGGACAAGGAAGTCAGTGGCACTCAACAGAGTAGTGAGGATGAAGAACAAAGTAGCCCTTAATAGAGCAGTGAACATGAGCATGGGGATAGCCCACATACAACTAGTGATGATGAGGAACAAAGGGAAGAGTTTCAAAGCAATGATGAGGAACATAAAAATACTCAAGCAAGCAATAATGATGAGGAACATAATAGTCCTAAACAAAGTCATGAAAGTAATCAAAGGGACAGTGAAAAAAGTGCCTCCCAACAAAGTATTGACCATGGTGGTATCCCACACACAGAGTCTAAGGAAAACAATGAAGATAGTGGCAGCATGCAAAATGACAATGAAGACAGTCATGATGGAAGTATCTCATATGAAAAACTTGAAAACAATGAGCATGGTAAGGGAAAAATACATGAAGAGGTTCAAAACAATGATGAAGGTAAAGGTGGAAACCCTCAACAAATTCAAAATAGTGAGGAGGGTAAACAAGGAAGTCCTAAAGATAATCATGATAAAAGTAGATGCAATAAACAAGGCAGCCCTAAAGAAGAACAAAAAAATAGTGAACAGTGAAACAAATTTGGTAATGAAGAAGGAAGCAGTGTAAAAGATCAAGTTGAACAAATACTAGTGATGGAACCTCCTCTCTCTTCTCCTCAACACTGCCAAGAACATGTGCTAGCTGCCTCTCCTAGGCAAGGGGCCATGACTCTTTCTCCAAAAGTGGTGAAGCCTAAGACCGCTAAATCTACAAAGAAGAAGACTATTCAAGTTGTAACTACCAATGTTACTAGAGCACTCTGAAGAAGAGGTAAGTTTCCCAAGAAGCCTATCATTGAAGTGCCAAAGAGAACAAGAGCAAAGAAGTCTATCCAAAACAAGGGCAAAGAAAAAATTGAACAATAGGAGGGTAGCCATGAACAAGAAAGAGAGTTTGACATCATACAAATAGATAGTGATGCTAGAGATGACGAAGCCAGAATCCTTGAGTCACTTTTGCAAAACAGAGACGCCCAAATCCAGGACTTAGAAAATGATCTAGAAAGGTCGAAAGACCTCATACACTTTCTACAAATGAAAAATAGACAGATGAGTGGGCTAATGAAAATCTATGAGGCTTGGGCATTCAAATACCAAAGGGAAGCATACAAAGCACAAGTCAAGCTTGAAGAGTATATGGGCGAATTTGATGATATTGAGGAAGAAGAGTAGACAGTAAGAAAAATTCATAGGACTATGGGTCTTAGGAAAGATTTGGAGAAACAGAGGGAAGAAGAAGCAACCCTTGCTCGATTGTATCCTCTCACACAATTGCTTTCCCAAGAGATAGAAAATGATAAAGAACCATGGCTTGAAATATCCAACAAGAATTTGGAGGAAAAATTAGACAAGGCAAACAAAGACTTGGGTTTTCAAAGGAATATGACCGGGCATTACAAGAAAATGAATCAATTTACCCGAAGAAAACTCGAAATTTCTCAAGAAAGGCTCAAAACTGCCCAAAGGAGGTGCCCAATGAAAAAAGGGGAAAAAGACATATGTAGGCTTGGAATCTTGGGTTCAGCTTCCTTTCATTCTTCTAGAAACCCATAAGGGTTTTTCTCACCAAAATTGACCAATTTTAGACATGATCTTGTTTTTTATGATTTTAGGCCTAATTGCACATTTTTCTAGGCATTGCCATGTTTGCTAGGAGCATCATTAGCTCATGAAAGTTATTTTTTTTTATGTATTAAATTTTGGGGCTTCTACTCACAAATTTTTAGATCAAAAGAAGGTGTTTTGTTCCCCCAAAGAGGCAAGAATGAGTCAAAATTCACCTTTCTGCCTCACATATCAACAGGTGACACCCTCCTAGGTTTTTTTAACTCAGTCCACTTTTTGACGGACTTTTAGGCATCTGTTTGGGAAAAATAAAGTATTTCTAGAAAGTAGACATCTAGATCTTTCCAACAAGCCATCATGGACCTCATTTTGACATCAGTAAGTCCTTCAAAATTTCTCTTCAAAACATGATTTTTTCTTCTGCTACGCTTCTGTAGGATATTGCTAAAAGGCAGTTTTCTGAGGGTGGCTATCCAAATGTGCGTGAAGCTATTTTCAACTCCATGTCAGAGATTAAAAATCAATTTTATTTCTATTATTAGCTTAAATAGATATTTTGGAAGATATTTTTTGCCTTGGGCTTTGCAAAGCCTCAAGGACAAAATTAGATATTTGTATTAGGCCAATGGCCTTCTAGTTGCTCTAGAAGGGTTTCTTCCTCTTTGGCCTATATAATCCCAGAGGATTCATTGTAACCAGAGGAGGAACTTCATGTTATAGAGAGAAAATACATAACATTATGAGCTTTGAAGAAATACTTGTCTTATGAAGTGGATGATATCTTGCTTGACTTTGATGGTGGAGGAGGATTGTATGTAGGATTCCATGGCTTTGTGAATGGTATTATGTTCCTTATCTATCATGTTTTCTTAGTTTATCAGACATGTTTTCATGTTTCTTGCTTGTTGTAGTTCAGTGAAGAATAAGTTTGAGATATGCCCATGGAGGCACCTCAAATTTCCTAATTCATTGCAGCTTAAATGTTTTCATCTTTCCTGGTTATGTCAAAAAATTCTTAATTGCTCTTTGGTACCCTAAGAACTTGTTATAAGCTTCATTAATGGTTATTATGTATGTTGTATAGTATGATTACGGTATGCATTTCTTATTCATAGCTAATCAAAACTCCATTTCTAAAATACCTCTCTGAATTATTGGTTGTCTTAGTTAAGTCAAAGAGGTCTTGTTTCGATCTTGCCCTTTGTCCATGCTTTGCAGTCTTATTTCAAAGTTCCTAATAGATCAAGATATGATGTTTAGGAGTTCCCTCTTCATATATTGAGTTGTTTTTTTGTCTTATTTGTTTTCCAAAAAGTCTGAATGTGATTTTCCCAAAGTTATAGGGTCTTATACTTCTATGTATCACTGGATTGTTTATTTTCTGCATCTATCAGTTTGAGTTTTGTTCGTAGAGATTAATGGTCAGCCTTAACTCATGAATGCTTGTTTTTTTACTATTTATGCTTAAAATTTCTTTGTATTTCACAAAATTAATGTCCATCTCATTTCACTTACATCCAAATAATCCATTTATCTCGACCAAATCGGCCCTATGGTAATACCTTGTCCATCATTGAGACAGTCTCGACCTTTTCGACCCCATAGCCCAGTTGATCTAACGAAATTTTTATCTATTTATCCTTTGATCACTTCCTCTCAAAAACCTAAAAAAAACCAAAACATACTTAATAACTAGCCTAAAATCCACTATACAGAAGCAAACAAGTTTACATCCTTTGCATAATAGAGAGAGCCCTCTCTGAGTCCAGGAAGGATAGGTCCTAGGGATCCAAAGCTTAGTCTGATGTTACCCTATAATTTGGCTTGCCAATCCACCAAATCATGAGAGCATAACATAATCATGATCACGGTGGGAATCTGACTAATAAAAAAACTTAGACTCCCTAAAAATTTCAGCATCCCTTAAGAAGACTGTCTTGTCAATATATCCCACCGCTCACTCCAACATAATGGCGATCATGGTGGGACCTTTCTGAGTTAGTGACAATCTGAGTACACCTTAGGACTCCATAAATCCCTTGTCTTCAAGAATATCTAGTGAATTAGCCACCTCATCACCACTATAACATAATGGCGATCACGGTGGGACACACTAAGTACATAACAGTCTAGCAAACTTTTGTAGACTCATTCGTCCTTCAAAATTGAAATTAGACAAGCAGCCTATAAAGTCATCTAGAGTAAACTCTTTTTGCTTCACCACCTTAGCTAAGTGATGAATCAGGTATAGGACACTCTTACAAACTAGGTTGCATATAAAAAAACTCTGTAAAAAACCTCACAAAAACATCCTTAGATTGGTTCCTATTAGTCATTGGCAGTGGACCATATAACTTTGTCTTTACAAGGCAACAATATTCACCTGGTGACTCCACTAGCCTCCAATAGGGCTAATGTTCCAAAACTAAAAACCAAAATTTCATACACATACTATCCTGTTGACTTACCTTTCTAAAAGCACAAAGATTGTGATACAGCTTCTGAAATCAGTGACAAACTTAGTAATCAAAAATCTTCATCTAAACATAGGAAATAAACAGAATAGCCTAAAAGAATAGAACTATAGCTTTCTAAACAATCTAGCAAACTCTTGAACTGATTTTTAAGTCATTCTTACAAGTTTTCAAATAAATTTTTTCTAAAAAAGAATTTTCCTTGAAAAACATCTTTGTTAGTATTGGTGGTGGACCATAAACCTCAAAAACATCCACCTGGCGACTCCACTAGCCTTCATTTAGTTTTTACCTTACATCCGTGAAACCCCTAGAGAGGAAAACCATCCAAAAAATAATCACAACTATCACCCTCTCTAAGCTTTGACTTTGAAATCTGGCTTCACGAAGAATTAATACCAGATCTCACTCGGACCCGAATCCCCCTATCATAGTTGATGATACAGAAAATATTTTGTGGAAAAATTCTGAAACTAGTAACTTAGCTACTGATAGGACCATCCACAAAGAAATCTTTGTACCTGAACATCTTACATCCTTGCAAGATTCCTAGTTTGACTTGAGGTTAGAAAAAACCATTTTTAGAAGCAAGTCGCAAAGTAAAATCAACCTTGCCGATCTTGAGCCCTTAGATTTACAACAGAGTCCTAGCAGAGAAGCCTCACCCACTACACCACCTTATTTTCAACTTCTCCACCACTTCAATTCTTATCACCCCAAATCTGCTCAGAATCAGTCTACAAGTCCAAGTACTTCCGCCGCACCCATTCAGACCACCACTATGCAAATCACCTCATCCCATACTGCAAATACTCATACTGTAAATGTACCATCAGCTCCCATCATGGCAGCTTGGTATGCGCCCTTAGTGTTACCACAGCCTTTGGTACCTTTGTAGAATGATTACCAATCCCAAATCCCACACTTACCTAGAGCTGAGGCTACTACTGCTCAACAGCATGTAGATAGAATCAGTGATGCTTTTGACTATATGGAATTAGAAGATGAAACCATAAAGATGAGAATTGTTTCCCAAAGCCTAGACAGAGAACCTAAGAAATGTTTTAAAAACTTAGCTCCTAATAGTATACATGATCTCCCAACACTTTACCAAACTTTCATAAATAGGTGAGAAATCAGGAAAAAACCCATCCAAATCCTTTCTGAATATAACAATATTAAAATGAATATGGGGGAAAGTGTTCAGGACTATTGCATTAGGTTCAATAGTGTCTATAACACCCTCCTGCCTCACATGAAACCTCAACTTGGCTCAGAACTAGCAAAATTTCCCAAAGGTTTCGATCCAGATATGACATACCAACTAAGAGAAAGAGACCCTGGAACTTTAGAAGAAATGAAAAAAGTAGCTGTTATTTCCGAAGCCAACCTAGCTGAGAAGAGAGCTAGGATAAGATTAGAAAAGAAAGTCACATACCGAGATGAGGTCATGCCTTCAATTTCCTCCTCAGATCCCAGAATAGACAACCTGGTTAAAACCATGGAGAGAATGTGGGAAAGAATGAATCTAAATGAAAAATCACCTCTTAAGGACAACCAACCAAATCCTCAAAACAGAAACCGGAACTAAAATTTTAGAGGAGACCCGCCTCAAATCAAACCAAGGGAAAATGACCAACAGATCAGGCCACCTTTTTATGAAAACTATGTCGATGAGGTAGAAAGATATATGGAACCACTTGATGAAAACCACTTAAACTTGATAGGTTCTGATAGCGAGAGTGAGGTTTTCATCACAGAAGAAGAACAAGTTTTCTTCTCCTCAAACCAAAATGAAACAAATTATGAGGACCCTGAAGATCCTGAAATAGGATTACAAAACACAATAATGGAAGTTCATAGGCAATATGATCTTAGGAGTAAGAAAAACCAAGACAACTCTAAGAAAAGTAGCTCAGACAATGTTGTTAGAAAAGCCCCCGATACCATTCTTAAAAGAACAATAGATAGTAAAAAAATCAAGGCTAAGAGAACTGACCAAAACAAAGACAAAAATAGCCAGTCAAGCCTTGAACCTAACTGTCCTAGTACCTCTACTAAGGTCCCTGAAACAACCATATTGAATGAAACCCCAAATAAAAATCAACAAATAAATAATATAGAATAATTTATGGTTGATCTAACTGAGATGAATATGTGAAAAACCGAAGCATCTTTTAGTTTCGAAGGAGAAATTTCCAAGATCAAGGTAACAATACCCCTCACTAAACTAGTAACTCTAGATAGGTACATATCTCAAAAATTTAAAGTCTTAAACATAGAAAATGATGCAGATACTTTAAATCTGATGGATGACAAACCCGAGCTTTTATTTGGTCCCAAAATAGAAGGAGAATACCAAGAAGGAACTATTTCCCCATTCTACGTAAGTTTGAACATCCATGACAAGATATTACATAATGCCATGTTAGATTCCGGTGCTTCCCATAACCTCATGCCTAAAGTAGTCATGGAGAGTTTGGACCTAGCGGTAACTAAACCTTACAAAGAATTGTACTCATTCAATTCAAGTAGGGTCAAATGCTTAGGCCTAATAAAGAACCTGTGTTTCACTCTAACACAAATATCGGCTAAAAGCATAGTCATGGACGTAGCGGTGGCCGATATTCCTCCTAAATATGGAATGCTATTATCAAGATCATGGCCCACCAAAATATGAGGTAGCCTCCAAATGGACATGTCATTTGCTACCATCCCAGTCTTTAACCAAAATAGGAGGTTGTACTAAGAAACTCACATGAAATATATGGTAAGCAACCTAGATAGGCCAAAAAATACTCCAGTATATTCCATTCATTGCAATTTAGAAAATTTTATCTTATACAATGAAAATGATATTAGTGAGTAGATAAAATGAAATGAAAAATAATTCAAACCATCAGAACAACATTACTCATCCCTAGATAAAGAAATTGATGATCAAACCTCTAAGAAAACTAAAAAATAGCTTAGTAACAGGCATGAAAAGGAAACTCTTTGGAGTATAAGCTTTGATGGTTCTTATGGAAAAACTGGTTCAGGGGCTGGCATCTGGATACATAATGCTAATGAAGGTCATTCTTTCATATTAGAATTCCAATGTATCAATAACATTGCGGAATATGAGGCCCTTCTCCTTGGTCTGCACTTACTTAAAGACTTAGGCGCTAAGAAAATATCAGCCCATGGATATTTAGAACTTGTAATTAGACAAATCAAAGGTGAATATTGGAAAAAAACTCAAGACTGAGAGAATACAGGAATGCAACATTAGACATCCTTAAAGCCTTCGAAAGATATGAACTCACTTATGTTCCTAGAACTCAAAATAGCCTAGCCAATGAGCTCGCTTTTCCACAAGAAATTTCCAAATACCATATGTACACGAACAATACAGTATCCAAGTCAAAAATCATCCTACAGTGCCAGACAACATTGACCATTGGCAAATATTCAAATATGATGAACAAATTGATGATTTTTTGCAATCTAGAAATGACTTTGAAATGAATAAAACAAACTTAGAACGTGAAGAAAGAAGTCTTGACAAAAATGAAGACCAGGAGACAGATTTACCTTCTTTAACAAATATAAACTTGATTAATCATCCCTGTTAGCGTTCAAATCTACCTCGGGCTGAAATGAGGTAAAACTCAAGGCCACATCAAACCACGCTCAGCCTCGTAGCTAGCCCTATGAGGACAGGAGAGGGCTCTCTCCGTCAATCTCGATAAAATGAACAATAGGGTGCGAGATGACTTACAATGGGAACTGATTTTAGGCTAGTAAAGAGATAGGTATGTTTGATTCTGATTTTTTGGGTTTTCGCTGGAGAAATGGGAAAACAAATTTTGGGTCCGGGGATAAGGTCAGACCTTTGCAGATTTCGAGTTGGGGCAAGGTAGGTGATTTTATTGATGCCTTTAATTGGATATATGGACATATCAGATGAACGAGGAGCTGAAGAGGGCAAAGAAGAACTTGGATCCTCTTCAAACAGTCGAAAACATATAGAACTAAATGAATTCAAAGGCAGAGCACGGTAAACAATGGATTCAACCTCATCTACTCATTCAATTTAGTTCAGAAGCATATGAAAGGAATGGCATACATTAAACATGAAGAACTTACAGTAAACAGATAGAAAACACCATCAAGAACAGAACACCACAAGAATCCCAACAGGTGCCGCAAAACCTCTGATCTTTCCTTAGCCAAAATATGAAAAAATATGTACAATGGTGCCAAAAGTTTCCCAAGAGTCCAACCTATCTAACCTCTGAAAATGATTGAGAAATTACATCATATAGAGCATCCTAACCCCTTCCCATGCCTCTAGGGGTCGAATTCCTCCTTCTAGGAGCAGTTCCAACCAAATTCTAATCAAGGAACTAAAATCTAGGCAACTAACAACTTGCCTCTAAAAGAGTGGAAACTGATTCATTTACATGATTTTCACTTTTTTGAGAGTGAATCTTCTAGAATAGGTAAAAATAAGCCAAAGTTACATGCCAACCATCAATTTACATCATAAAAACCCAAAAAATTTCATCCACAAGTAAAACTGGTCCAAACTGGCCGAAAATCTGAGCTGGAAGTTGAAAATTCAGCCAAAAATTTAAGTGGGTCGCATGCCTGAGCCAAGTGGGTCGCATGACTTTCAGCCCGATTTTGAAGTACTTCCCGGCATCCAAATTGAGCTCATGATAGCTCGCTGGAAAGCCCTAGATGTTGAATATCCAACCCAAGTGGAATTTCCCAATTTGGAGCTCATTTGACCCTCCAAAACTTCTTTCTCCCAGAAGTACTTCCTGCTGGTGCAAAAGGTGGCAGCAAGGTGGTTTTTGTGGTGTTTTTGAGCTTTTTGACCATCCAGAATCTGATGAAATGCTTAGGTAATGCCTGAGGATGCATAAATTATCATGAAAAATCCAAAAATGTAAAAATTTCCTTCAGCAAGTGTCCCAAAAAAAAGTGAGCATATGGGTGTGAGACCCACTTAACTGAAAAACCTGTTTTTAGACCAAAAAAATTCAAAATGACAAAATTTTCTCCGAATTTGCTCAAATTCAGAGCGAAGATCCTCCATCATGTATCTTGCCCAGCCAACGAAGCCTCGGCCAAAATCCGGAGTGGATCAGGCCTTTTCCGCCGTTTTAGTGCTTCGCTCAACCTCCTCTTCAGAATCTTCATTCTCGCTTTGCAGACATGCATGCGAGCCCAATAATGGCCTTTCATGTGACGAAGCAGGTATTTGTCTCTGTTGGCCTTCTCAATCAACTTCTCCAAATGAATTTTAACCCGTGTGAGCACAGAATCTCGATCAATTGGTGTCATGTCGCCGGGTCTCTTCCGGGCCAATTGTCGATCTTCACGGATTCGCCGCAGCTCATAAAGTTCGTGCTCATCCTCAAGCTGTTTGTTGCGCTGCTCCAGATATTTTATCACCCACTGAGCCTTCTGTAATTGATCTTTCAGCGTGTCATTCTCGGCCCTTTGCTCCTGGATGATCTCCCTCAGTTTCGAGCTAGGAGAGCTCGCATCAACATCAATGATTGTGAAGTCTGTGTCCCGGCCTCCTGATGGGCCCTCATCATGCATGGGCTTCTTGCCCCTGTCCTGGATCTGTACCTATGCTGAAGAAGAAGGCGAGACCCCTTCCACATCATGTGGAGATAATACTCGCTCTGCTGATGGAGTCGGCAAGACCCCTTCCACCCCGGGTGGAGATAATAATCGCCGTGTAGCTGCAAATAAGGCCCTGTGGCCTCGCTGATATGTCAGAACCAATGGAGCGCTGATATGCTCAACCTCAGGAATGTCCAGCTGGTGTGAAGGCTCTCCCGCATCATGAACTATCTCGGGAGGCGGCTGTGGCACTGTGAAAAAGTCACGAGAGATGAAATCCTCCCAAGCGATGCCTTGCTGTGCCAACTGATGTAACACTATGATCTTGATCAAAGCGTAATGATATATACTCCTATACTGCTGCGTTGGGCTCGTCTTCTTCTGTACAAAAATCACCATCCTCTCTATGTTGCGATATATGAAGTACAGAATGTTCATCATACGTACCCTTGTGAAGTGCATCAACAAACGAATATGGTACGCAAAGAGACGGGCATATCTGCCCTCACAACTAAAATACTGAATGATGAGTTTCATGAGCGGTGCAAACTCATCCCTCAAGAATCTGAAAGGAAAAAATCTGCCCAAGTACTTCATATATCCAGGTTTAATGTATGGCTGATAGTGGAATCTCTCTAAATGCTGACGTTTGTTCCATTCCTCGCCCATATTTGGTATGCCGGTGGCTTGAGCGATAGTCAAGGGTGACAGAATGAAATCAACTCCGGCAAGATTTACACGGCCATCCCGTAAATGTAGAACAAACAGACGAGCTAGTTCACCATGAAGTTGGGTTTGTGCAATCATCTCACAAAATCGAAAACATGACAGATATCGAAAACAACCCATTGCTAGTGGACATGCCTGCAACTGAGCCAAAGAAGTAGGCTCCTCTCTGCGATGATCACCACCTTTGACAACTCTGTGAGGCCTCCGTGGCACATTACCCTCAGTCGTGGAATCACTGTCCGACTCCTGCTCATAAACTGACTCTATCTCTGACATGGCTTTGAACAAGATATTGGCAATATGTATACTGATATAAATGCAGTGAAAACAAAGTTATAATGTATGTTTCAACAACCAATAGATATCACCCACTGCCAAAGTATCATAAGGAAACAAACAGTGGTAATAGCTCTGTTTTAGGTGGATTGAGATAAAAGAACAGTCTCTATTTTAATTGCAAGTGAATTTTGACAAATTGTAGCGTGCAGCCTTTAGAATACTGGATAAAATTTTTCAAATGGAACAATGAGTATAAGACTGTGTTTGTCAATGGGAAGTGGGACAAAATGTGACAATGACCACAGTGAAACAAATAGCCATAACAGTGGTAAAATAATGATGATGACAACAGTGGTATAACGAGTGTGAGGGCAGTGAGACTTTGACAATATATGCAGAGGTAGATATATCAATCACACAAGGTGGGAAAATCTTCACAAAACCATCCATATGTTTTTAAAACCCTAGGAAATAAATCTGCCATGAATATAGGGTTTCATCACCTCTCCATTCCAATAAATTAATTTTTCGACTTCAAAATACCACAACCATATTTAAACTACCGATAGATTTAGAACACGGTTAAAGTACTGAGTTGATTCGAATCGAAACTGGGCGCCAAACGCAATTTTCTGAGTTCTGTCTTTAAGTGGGTCGCAGCCCCCTCAAGTGGGTCGCATCCATTAAGTGGGTCGCATCCCTTCAAATTTACACTGGCCAAAACGCACAGGTGGGTCGCATCTGCCAAGTGGGTCGCATGCGCCCAAGTGGGTCGCATGCCCTCCAAACGCAGTCCAAAACTATGAAACCTTGCACACGGCCTTCAAAAACTTGACTTCGACTTCTATGCTGCGGATTTTAGCAAATGAACTTGATTTCCATTTTTTATACATGAGGAAAATATCTTTCAAAATCAGATTTGATTTCAAATTTATTTGATAACCCACATTACAATGTTTCTGCATTTTTACATTTGGCTTTTTAATACAATATCTCTCTTTGGCTTTTCTGAGTTTTTGAACTGATAATTTTGCTATCTTTTGCAGGGATGTGGCTCTTTAGCTTAGGAAAAGATCAGAGGCTTGCAGTGAAGTTTCTTCACGGTGAAATGAATACAATTTATTACAAAAATAGAATTGAACATTTTCTAGTTCCAAAACAGAGTTTTGGAATAGAAATGTTTTCAAATGCTTATGATAATAAAAATAATATGAAATCAAAATTTGCGAAACCAACCTCATGGCCTGCGGGCTTTATGACAAATATGCAAAAGACGCAAAAACCCTAGACTCTAGGACTAAAGACCCTTTTTAACGAAACTGTTATTTAATGACCATGAATGAAATGACAATGGACTTCAGTACTTTTCGAGAAATTTTTAAATGGCCCTGCAGGTACAAACATGAGGAAACAAAGGACAACCAGACCCCCTCGTCAGTCAGTGGCATGTTCCTAGCGAAATGCAACGAAGTGGAACAAGCGAGACACCTAAAAATGAATATGCAAACGCGAAACGATCTCTGACGGAGGGCTGTATGGACCGACTGTAACATTGGCTCCAATGGGGATGGTGGCTCCATGGAGATGCCAAGAACGGCAGATCTCTGGGGGAGTCAGACAGTGCCTTCATCCATTGGGCGATGGAATCATTATTTCAACTGATAAAACAAAAACTTTGGACATATTTATTGACTGCAGATTTGACTAAAGACTGACTGAAATTTGACCAAAACTGACATGACTTTAAAATTGAAAGACTGATAAAACTGACTTGACAATTTCAAACCAACCAACCTCCATCTCCAGAATTATAGCCTTCGCTCCGGGCCCCAGACTGAAAATGAGAGATCAGTACACACTTGCCATGAAACAAAAGTAAAACGATATGTACAATGATGATGAAATGAGCAGAAGATACTCAGAAGTGATATCGTTTCAACAACCGACCATTGATCGGTCCTCCAAGACAATCATCTCCATTCATTTCTTTGAGAAGAAAATCATTTTGACCCCGATATGCTGCGATTTTAAAAGGACCCTTCCATAGATTTCCAAATTTGCCATGCTTTCCCTTATCTTCATTCTGAGCATCCCATTTCAACACTACCTCATCCAACTGAAACTTATCCGCTTTTGCCTTTCTATCGTAGATATTCTTTATGCGCTCCTGCAACTTGAAAGTATTTTGAAATACCTCTTCCCGTGTCTGCTGTAAATGAATCATCTGATTAATTCTCCGCTGCATGGGATCTTCCTCACTACCAGCTTCCTGAAGCAATTTGACCACCGGGACAGCAAGTGAAGTAGGAAAAACCGTGTCTGTTCCCTAGACCAGCTCGAAAGGAGACATGCCAATAGACTTTTTCTGACTTACCCTATCAGCCCACAGTGCATTCACTAACTTCTTGTGCCAGGCCTTTTTGTTGATTTCCAGCAATTTCTTAATAATATTCACCAAGGATTTATTTGAAGATTCCGCCAAGCCATTTCCTTGCGGATGGTAGGCGGTCGAATGCCCCAAGGTAATATTGTACTTATAGCAAAATTCAACCATCCTTTTAGACTTGAAGGCCGCTGCATTATCTGTAATTATTTTACTAGGACACCCAAAACGTGACAGAATATTGTTTTCAAGAAAAGAAATAATTACCGCATCCGTGTCCTGTCGAGTGGGAATCGCCTCAATCCACTTCGTGAAGTAGTCCGTAGCTGTCAATATCCATCTATGCTGTCCGGAAGATGCTGGGTGGATTTCCCCGATAAAATCCAATCCCCACTGCTGGAATGGTGCACTAACTTCAATTGGTTTTAGAGGCAAAGGCTGTAGTTTCTGCTTCCCTTCGAAAATTTGACACTCATGACAATTTTTAATAGCCTTAAATACATCAGAAAACAAAGAAGGCCAATAATACCCTGCCCTTAGAATCTTATTCGCTGTGGTCTTCCAAAACAAATGGCCTCCACAGTCACCTTTGTGAAAGTCCTCCAAAACTTTTTGAGCTTCCTCCTCTACCAAACAATTCAACAACATTCCTCCAGGGTCTTTCCAATACAATGCAGAATTCAGAATGCAGAATTTAGCAGCTCTCAACTTCAATGCTCTACTCTTATTTCTAGGCATCCCAGGAGGTGGAGACAAATTCTGAAGCACGTATAAAATGTCAGCATACCAAGGGGAAGAAACAAAAATATCGGATACCTGAACTGACGTACTTTCCTTATCTTCATCGGACATGGCAGCGATCAAATTTATGTCTAAAGCATGCAGATTTGTTTCAGCCATGAGCTTGGCGAGTCCTTGTCCTTTGATCAACTTAGTTGGTTTAATCTCCACATCGTATTCTAACAACGCAGCGATCCACTTACCCCTTCTTCCCTCTGGATCTGCCTGTACCAAAACATCTTTAATTGTTGCGTTAGGAACGTATGCAATAATGTGGGAATGCAGTATATACACACGGAAATCTTTCAAGGCCTTTACAAGCGCTAGCGCTTGTTTCTCAATAATATTGTACTTCAATGCTCCATCCCTTATGATCCGACTGAAAAAAGCAATGGGCTTCTCAACTCCATCCCTTTTTTGCATCAAAACAACTGCCAATGTGTGCTCAGAAGCAAAAGAAAATAAAATGAAGTCCTGTGTGTAATCCGGGTTGATTAAAATAGGGGCTGAGGAAAGAGCTATCTTTACCAAATTGAATGATTTCACTGCCTCTTCTGTCCACTTTACCTGACTGTCCTTTTTCAGCATGTTCATGATTTCTCTAAGGTGTTCTGCAAGATTTGGAATGAAACGACGCAGAAAATTCATTTTACCATTGAATGACTGTATTTCTTTCTTGTTCCGGGGCTGTTCAATCTGCTGTATGGCTTCAACACGTGCAGGGTCAACTCGAATGCCATCTTTCGATATGATGTGGCCAAGGAGCTTGCCTTCATCCATGGCGAAAAGGCTCTTTTTCGGATTCAGCGAAATGCCATATTTTCTGCACTTCTGGAAAACAATTTTCAAATGATATAAATGTTCCTCATCAGAGTTTGAAAACACAGTTAAATCATCAAGGTAAACAACCAAAAACACATCTTTCTCGTTGGCAAAAGCCATGTCCATCGCACGCTGAAAGGTAGCGCCTGCATTCTTTAAACCAAACGGCATTTTTGCATAATGAAATGTTCCCCAAGGAGTGGTGAACGCAGTCTTGTCACGATCATCTTCCTGCACTAAAATCTGATTATAACCCGAGTATCCGTCGAGTAGTGACATCCTTGATGCTCCAACTACTCGCTGCAATATATGGTCCATTTTTGGCAGCGGATAATTGTCTTTTAATGATACCTTATTCAAATTTCTGAAATCTATACATAAACGGATCTCACCTGTTTTCTTTCTCACGGGCACCAAATTTGATATCCAATCTGAAAATCGGATAGGCACAATGATTCCTGACTTATACAACCTGTTTACCTCTTTTTCGATCGATGGTAGCAGCTTTGGATTGATTCTCCTCAACTTTTGACGAAAAGGCTTCTGATTTGGTTTGATGGGGATAGTATGCTGAATGATGTTAGTATCATATGTTTTTAGATCTGAATAATCCCACGCAAATGTATCAGAAAATGAAGACAACAATTTCACATACTCTGCCTTTACCTTTGGTGACAATGACTTTGATAATTTTACCATCTTGGGATTCTCAGCTGTCCCAATATTTACCTCCTCAACACCTTTTTCTGTTGGCCTTAATGTCGGTTTGCGGGCTACATCGTCTTGATCAAACAGCTCTTCCAAAGGAATCAATCCCTTAGGAATGATGTTATCCTTAAGTTGCAGTACTTCCATTTGGTTTATTTGTATGTTATCACTGCCATCATCATGTTCTGTATCTATGGAGGTGTCTTTGAACTTACCCTTATTCTGGAGAAAATCACTAATCTCCTCATCATCCTGAAAAACTTGCCAACATCGCTGATTGTCTGGAACGGTAGGACGGTGTTTCACATGAATCTCGAATTTGTTGCTGGAATTCATCGGAATTTTAAGATTGCTTGCTGCCTTAGCAAGTCCATCAGCAACACCATTTTGTATGCGGGGCACACATGTCAAAGTATGATCAGAAAATAACTTCAGAATGTCTAAAACTGCATTACGGTAAGCCCTCATGCGAGGATGCTTGGCCTGAAACTCACCTTTAACCTGCTTTATTACCAATTCTGAATCACCATATACTGCAATCCTTTTCGCTTTCAGCTTCTTAAGAATCTTAAGGCCAGCAATTAGAGCCTCATATTCTGCTTCATTATTAGAACAATCAAATGCAAGTTTGTAGGAACACACTCTCACATTGCTAGGAACCTTATCCGGAGCGGAAAACGGACTACGAATCCAAACACCAATTCCAGCACCGTCGTTGCCCACTGCGCCATCAAAATCCATGGTCCAAAGACCATCTTCATCATCCTCTAAATGCTGAAATTGTACCGGCTCTGTTTTTTCTGTTTGCTGCCCATTGTCTTCAGCTGATTGCTCCACAATAGCTTGTTTTTCTCTTCTTTCTTTTTGCAAAACTTCTCTAAAATTCTCAGTGATTTCTGGTATATCTTCCGCCTGAACTAATTGACTTTCTATATCATTAAAACTATCAGCAAGCAACACAAATGACTCTAAGTCGGTATGTACATAATTTACAGGATGATTGATTGGCTTCTCTTTGCTAGTTATCATGTAT
>JAXQQM020080421.1:0-16588 GCA_034641835.2 Pinus albicaulis | reverse complement strand
GCTCTCGCTCTCTCAACAGTTAACAAACGATAAAAACTAAAATGAAACCCCCCCCCTTTTAAACAATTCGATTTTTCCCCTAAAAAAATTTCCGCGCAGCAGGAAACGTTTCTTTTTTCCCGGGAGCGTTAAGGAGCGAACACTGCCCGAGTGTTTCCGATGTTTAAAAAACGCTCCCGAAGCGTTTTTTAAACGTCGGAAGCGCTTAGGGAGCGTTCGCTTCCGAGCACTTCCTGAAACGCTCCCGAAAAAACAGGGAGCGTTTTAACAGGTTCGGAAACGCGCTCCCGAAAACGCTCCCCTCAGGAAGCGTTTTCGGGAGCACGTTTCCGAGCGTTTCCGAAATGCTCCATCACGGAGCGCGTTTCCGAAACGGGAGCGAAGGGGGTTTGAAGCTTCCCCGCAACCTAGATACTACCCCTCGTTGCAGAAAACGCCTCCGGAAATTCTTAGCAAATTGTGCCCTAGAATTCCAGCTTAGTTTCTGAGCTCTACCTCTGTGTGTGTATCTCCAACTGACCCTCAAGCCTTTCTCTTATACTTTTTCATTGATCTCATCAACGACCGAGATTAAAACACTTATCAACAGCTGAGATTAAAAGACTGCTTGATCCGCGTCATTTAGAACATTTCAGCACGTGTTAATTAATTCACTTTAATTATTTAATTTCCTAAGTTTAGACTGAGAAAATATATTAAAATAATTAATTATTTGAATAACTTGAACACCATTCACTTTAATTATTTAATTTTCCTAATTTTCTTAACGTTAGACTTAGGAAATATATTAAAATAATTAATTATTTGAATAAGTTGAACACCAACTGAAATTTCTCCAAACTCTTTCTGGGTTTTGGAGTTCAAGTGTGTCTTACCCCCTCCACAAAATTTTAGGGCTAGAGCACACCTGATGCTACACCAACTGCACAAAATCTCAACACCTCCAGGATTCAATCCTACACAAAACTTATCACCCATACAAATTCCATGTCACAAAGTGTTGATGTAGAATGCTTTTATTAACCGTTCCTGGTTAGGGCACCCTGTGACGCTACAACAGCCCTAACACAATCACCCACACAACCCTCACTTGTTGCGACTTCCTCTCACAGTGATCTCCTAGCTCTAGGTTATAGGTTTGGGCTTGAATTAGCCCCTAAACAACCCTTTCCACACCCTTGTACAATTGTGGCTTCTCTGTACTCCTTACAATAGAGACTAGGCTTCATGTACAAGCGTTTTTAGGCCTGCGTTATACCTATAAGGAACAACTAAGGCTGCCACCTTCTTTGGAGAGTCACCCCACACAAAATTGCCCACAAATAACCAACATTACTTACCTTTCTTCCTGCAGCAACTCCTGAGGTAACTCGGACCTGTGATAGAGGTAGAATCACAATCACCCACACAACCCTCACTTGTTGCGACTTCCTCTCACAGTGATCTCCTAGCTCTAGGTTATAGGTTTGGGCTTGAATTAGCCCCTAAACAACCCTTTCCACACCCTTGTACAATTGTGGCTTCTCTGTACTCCTTACAATAGAGACTAGGCTTCATGTACAAGCGTTTTTAGGCCTGCGTTATACCTATAAGGAACAACTAAGGCTGCCACCTTCTTTGGAGAGTCACCCCACACAAAATTGCCCACAAATAACCAACATTACTTACCTTTCTTCCTGCAGCAACTCCTGAGGTAACTCGGACCTGTGATAGAGGTAGAATCACACAAAACTCGGCTCTTTCTCCTCCATGTTTTGTCCTCCACTCCTACGCCAACTCGGATATGTTTTCACAAGGGATGATGCACTTGGATGATCAAAATGAATGTCTCAAGCCGTATATTTATATCAAAAATAAGGGCTCCATGAATTTGTTGAAGAGACGTATCTCTTGGACAGAAACCTACATGACTTGATTGTCCATAATTAATTGTCAGCTTCAAAAATTCATAACTTCATTTCTAGAGCTTCGATTTGACTGATCTTCGACGTGTTGGAATCGGCACGCCAAGCTCTATCACATCAAATTTTCCCATGCTTAAATTCTTCATGGTTTTGGCCAAAACACAATTGGTGCAAAACCCCATGCTTGGGTTCTGAGCCCACAAGTGACTCTTGTGGTGCTTTTCCCTCTAATCCCCGAACCTTAGAGCTTGGAGTACCTCCCAAGCTACTCAAAAATTAACACTCCCTCTTAGCGAGGGAGATACTTCCAAGACTAGGAAGTAACTCATCATCATCATCACTACTCGCAACACTCACCCAACTCTTGGCACTCACAATCGCAACAATTCCTGTTCTGTGAACTACGCCTCTCTCGGAAATGTCACTATCACTGTTGGAAGCACCCTACTTCTTCTCCTGTATCGCTTTCCAATCTCTCCATGATTCCTTCTTGGTAGATGTGGAAGCACCCTTGCTCCCCACTAACCACGCGCTCTTCTTGGGCTACAAGGTCTCCCTCTGAACCTGCAAGCTCCCGCTAGAACTCGACTCCCTCTGAGTCTCTAGAACTTGGACGTTCTTCTCGGGAACTTGTACCTACTCCTTTGAATCCTGCACATGCACCTGCTTCTCTGGAACCTGTACCTGCTCCACCTGCTTCTGACGATCTATAGGCTTGTCGGTCAGCCTATATAGACCATGCTCTCTAACTCCAAGCACGATACAAGCGGAGCTAGAGCCTCTAGGCCTGAGTCTTGCCTTCCCATCCTGGAACAAGACCTCAAACCCCTTCTTCTCGATCATCGAGACAAAAATCATGCTATATCTGGGTCCTGGTACAAACAGTACATTCTGGACCCACATCACTCGTCCTATCTCCATCTTGAATGGCACAACACCCGATCCTCGGATCTCCAATTGACTCTTGTCGCCCAACACCATGTGCAACTTCGAGTCCCATTCAGCTAGAGTCTCAAAAACCTCCTGTGACCCTGTCATATGCTTCATCGCACCATTGTCCACGTACCATCCATCCTCTTTGATAGTACCCTGCAAGAAATGAGAAATCATAGCAAAGTCCTCCTCTTCCAATCTCCTGGTGAGATCATTTATCTCAGCTGAAGTGGCAACACCGGCGACCTGCTTTCCTTTCCCCTTCTCATCATCTCCCTTCTTCTTCATCGAACATCTCGATGAAAAATGACCCATCTTGCCATAGTTGAAACACTTGACTTTACTCAATTCCTTCGGCTTACCCTTCATTCGTGCTACAAGTGCCACGTCCTCATCTTCACTCTTTGTTGGATGAAGATCCTCGTCTCACAACTCTTCCTAAATGAAGTCGTCCCACAACCTATTCCAGTCTGGCAATTTCTCTCTGGCAACGATCCCTTTGATGAAGGGGTTCCATTCCTCGGTGAATCCTTTCAAGGCAATCCTCACCATATCTCCATCTAAAATTTTCACACCAACGACAACAAGCTCATCTCTGACCTAAGACAACCTCGTCAGATACGAAGTCACTCCTTCACCCTTTATCATCTTGGTGGACTTCAACTTATCCTCCAATACCAATTCCTGGTTCTTGCTCTTATTCTGGAAAAAATTCTGAAGAGCCATCCACATCTCATGTGCAGTGATCTTCCCAGACAAATGGGGTATTGGGCATCCTTCACACCATCTAGGATGATCAATCTCGCCTTAGTATCCAAATCTTCATATATTTCCAGCTCCTTAGGATCGGTTGGCTTCTTGATGGCTTTCTCAGCAAAATCCCAAATCATGTTGACCTACAAGACCAACCTATCCATTCCTTCCAAGGACTATAGTTGGACAACCCCTCCAACCTATTCTCATACTGGAGACCTGCCTGCAACTTCGACATTGTCACCTACAATGTGACCAACTCCCTCACGTTATACTTCATTGTGCACAACTCTAATTCACTGACTTCCAAAGTAGCTCAAACACACTTTGATACCATGTTGAAATTCCACGATCTTGGATCTAGGTTAGAGTCTTAAAATCACTGACACTACCAAACCAAGAATCTCAACCAGAACTACTTTGCACAACAGAAATATAAAGCAGTAAATCACATATGCACAAGTATACAATTTTTAACAAAATTGTATAATAATGTACAACCCAATCTTCGTTATATTAAACCAATCTGAATAATACCACTGTCTATGGTATACAAGATACAATGACAAACTTTGTTGCAGCTTCTCGATGTTGTATCTTATCCTGCCGGTCCTTCACTTCCATACTACTCACTAGCTGCCCTTTAGTCCTTCAAACTACAACAAATCGGGACTCCGAGAGGGCTGCCACCTAAAACTGCTGCTAAGTCACTTTTGCTGTATGTACATGGGCTAATCCAATCTGCTTTCTAGGTTGCCCAATACTCGAGCTCCAATCTATCAGGCTAGCAGTCACCTTTGTCCATCAAGGTACTGCACTTTGACACCAATCTTCACCCAACCTTCAACTCCTCTTTGTCACGTCAAGATAGCTTGTCTAGGGCTACTTTGGGCTATCAACAAGCTGCCCTCCACCAAACCAATGATGCTCAATACTTCACTGCAAGTTCTACTCCTAGGATGGACTTTTGACCTCCACGAAAATTCCTCCAAATGGAACCCATAGGCTGCAATAATTCTGATCCAAACTGGGACAGTCCTTCAACATTCAATCCTACACAAAACACATCAACCATACAAATCCCATGTCACAAAGTGTTGATGTAGACTGTTGTTCTAAATTGTTCCTAGTTAGGGCACCTTGGGATGTCGCAACAACCCTAACACAATCACTCAAACAACCCTTACTTGTTGCGGGTTCCTCTCACAATGATCTCCCATCTCTAGGCTATAGGTCTAGGCTAGAATCAACCCCTAAACAACCATTTTCACACCTTGTGCACCTGCGACTGTCTCTGCACTCCTTACAAAATGGATTAGGCTCCACGTACTTGTGTTTTTAGGCCTGTGTTATACCTATAAGCCACGGTGAGAGCCTCGGCCTTCTTTGGAAGTCTTACACAAAATTGCCCAAAAATAACCAACAACATTTACCTTTCTTCCTCTTGGCAGCTCTTGAGGTAACTCAGCTTGTGATAGAAGGGAAAAATCACCTTGATGAATCAATCTAATGTCTCACACCTTATATTTATACCAAGAATAAGGGCTCCACGAATTTGTTGAAGAGACATGTCTCTTGGACCAAGCCTACATTACTTCACTGTCCATAATTAATTGTCAACTTCAAAAGTTCATATCTCAAGTTCTAGAGCTCTGATTTGGGTGATTTTCGAAGCGTTGGAATTGGCACACCAAGCTCTATCACCTCAAATTTTCTCATGCTCAAATTCTTTATGGTTTTGGCCTAAAGCCTGATGGGTGCAAAACCCCATGCTTGGGTTCCAAGCCCACAAGTGACTCTTGTGGCGCTTTTCCCTCCAAAACTTGAACTTTAGGGCTTATTAGTTTTTGTAGCATCAGATGTGTTCTAGCCATGAGATTTGGCAGAGAGGCTAGAATACATGTATTCTCCAATACCCAGAAATCGTTTATGGAAATTCCACCTAGAGACGACTTAATTAAATTAATTAGTCAGTTTTTAATATTTTCTAAGTCTAAACTTAGGAAATATGTGATATCCCAGGTTGTCATTGATGATGTCAGTGACCGGGATGGCAAATATTCTTGAAGATGCCAGAGGATGATTACAAGTGATTACAACTCTTGTTTAAGATGTCAAGACACAAATGAAGTGTCAATCATGTATCTTGATGATCATAATGGAAGACTACCATATCACTGGACTTGATGAAGGACTATAAGCCATACACACGATGATATGTCCTACCTCCAATGATCTTGATGATAACACTACATGATTACATGTTCTACCTCCGATAATTTGATGATGACATGACAAATCTCCAATGATGTGAAGCTTGATGTCCTTATGATGAAAAGTACATAATGATGCTGCATTTGGTTGATGCAATATCTCTGCACTATCTTAAGGACAGCTGACCTAATGACCCTATGTTGAAGAAGGCAAGGACATGATGATGGTGACCTTATGTTGAAGAAGGCTAAGGCATGATTATGAAGACAATCAACGAAGAAATCAAACCATGAGGCTCTACACTCAAAGGCATTCTTCCCTGCCTCTATTTCTGCACTCATAAATAATCAGTCACATTAAAAAATATATTTTTCTACCTTAGAGGAAAAATTCCTTAATGAAACCTACACCATCTTGAAGAGCATAATTTTTCCTTTCCAACGAGCTATTACTCAGCCCTAAACTCCAAGCGGTTTCAAAGTTATTGATTTTTCAAGTTTAAGGTAAATTTCTGTCAAGTGAGCCGACCTAAGCCGACTTGTGTAGGCTCATGCCTCATGGCCAAGAGACGTGTCTCTTCATTAAAGGTCAAAACCTAGTATATATAGACATCTAAACTTATCATTTTAGGCATAAATCTCGGTGAAGAATATACATATAAGAAACACGGAGAAAGAGAAGGAGTCGAGGAGAATAAAGAGGAGATCATTGTGTGGAGCATTTTTGGGCAACTTCTATTGAAGCTACGATTCAATTGTTGGAAATGCAAGAGGGGGGTGAATCGAGTAGCTAACTCCCAATTAGGTAATTTTACCGATTAGATCACCTATATTTAGAACACAAAACGAACAATAAGAATAAATGCTTTTATTAATTTCTTCTTTACAATAAATCAAGTACAATATATGTAGGGCTCCAACCCTAGATGAAGACACCAATCTTCAATCTCCCAGGCTCCAACTTTGTATTTTCCAAACACCGACTTGGATTTACAAGGCTTTCAACCTTGTCAATTTTGAGGCACCAACCTCAAGGGCTCCAACCCTATATACAGGTACGACCTCCAACACAGTCTCTTGAGGACTCCTATCCTCTAGGACTCCAACTCTATCTTCCAAGGCACCCAACATAAGGCACCCAACCTTGTCAATTCTCCAACCTTGTCAATTCTGAGGCACCAACCTCAAGGGCTCCAACCCTATCTTCCAAGGCACCAACCTTGTCTCTATGAGGCTCCAACCTCCTGCTTCATTTCATCAAGATATATTTGGTTATACTTACGGCTCCCAATGTCTTCTTCAACGAGCCCTGTCAATCTTCACTTAGTCTTCATTGTTGTCTCCACATTACGTCATCAATGACAACCTTGATCTTTTCACATGAAGGTGTCTCCACTGTCCTTCATGATACACAATCAAGGATCTCTAAGGCCACCTCATGATGGCCAATGCATCATGCTCTCCAAGGATGCCTCCAAGTAGCTTCTGCAAATAGATCTCCAATAATGCTTTCCTAAGCTGTCTTCACAATATCTTCAACAAGCTTCTTGATGTTGGCTTCAAAGGATGTTCTCCTATACTCCTTCAGAAGTTCTTCACTTCAACCAGGCTACTTCAACAATGCTTGTTCCAACAAGATGTTCTCAACACAAATGCCTTGGTAATGCTTTAATACTGCTGCTACACAAGTTCTTAAAAGAGGTTGCTTCCTGGTCTTTAATAAGTTCCTCAACAATGTCACCAAGTTTTCAAAATGCCTCCAATGGTGTTTCAATTCTGTTGCTTCAAGGTTTGCCTTCAGGAATACCCATTTAGCAAATAAGAGTTCAAAAGTGCTTCAATTATCCTTCAGCCAAACTTCAATTAAGGTTAAGTATTTGTCCACAGGTTCAAACTGCAATAGGATAATGAGAGTCTGTGTCACAAGTGCAAACGATTATCAAACCAGATCTCAAGTCATAGCTCCACAATTTCTGCAATAGATACACAGGAATAAAGTCTGAAAATAAGGCCAAGTTACAGGCCTGATTATGTTACAGAGGAGCCGAATTGCAGGTCTACACCTGTTCTCAGGAGGCCGAAATTTGCTGGTCTTTACAGGCCTATTTCAGGCTGAGATCAAACCAAAAATTGTATTTCCACAAGTCTGAAAAGAGTATCACCACAGCTCCAAAAGGTGGTTACCAGTACCACAGATCTGTTTTTAATCCTTAGTAATTAACCTCCACAGATCTAATGAGAAGTGTCATCACAGGTTCAAAGTTATATGCTATTATAGGTTGGAAATATGTGCCATCACAAGTTTGTTGTATTCATAATAATGTACCTTCAAAATGTTTCCACAGGACTGAGAAACAATCTGCACAAGATCAGAGCTTCAATAGAATTTGCCCAAAAATGCCAACACACTGATCTCCTTTTATTCTCCTCGACCTCTTCTTTTTCTGTGTTTCTTATTTGTATTTCTCACCAAAATTTATGCCTGAAATGATAAGTTTAGACGTCAATATATACTAGGTTTCAGCCTTTAATGAAGGTAAAAAACAATGGCCATGTGATATCTTTGTAAAATGTGATATTCCAAGTGTTTGATGATGAAATTCTGCCAAAAAGGAGACCATGCATACTGTTAGGGGGAGCTTGTGATTCTTGACCATTCTCGCAGAAGGTATCTGTGAAGAGCCCTATGAAATCCTTGATGAGTTACATGGATAATCTTGATAAATCATCTCTCGAAAGTAACTCCATTGAAGAAAAACATGATGTTATGATGATGTCTTCTACTTGATTACACAAGGTGAGCAATCCTTCATGAGCTAAAGCAATTTGTCTAGAAAGGGGGAGATGGTACAACACATGAAGAAATACAAACACATCTATCATGGACCATATTGCCAGAAGAAAGAGCACCATGGCATGGGGAGTAACATACCTATGAAGGACTACAATTCATGAAGAAAATAAGCAGCTTGACAGGGGGAGTATTCGGGCACCCCATTTTCCATTGATGTCAAAGGGGGAGAGAATGTTGAAAGGGGGGGAGATTGTTAATCTAGGTTGTCATTGATGATGTTAGTGACCGGGATGGCAAATATTCTTGAAGATGCCAGAGGATGATTACAAGTGATTACAACTCTTGTTTACGATGTCAAGACACAAATGAAGTGTCAATCATGTATCTTGATGATCATAATGGAAGACTACCATATCACTGCACTTGATGAAGGACTATCCGACATACACACGATGATATGTCCTACCTCCAATGATCTTGATGATAACACTACATGATTACATGTTCTACCTTCGATAATTTGATGATGACATGACAAATCTCCAATGATGTGAAGCTTGATGTCCTTATGATGAGAAGTACATAATGATGCTGCACTTGGTTGATGCAATATCTCTGCACTATCTTAAGGAAAACTGACCTAATGACACGTAATATTCCCGATTAGCCTTGCTAATTGGAATATTTCATTTTTGCTTTATTTTGCCGCATTTAGCTAGACATAATAAATAAAGTGAGAAATAAGAGGATCACCTCACTTTAGTCATCTCACTTTATAAATAAAGTGTTCTTTTCCTAGTAGATGAACGTTGTAACTTAGAGAGGGGGCCTTGGGGGTCCACGTGATTATGATGGGGGAGGCATCAAGCTAACCCAAGGTAAACTGCGCAGATCAAAGGAGAGTAAGGGAGCAGTTAAGTTTTGGAGGGAGTTTGGCATTATAAAAGGAGAGGTTCTCACCTCATTTGGATCATTCATGATTTGATATTATTATTGATAGCTGGACTTCTGTCTGCTTCAGCACGCCGGTTGTTTAGTCGGTCTGCAGCACTGTTTAGTGCACGAGTGTCTTCGATCGGAGATCTCACCCTTAGCCTCGGGGGACTTCGAGTGCCGGCCCTGGTAAGGTTTTCTGGTTTCACCCTTAGCTTCGGGGGACTTCGAGTGCCCGCCCTAGTAAGGTTTTTCTGAGTTCTATCTTGCAGTTCCAGTAGCAGAGCAGCAGCAGTATCTGAAGCAAATCTGAGGAGGAGAAAGCCCTCTAGTGGCTGCGCAGTTCATTGAGGAGAGGACGCTGTCTCATCCAGGGAGAGGACGCAGTTTATTTCAGGAGGGTGAGGACGCTGTCCAAGGAGGGACGCAGTTCAGTTCTGGCCAAGGAGAACGCTGTCCAGGTGAGGAGGAGGACGCTGTCAAGTCTGGAAGGGAGGACGTTGTCCATTTCTGAAGGATAGGGTTGCAGATCTGAAGGTTTATTGTTAGATCTAGCTTCGGGGAGGATAGATCTTGCAGATCTAGTCTTGTATGTTGCAGATCTAGTCTTGCATGTTGCAGATCTGGGGGTTTTGCACTAGATCCAGCTTGGGGAGTTCCAGATCTGATGAAATATTGGCAGATCTAGTCCAGATCTGAAGGGTTAACATCAGATCCAGCCCTAGAGGCTGTAGATCTGAAGAGATATTGTCAGATCCAACATAGATCTGAAGGGTTGGTGGCAGATCTGATAGTGGAGGACGCAGATCAGGGAGAGAAGGACGCAGATCTGGTTTGGAGGTTTCAGATCTGTCAGATCTGAGTGTTCAGGAGCAGATCCACTTGGTAGAACGCTGATCTGAGGAGCAGACTTGGGAGAGGCAGGCTCATCAGCGTTTTCTAGCCTTCAGTGGCTGATCTATTGTCTGGAGGGTTTCCTGCGCTGTCACTAGCAGAGACAGCGTTTTCTATTGTGGAGGGTTTGCAGTCTTCAGCCCCAGCACCAGCGCAGTTCATCTTCAGCTTGCAGAGCAGCTAGGACGCTGTCCTCGTTGCAGCCATTTGTCTGTTGAGAGGGTCATCACTTGCCTAGGGCAAGGATAGGTGCACTGATTCTGATTTATTTGTACTCCTCTCTATGTACCTTCTGATTAATAAAATGGCTCAGATTTTGGTAGTACATGTGTCATGATTCAGTGATCTGGTTCAGTTTGTATTTGTATTGGTGCATTTCTGTTTATTACTGGTTATTTCCCTTTGGGGATATTACAGTGGTATCAGAGCATAATTCTGGCTCAGCCTGTGGTCTATGACATCAGAAAGGAAACATCAGAAAAGAAATCATACAGAGCAATAGCAGTTGCAATTCCAGAAACGCAGTTGGAAAAAAAGGCCAAAATGAAAAGGGTCAAATTTTGAATTTTGGAATTAGGAAAAACGTTTTCTGGGTTTTTCTGGGTTTTGGGCGAGGATCACTTTCCCAAATTCCTGGAATTTTCTGAATAGTTTTCAGTGGATAAATCGGAGGTCAAAGTTAAGCCATAGTATGGTTTTGCAGCAGCCGTGCAGTTTCTGGGGAGCCTGTAGACATATAGCAGAAAGAGCTGATGGCATGTGATGTGGATAAGAGGAGATTTAGGGAGACAGGTCAGCGGGATCTAATGGAGGCCATGTTGGCGAAGTTGACTGAGAAGTTAACTAAGAAGATGGATGCAAAGATGGATGCATTCATGCGGGAGGTAGCCAAGAAGGTTGCAGAGGGGACGCAGAAAGAACCCCCTAGGATCTTTCAGGTGAGGGAAGGATCGGGAGCATCTAGTTACATACCGGATGCTATTCCCAATGTGACAGCGCAGAAGGTCGATCCCATGGACACGCGACCTACCATGCCTACCTTTCCAGTAGAGGAAGAGGAGCAAATAGCACCAAGAGATGGGGATCTAGCTCAACATGCGACTCTGTTTGCGGATTGGCGGAGTATGGGACAGGAATTCATGGATGCTCTTCCTTTCGATCAATATATCCAGTTCAGATGTGGCGGCAAGACTTATGAGCAGGAGCGACACAAGGGACGTGGCTCCCACCGTGATAGTCACCGTGCAGCGAGCAGATTCAATTTACCGACATTGGACAGGACATCCAGGCGCTCAGGAAGAGCTTGGGTGGACAAGTTGGATACCTCTTTCCAGCTCGACCGAGTATCGGAGAGGAAAACCATTAAAATGGTTACTTCACACTTGGAGGAAGAGGACACACAGGATTGCAGGGAGCCTGAGGTTACACCTAGTGTGACACAGGACTCACCATCATTGGAGACCTCCTTGACCGTGCCGGTTGATATCGTAGTGGAGGAGGTAGAGCCTACCCCGATAGAGTCATCCACTGAGGAGATGCCCGAGTCTTCAGGTGGTAGCAGCACACGACAGATGGGTGAGGTATCAGGAGATATATCCACTATCGATGAGGCACTAGGAGATACAGAGATATTGGATGATGGTCGCAGGCAGCGGTATCATCGGCTTCGGACAGACCTTCGAGTTCTGAGGGAGAAGGCCGCGTCAGTACGGGAGACCATTTTGTTGCAGGATCAGGAGCTGGAGGGTATGAGAGTGACTTGTGCCAAGTCGGCGGCCAAGTTGGTCCACATTGGGGAACAACTGGATTCCCTGATGGTACAACCCGAGAGCACATTGCAGCATCAGATCATTCCCCGTCAGGTATGCATGGATGGGACTAGCAGAGTTGTTGGGACATCTCTTCCCATTGAAGAGAGAGAGGCAGAGCCACCTAGTTAGGTCCCAGATATTGACTTGGATAGTGGTATGAGACGATCAGAGTTGCGCAGGATACAGCAGACACGTGTTGAGGTTGGATGGCGAGAGGTTTTGAGTTGGTGCTCGGTGGAGCAGGCTATGGAGGAAGGGGAGGTCTCAAGGAGAGATCTCGCTGGAGATGCACTTCGACACACCATGGGGTGCAATGACTTTCTTCCCTTCTCACAAGAGAAGATAGAAGATGGGGGACATCTCCGGATGGATAACGTCTCTCATGCTTGTGTTGGACATCCCTTGAGCCATACACACCATGATGGGAGGTTTTTGCCTACCACCTATTTGATTCTTGATAGGGTCTCACTGATCCTTGAGAAGTTTATAGTCCAAAATCCCATGAAGTGCCAAATCAGAAAGTTGATTTGGGAGGATGGTAGCCCTCATGGGAGGAGTACCAGGATGAGGAGAAGGAGGCATCCACAAGTGATTGAGTGGATGGGGATGATGAGCAAGGAGCTAGGAGCCTACTTGCAGATCTATGACACCAGGCAGCAGGAGGCTTGGCTGCGCTGGTTACTCTTGAAAGAGTTTGGCCATCGCTTGGCAAACACTCTTCCTAAGAGTAGGAGGATGGGGAAAAGATGGATGAATACTTGCATCATTGAGCAGCATAGAGTATGGATGCATGGTGTTGATGTGTTACTCATATCATTCATTGTGTCTTCATCACATGAGTTGTTTGATGGAGGTATGGAGAGGCAACACAATGTCTTGTTGCTTGGGTTGTTCCTAGGAGAGCAAGGGCAGATTTGCTCTCACACTTTGTATGATGTTGCGGGAGAAGGAGATGGCACAATCTCCATGGTCTTTGATTGGGAAGCACTTCCACCTTGGGAGGTATTCCATATTTATTGCAGCATTATTAGAGGAGTCTTTGACAAGGAGCATGTCAAAGAACAGAGTCTTGTACTGACAGGAACTCATTTGCATGAGCTCACAGCGTTGTCACCTTGGAGCAGAACATTATGGAGGAAGTATGCACAGCAGAGATATGGTGGATCTATAACCCATAGGTCCCAGGATCACTTCATATTTGTTGCACTTACAAGAAGTAATGATGAGAGAGACATCTATGGCCTATTCTTCTTGACTTGGGTTTCCAAGCATAAGGAGAATTATCTTCTTACACCACATGAGACCTTCGGCATTTCCTTCATTTTGCTGCTGATCATGTCTTCATTTGCTGATATATATCAGATTTGTATGAGAGGCTTGATTATGAGGGAGACACATGAGCTGGATGTATTCGTGAGTGGGAAAAATTCTCACAATTTCTGCACTACATGTTCTAATGGAAGCATGGGAGGAGGCATGGCCACCACTACTATGTATGCGTTCTCTTTTGATGTGGGCCATGAGGTTGATATTTACAGCCATGGGCAAGTGTTTGGACCTATGTTGTTGTCATATTCAGCCATTTACTATCCATTAGTAGATGTGTTGGATCTTGTACATTGCTTGCCATGTGATTTCCTGAGGTTGCAGTGGATGAGACTGCACTATGGTTTGTTTTGGGCTAGCTTGTTCTTCATCGATGAAGGAACCTTCTATGGTGGATTGTTTTTCACTTTGCCATTGGAGGGCAATGATTTTGCAGCCCAGGATCAGCATAGACTCTACACTTGTCATGAGTGGAGAGAAGGACAGCATGAGGTAAGCTATGATGCTTGCCAAGCTCACATTTTCAGCCCACCTTCATTACCAGAGCTTGAGATGGAAGGGAATTTCTGGGAGTTGCCTTGTTGGGAGGTGGCTCATTTGGTCTGGATGATTGCTTGGAGATGGGGGATCCACAGGAGAGAGATATTCCTCATTATATTTTCGACTCCATGCCTTGATGAGAGAGAGATGATGAGCTGGTGCACAGTCGATGGGACAACTTACACATCCATAGATGCAGAGCAGCAGCGGTCATGGTCTTCAGTCATAGCTAGAGACAGTGAGCAGTCCGAGCCATGGGGCTTGTACGATTCTTGGCCGCAGTGGCGATGGGATCCGGGAGGACTATTGATTGGCTGGTACCATGAGAGGCCAGTTTGGGATCCTGGCATTGAGATATTCCTTCATGTCAGGGTGATACAGGAGACAGAGAGGTTTCAGTGGGACCCAGGCACATTTTGCAGTATCGGCAGGGAGCATCAGCTAGAGAGTAGGCTTGTTCCAGCATTGCTTGAGAACAAGCAATTTTTGCCGGATGAGGATGCCACTCGGGAGAGCGAGCAGACTTTACAGCATCCATCACTTCAGTTGCTTGAGGACAAGCAACGCTTTGCCGGGGGAGACTGTAATATTCCCAAATAGCCTTGCTAATTGGAATATTTCATTTTTGCTTTATTTTGCCGCTTTAGCTAGACATAATAAATAAAGTGAGAAATAAGAGGGGTCACCTCACTTTAGTCATCTCACTTTATAAATAAAGTGTTCTTTTCCTAGTAGATGAACGTTGTAACTTAGAGAGGGGGCCTTGGGGGTCCACGTGGATATGATGGAGGAGACATAAGGTTAACCCAAGGTAAACTGCGCAGATCCAGGGTGAGTTGAGTTTTGGAGGGAGATTGGTGTTATAAAAGGAGAGGCTTGTTAAGAAGCTAGTAGAAGATGAAGATATGGCTGATTTGTTAATGTGAAGCTTGCTGCCTTACTTTGATTGATTTGTGACTCATTGCATCTCCTTGGAGAGACTCAAGCACTTCAGTCAAGAAGTTATCAACAATTTTCGAAACCCAAATTTTAGAAGATATTATTTTTAATACCAAAATACTATAATACTATAAAATATAGGTGCAATAAACTATTATTTTGATCAACAAGACTCTAAATAAGCATTAATTTGCATCCATTTATATAATTAGTTAAACTAAATTATATAGTTGATAATAGGATAGTAGAATATATTATAGGGTACTTTCAGAATGAAATACATTTTGTTCATTCATTGGAAAGCTTCACAAACCACTGTGATAATAGAGTTCTCAGCGCTAATACAATTATTTTGTCGATCTGTGCATATATTTCTCAATATCCCCTTCCCATATGGGAAAGGAGTGGACTAGTCACTTACCTCACAAGGTCCTTATGGAGTTGTTGTTCCAGGCCACACGTGCACACCATTTTACCAACAAGACAATTTAGTAGACAACTCGACAAGGCCTTGGAGCTGGGTGCCCCCAAATCCACACAGCCAACCATCCATCAGGAGAATTTTTCCATGCCTGGATGTTAGGAGAGCTTGCTCAAATTTGGGCTTCCCACAAGGATCATACTGTAGAGCCCTATCAGTCCCAGACACACTCCAAAGGACATCATCCACTAGTCCAAAAAAAATTTTGCGGTCATTGAGGACTCTAGCAGGGAGACCCCCCTTGATCTAATTGCTCGTCCTCACCTGTCAGCACTAGCATACCATGACTAGTTCAAACTAAAGTTCCTTTGGTCCTCAGATATCATACATATTATCTTTTTCTTGTAATTACTTTATCTCCACTCCGAGTCATGTACTTTCTTATCTTCTCTTGTTGTTCTGCTTCTAGCACAATTAAAAATCTGTTTTGATATGATTTTTAGCATCTTTATAGTCCACACTTCCACACTTCCACATTGTATTTTGGCTAGTGATGTACTCTTATAATCCCATTGACCTAACATTTTCCCCAAGGAAAACCTTGTGGGGAAACCCAAGAGATGCTTCCTCATGTTTGTGGATGGCATCCCTAGTAACCCTGTTCGCTAAAGTCATAGACTAGTGTGCCTAACCAGGAGGGTTGAACTAGGCAGATGCCGAACAACATGAAAAAAAACCAGTTGAGCTAACCCTTGGTCTTCCCATTGACATACTCCTTTGATCATTTTCTGGACATTAATAAACTTATATTATCAAACTTTGGTTTTTACAAATACTGCAACAAAAAAGGTGGTTTGACAAACAATGCAACAAATCAGAACTCATATTTTAATAATTTAGACGATAAGAGGTATTCCAAAAATCATTGACAAAGACAGCCATGCTTTTATCTAGATTTGCATTTGAAAAAATTGTCAACTTATCTGTTATATTGTCAACTTGAAATGTGAAATCCAGATATGAAAACTAGATATGAAAGTATTTCAAAAATCACCTCTTGGGTATTAAAATAAGAATGGAGCTGTACAGGATGGCATCAAGGCCAATGAGAAAAATTACAATTAATT
>JAXQQM020061098.1:0-49089 GCA_034641835.2 Pinus albicaulis | reverse complement strand
AAAACAAGGAAATTAATTAGATAAATCATTATTTATCTTATTATTTTATAAGAATAATTGTTTAAATCTTATTCAAATAATATTCTTTGTTAAATATGACTAATTCACTCTTAAATAATTAAATAAATCATTATTTATTTGATTATTACTCAACCATATCCTTAAAATAATAAATAAATCATTTATTTATTTATTATTACTTAATCACATCCTTAAAGTGATAAATAAATCATTTATTTATTTATTATTTACAAATAAGGGGATTTGACTCAGGTCAAATTCCTTTTCACTCCAACAACTGTAATAAAATATTCCATAAAAGTTGGATCTAGATTTGGTTAATAATATTTTAATTATGCACCAATCTCTAGAATAATTCAATATTTTGTTATAAATAGAAGGGCTTTCCCATCCATTTGTCACCTTTTGTTGCTAAAGATCACTCTAGATCTCAACTCTTGGTCTCGCTATTGATCCATTATCATAGCCATATTTTTTCCATTTTTGTTTGGGTTTTCTACACCATCAAGAGAGAGGAATTCTAAACCTGAAGTGCAGAGGACTTACAAGAACCCATCCCATTGAGGAGAGCAAGGAACACCCTCTTGTGTTTTCCTCCCAGGTGCCCTTTAATATAAAATTTCATTGGATATATTCTTGTCTTGTCTATTCGATCTATGGAGTAAATCTTATTTTTCTATGGTTTAATGTCTTTTAATGCATAGATCTATATTTTTACAGCATTTGTCTTGATCATCTAACTGCAGATCTGAAGATATTAACAGTCACTTCTACTGTTACAATTGTTTGTTATGTGAAACTAAAGTGGTCATTTTCCGTACACCTCGAATAAAGATTCATACTAATAGATGGTCTATATGGAATAATATCATGTGACAGGTGCAAAGGTTTATTCATATTCAATCCCCTTGATCTATGAGAAGCCCTGGGCAACAAATCTTGCCTTATACTTATCGATGCTCCCATCAACAACTTGCTTTACCTTGCAGATCCATCTTGATCCTACAACTGATTTTCCCATCGACCTTGGAACAATATCCCAAGCACTGTTTCTGACAATGGAGTCATACTCCTCCCCCATGAAATCCACCCATGTGGGCTCCTGGATTTCTTCTTCAAAATAATATGGCTCTGTCATGATACACTTTCTCATAAGAGCCATGTATCTAATATAACGGTTAGGTGACTGTCTCTCTCTGCGTTGTGATGTAGGGACTCCTACATTCTGTGCCGCATCAACCTTCAGTCTCTCAGCTTCTGTGGTACGCTTTCTGCCTTGTCTGATGTTTTTTTCTGTATGAGTGGATTCCTCCACTCCATGAATCTCCTCCTCTGGCTGATCCACATCTAGAGGCTCATCTTTGGGAACAAGAATTTCCTCCTCTGCATGCAAGTGTAGCTCCCTCTCAAGCGACAACTTCATGACTTTCACCTCATTGAATTTATATCCTGTTGCACCACAGTCATCCAACTGTTTGGAAAATATACATGATAATTATGGGGTGCTTCTGTGTACCCCACAAATATCCCAACCTCTGCAGTTGGCTCCAGCTTCTTCCTAGCATCCTTAGTCACATAAATGTAAATAGAGGAGCCAAGAATCTTCAAATGAGAAATATCAGGCTTCTTACCAGTAAAATCTTCTTCAGGTGTACTCATGCCAAGTACACTATGAGGACAACGGTTTTGCACATAAACCGTAGTGTTGCATGATTCCACCCACAAGTGCATCGGTAGGCCCTGGTCATGTAGCATTGCTTGTGCAACACCCACGATCATTTTGTTCTTCCTCTTAGCAACCCCGTTCTGTTGTGGGTTATGAGGCATTATGAGTTCTCTTGGAATTCCTTCTTTGCTATAGAAGTCTTTGAATTCACCCGAGATGTATTCACCACCATTATCGCTCTGTAGAGCTTTCACTTTCTTCCCCGACTGCTTCTCCACCAATGCTTTGAACTCACAGAACTTTGAGAACGTTTCACTCTTCTTCTGCATGAAGAAGATCCAGCATCTGCGAAAATATTCATCAAAAAATATAACATAATACCTGTGTTTTTCTATTGAAGCATCTGAGAAAGGTCTACACACGTCTGTGTGAATTCTATCCAGGATCACCGAAGCATGGTTCTCCTTCTCATGAAAGGTGGTCTTCACAAACTTACCCATAGTACATCCCTTGCACTAATCTGACTACACAAGAGTACCCTTGGGAAGTCCAGTAGAAATCTGCTGCAAACTCTTCAAAGCGCCATGGTGAAGATGGCCCAATCTCTTGTGCCATAATTCTCCCTCATCTCGACTCACCACTTCTTCTGCTTTTTCCACCATTTTAGTGCAGCCATCTACCTCCAGTTTGTAGATATTCTTAATTCAAAACCCTATCTACTTGGTTTGACCCGTTGTTTTATGTTGACGGAATGCTTTTCCCTCATTGAAAACAACATCATAACCTTTCTCTTGCAACATTGCGACCGAGACCAAGTTCTTCTTCAGACCTGGAACATGCATAAAATATTTTAACAAGAATGGATTACCGGAATCCCTCTCAAAGGTAATGGTCCCAATGCCAGTCGCACTGTACCGACCATCGTCGCCCATCTCTATATGCATTTGGAGGTCGTTCTCCTCCAAGTCACTAAACAACTCCTTGTCTCCCGTGATATGGAAAGACGCACCAATATCAAGATACCACACCAATCCGATTGAGCTTGAAACCAAGCATGCGATCAAGGAGAAATCAAGTTCAAATTGTGAGGCTAAGGCCTCTCAAGCTACAGCTCCAACAACCTTATTTTTCTTCTTCTTATGTGGAAAATTAGTAGCGAAATGCCCATGTTCGTGACAGTGAAAACACTTCACTTTGGACAAATCCTGATTCTTGCCTTTAGCTTCAAATTTTGAAGGATATTTCTTCCCCTTCCGTTTCCTTGATTTGGTAGCCAAAGTGAAATTCTCTTCTTCTTCATTCTTCGATGAAGATCCATGCCTGGTACCCCACCTTATATCCTCCTGGACAAGATCTGACCAAAGTTGCTCCCATCTCGGTAGTTTCTCCTGTCCATTGACAGAGTACTCGTAGCTCTGCCAACTCTTCGAAAGCCCAAGGAGAGCCAAGCTCACCAAGTCTTCATCATCAATATTAACCCCCACACTTCCCATTTCATCCTTGCAATGGACAAACTTTGTGAGGTATTTTGGAATACTGTCGCCCTTCTCCATTTTTATTTTTCTGAGCTTGTCTTTAAGTGCCAACTTCCTTTGGTTGCTTCTACTTTGGAACAAATTTGTCAAAGCCTTCCAAATTAAGAATGGAGTGGCTTTCCCGTGAAGGCTAGATACAATATGGTCCTTCACACCTTCCAATAGAATTCTTCTTGTCTCTGTTGTCTTCATTTGCCATGTGTCAAGTAATGCAACATCGCTAGATCCCGGCTTAGGAACATCGCTATCGATGAACTCCTTCAGTCCATTATCCTCCAGCACTGCCTCCATCTTGTCCTTCCAGGCTATGTAATTTGAGCTCCCATCAAGGGAATACTCCAACTTCAACCCATTGAAAGCCATTTCAATGTATACTCAAATTCTACACCAAGAATCTTCTGCAGCAAATTCGAATTGTCCACCAGCACAAACTCAAAAATTCTTCACAATTGCAATCTTCAAGAATTAACAATGCTTTTATACCATGTAGAAATTAGTATACAATAAGCATGCATACATCCATATTCCCCTGATCTCACAATATTTAACTTCTTGCAAAATACAGAATCATTCCACTATTAATATTTTGCTGAAAATTAATTGCACACACATGTGAAGCATAAATAAAAACAATCAAACATAACACATTTATTTAATGGGAAAGCCTGAAGCTGAAATCCCCAACTATCATATATTATGTATCATGGAGATCATGTAAAAATATCATACAAGGCTTAGTCATCAAGCTATCAGTATAATCAACCTTCACACACTAATCAAGAAAAATCTGCAAATTCATGCGTTGATTTTTGCCCTCCTGCTAGCCTACCTGCACTGCGCAATATATGTTGAAGAATAGCTCTGAATGAATTTGAATTACCCTTGCCTTGACTGCGCAATCCTCATTGGCATCTTCAATGTGTGTGTGATGAAATCAATGCATCACTATAGTCACAACAGATAGTCCATCTTGGCCTTTCACCTATCTCTCCACTGGTTCTCCGCTGGAACTGACATGCACTGTAGTTAACTGTTGTATTTTTCAGTTGATTAATGAGTTATTATTTGTGAATTAATTAACTAATTAATTCACTCCACTCTCACTAGTGTGTCATTCAGTTAGATTATATACAACTAGCTCAACTGAGTTCAACTGAGTTAAACTGAATACAACTCCATGAAATACTCTTCCAACTTTGTCATAACTCTGCCACTTGAGTTTTAACTGATTCCTCCATGCATGAACTCCAGTAAACCCTTGGGAATTGTGTAATTCTCTCATTCCACTGATTTTCCACATATGTGCACTGACACAAAGTGCTCCAAGAGAATAAGTTGTTGTTTATTGCTATTTTATTATTAAGAGCTAATAATAATCGACATGCATCTATTTTTAGATCGATGATGTATAAATAGAATTTGCCCAATATTCTAAAAATAGAATTTCATCTATTTTTCCAACTTGATCAACCATCCACAAATAGCATCCTACAACTTCTGAAATATGATCACCTGTGGGCCCACTTAGTGAAGGCAACTCTTTTCACTAAGCTCATCATCTTCTTGAATCTGAACACATATGGCATAATATATTCAATCCATTTTATGTATGTTTCCATTTGATATTCATACTTAACCCTTGTGAATATTTATTTATTGCAAATCCATGTAGTTTATCACAATCAGATGGTATTTCTCCACTAAATATATTGTTGGATAAATCAAACATAAACAACTTGTTGAGACTTGTAATCCACTAAGGAATACTGCCATGGAGGTTATTATAACCAACATTTAAAACTTGCAAGCCACAAAACTTTGCTAGGTATGGAGGAAGTTCACCTATAAACCCGTTGTGTCTCAAATTTAGTACAAAATGTTTTGTGCAATTGACCAATGATGAGGGAAAATTCTGAGAAAAGTTGTTGGAAGAAGCATAGAAAAAAATTAAATAAGTCCAATTATAAATTCCTTCAATAGGAATGTTTTGTGATAGATCTAATTCTTGAAGTGAAACTAAACTATTTATATTGTTAGGAATACTCCCCAAAACTATTATTATAGATGTAAAGTATACGGAGAGATTTAAATTGACCTAAACTATATGGAATTCCACCAGTTAATTTGTTTGAATACAAAAATAAAATTTCCCATAATTGAAGTTTTCCTATTGGTTAAATTTATTTATTTTTAAATATAACAAATAAAAAAATATTTAAATTAAAATTTATATATAAAAAAATCTATTTAAATAATTATATAGAATTAAAATAATAATCATTAACGTTTTATCATTTAACATTATAATGTGTTAATTTAAAATTATATCTTTTAAAAATTATATTTTACTAAATTAACCAAATTATATTTTAGTAAATTAACCAAATCTAGAATATCTAGAATATAAATGAGACACGTAAATATGTATGTCCTTATAGATGAATGACTTACTTAATGCAATTGAATCCCAAAAATGATATCTAATGAATGTGTTCACTTCAAGTTTAATTCATGAGACACTTAACAATTTACTTTTGCTAAACTCTTTTAGAATTTTGTTATTTTAATTGCGTCTACTTTTGGAAAATGATAGAACTCTTACAATGAAACTCTTCAACTTTCTCGAATAAGCGGAGGCCTCTTTGTACCCTTAGCCTCAACTACAAAATTTTTACTTAATAAATTTTTCCTAGTGTTTATGAAAATAAAAATTAATTGCAACCTTTATTTCATTTAATTTTATTTTTTCAAATGAAAATCCCTGTAAAATAAGATTATAGAAGTGAACTAATACCAACTAATAAAGCCAAGTTTCTAACCAATTATTGAAGAAAATCACACTATTTTTTTATTTTCCCTTTATCCCCCAAGTGGACTCCATCATATATCTCTGTAATAATGTCACATATTTCCAAGTATTTATTTTTCTCTCTCTCCAACTCACAATGTTTAAAAGAAATTTGAACCTCATAATATGGAAATATCTTCTTCATTGACAAAACTTCCCTATTACTTATCCCCACTGTGGTCAAGTTAATACAAATACCTCACATACTTTGAACTACATTATTCAACAAAATGCATCTAATTTTTTTGCCCCTATAGCCACACAACTCAAACCAATATCTACATCTTTGATCTATTTCCTTTATATTTATCTTAACCGTTCCAACTCTTCAACTCCATCACCATTTTTCAATTTCCAAATTTGTTTTCTTTCCAAATTTTCAACTTCATCACCATCTTTCACTTTTGGTGATTTTTTTTCTCTTTCCAACTCATAGTCTCTAAGGGACAAAGAAATTTTATAAAAAACCACTAATTATTTTCCCCTATACCCCACTGAACTTGTCAATTTGTACATATTTGATCTCTTTCATTTATATTTTCCATAACCCTTTCAACTTTTCAACTCCATCACCATATTTCAATTTCAAAAATTTATTTTCTATCCAACTTTTAAACTTCATCATCTTCTTTCGATTTCCAAAATTTGTTTTCTTTCCAACTTTTCAACTCCATACCATCTTTCAATTTCCAATTTTATTTTTTTAGTCTAACTTTTTAACTCCATCACCATCATTCATTTTCTAGGGTTTGTTTATGTCTTTCTAACTCATAGTGTCTAAGAGACGACAGACTTTGATAATATGACATTTATTTAATTTATATGGTTGAGGATTTTTTTATTGACTTGACCAACATAAATTTGAACTTTGAATGACATTATTTACATAATACATCATAACACGACAATCACTAGTTAAGAAATATAGATAAATTATGTAATATTAATGTATGTAATTAAAAAATAATATAAAAATAAATATTCTAGATTTTAATAAAATAAATAAATATGTGAAATAGAATTTAAAATATTTTCTAAATTATATAAATAATTAAATTAAAATATCTAATAAAAATAAAGAAATGATATAGAATAATATTATAATTATATGAATAAAATGGATATGAAAATATATATAATAATATTAATTAAAACTTACCATTGGTACGGAGACATTCTCCTCTTCCTACGAACTCAAAATTTCAAAACTCATCTCACTCGAGATGAACGTTGGTGCATATGCCAACAGGCCCCCAGATATCTCCTCATGGGAGATGTCTTGTACCGATGGGGCATCGACACCATTTTACGTCGATGCCTCACTCGCGACCAAACGGAAGAAGCCCTCAATGACTGGAACGGAGGTGCTTGCAGTGGCCACCTATCCAGAATGGACACCGCCCAAAAATTCCTACGGGAAGGATATTTTTGGCCCTCCCTGTTTCGTTATTGCATTACAGTAGTCAACAGATGCGGGCGATGCTAGCACTTCGCTCATAAGGAAAGAGCCGCTCCTGATCCTTTGCACCCTATCATTGTCACTGGCTCTTTCTATAAATGAGGAATTGACTTCATGACTTGCAACCCTGCATCATCGGGGAGTCATAAATATATCATAGTGGATGTCGATTGTTTCACCAACTGGGCAGAAGCCATGCCCACATACGACAACACCATAGAAACTGGCGCTCAATTTCTGTTTAATCACGTGATCGCCCGGTTCAGTGTTCCCAAAGAGTTAGTCTCTGACCATGGGAAACACTTCAAGAATGAATTTTTCGAGGAGCTATCTCACCAACTAAGATTCACCCATGAATTTGCTTCACCATACTACTCCCAATCCAATGGATAGTTAGAATTTATAAACAAAGTACTTAAAACTATGTTACAATGCATGGTGAATAACCATAAAACCAACTGGGACCATATGCTCTTCTCCGCTCTATGGGCATACCACACAACTGTGAAGATGTCCATTGGTTTCACTCCCTTCTACTTGGTATACGGGGTCGAAGCTGTGATTCCCATAGAATGCGAAATCCTGAATTTACATGCCTCCATCAAACTCCTCGATGATACCCAACCTCTAGAACAACATCTAGTACAACTAAAGCTCATCGACGAAAACCAACGACGGTCACTGCAACACAACAAGGCCCATAAGAAATGATAAAAATCTTCATTGACTGCCACATCAACCCTCGCTCATTCATCGAGGGAGAACTAGTACTTCGCTATGATGTCACAAAAGAAGCCCTAGGGCCAGGAAATTTTGAAACCTTGTGGAAAGGACCCTACATCGTAAAACATTGCCTCCTCAAAGGGGCATACATCTTGACGGAACCAGACGGGACCTACCTGAGCAACCCTGTCAATGGCCTTTATCTCAAGAAATTCTATCCATAAGGGCCAAGCAGGCCCTACCCTAGAGTCAATGTGCACAAACCCAACCATTTACAAAAAATTTGACCAAAAGACTTTTTACGAAACACGCTCAAGTGCCACAATGGATTACCAACCCGAACCTTACTTCGGATTCACCGATGGAGCATCATGATGGTCTCAAGTTTTAGCAGCAGCTACCTGGGTCATCTATCACCCTGACCAATCACCACTCTGCACCAACACTGTGTGTATCAGTTCAGCAACAAACAATCAGGAAGAACATGACGCCACCATTGGACTTATGTGCGACGCCCTCCATCAAGCCATACACCATATACATGTCTACCTCGATTCCTAATTACTAGTGTTGAGTTAAACCAAACATTTGAGATAAGAGATTCACATCTATTTAGAAAATATTTGGGTGCAAAAATATTACGGAGATAACTTGAATACATTACATTCACACATGTACCAAGGAGTGAAAACCAAAAGGCTCATCGCATAGCTAACATTATTCTAAACTAGAATGTGTCTCGAATGAACCATCATACATAAAAAACAAAAAAAATAGACATCCATCAGCATAACATAATCCATAAACAAGAATAGGGGGCACACCATGTAGAACCACAAAAAATAGCTCTCATATCTAATATAGTGTACGTGTCTGAGTACAAAAATAGTGTCTCTGTCCCATCGTTCAGCCCAAAAATATACACAAAAAGTAGTCAAAAATAGGGGAAGCATCCTCATAATGGGTGCTTTCCGTGTGGACAAAAAGAATCTAGGGTGGTGCTCCCCCAAGTGGGGCACATGGACCCACTGCTACTCCTGGTACCACAACTGGAGCCGCCATCAAAACTAAGACCACCACCTGATGTAAAACAGGTCAATAGTCCCTCTCCCGGGCCATCAACATCTCCATATACACCTCCTTGAGGTCATCTAGAAGGCGTTGAGATGGCATCCTCTGGGTCAAGTGGTCCACTTGATCACAGGCATCCTCCAGAACTGACACTCACTTGGTCAGCTCAATAGCACGAGCCTATGTCGCCTCCGCATGAGCCTCCGCTGCATCGGTATGAGCTCGCTTAGCTGCAGCCAAGCTATTGACCTCCCCTAATGGGCTGACCCCACCACTAAGTTTACCACCCTGAGGCTATGCAGGATCTCCTCCTAGCCCCCCACGAGCTCCACAAGGTCTCCTAAGAGAACCATGGCCAAACAATCGAGCCATAGGGCGACCAACCTCACCAAAATCTGCAAGAGTAACCAAAACTATGTCAGCGTTACCATAAAAACACATGTAAACATAAATAATCAAATAAATGCAGAAAACAAAAAGCATACATGTTGTCCCCTACCGTAGCTAGGAGGAAGACGCATCTCTGGATCCCCTCGAAAGTCCATCCCTACATATGAGAATGGCAGAAACATCTGGGGGTTGGCCTTAAACCAGGCCTCCATCATGACATTCCAGTAACACCCCTCACTACCCCCACCTCCTCGTGGTATCAAGAGAGTGTACCTCCTCATTCAAGGCACCCGTGGCCCCCCAGCAGGCATCGCCACTAGTGGTCTCAAAAACACCACTCCCTCGTACATGATGCTACATAAAATGGTGGCATATGAAAACATCTTCGATCCATCCCAAATCTTAAAAATTTGTGCCACCATGTCATCATAGCAGAAACGAGAAAAGTCGAAAAAGTGTCTGACCCTCAGCTGACACAACTCTACAACTTGCAAGCCTGATTCCCAATGTGGAGTCAACAATCTTTCAAGTCACACGATAGCCACCAAATTGCATCGCTTGGCGAAATCTATCACCGAAGCAATGTATATGCACCACTATGTAAGGGGCGCACCGCCACAATGACACATCTGAAACCGCTCAAAATCCACCCTCCCAAAAGGAAGTGGATACCTCAATGCCTCACCCTAAGGCAGTAACCCATTCACAAAGTATATATTTTTCTCAGAACAGATAGCAAGGTTGCACCCACATAGCACAAAAACATTGTGCCTCCTGTTCTAGTGCTCAATCATGTAACGCAGCAGTCAGTCATGTGACCGAAGAAGGTTGTTCTCAAAAAACTTTAGGAGACCCCATTGCGCCAACTATTGGTGTGCCTGACTATGAGTGGATAAATCAGTACGGATCTCGGTCCAATCCCACTCCCTCCACAACATCCTGTCAACCAAACAAGAACACATCAGCAACATAAAAAAAGCAGGAAAAATTTTCAAAATTTTGCAAAAAAGTTGCCTCAGCCCTCCACACGCCTGTCCCTCAGACAAGCGCACAGAAGGCGTGCCTGTATTTCTCACAAGCATGCAAAAGGCATGCCCAAAGATGAGAAAAGCGAACCTAAGGTACACAAAACCCTAATTTTGTTTGCAGTAGGCCCACTCTTATCCTAATCACACGCACAATCTAGGGTAAAACTGGCTCAAAATTCGTACAAACCAATTCTGTATGGACCACGACACCCTCAAATTGAAAAAATTAAAGTACATGATGTTATGGAGTTTAACTGGGCATGATATCACTAATCCTTGATGCTTAGGCTGACCATAACAGAAAGAACTGCTCCGCAGAAGCCTCTCACCTCTCAATACTCAACATACACAAATGAATTGAATTAGGGCCATATTCACCTATATATTGACCTTTTCAAAAACTTTGGAGGACCATAACGAGAGCTCAAAAGGTCTATTCTCCAGACTGAAATTAGCATTATGATCATCACTCCATAACGCACAAATTCGATGCTACACATTCGCAACACCGAGAAAATAAATTTTTAGCGCTGAGAGGTATGCCCTCTCTCATCTTCTTTTTAAAAGCTCATGCATTTCAATAATATTTGATAAAGAAGATGCTTTCACGTGAGGTTTTTTTTTTTAAGGTATGCACACAAACCATCCAAAACTCCATCCACTGAAAGTTCCAGAGCAGGTATCATTCTACCCCTAGCATGATAGAGTCCCAGAAAACTCTACATATCCTGACATCATTTCTCCATCAGAAATTAACCATAGGTTGCACACATCCAACCATGTTTATCATCACCTCACCTTGCACTTGATAAGAATTCTCGTTGGTTGGTAGAGCCTCCCCTCCATGGTGCTTGTCACCCAAAGTAGACCATATATCACAAAAAATAGTGACGCCATGGCCAAACCACTATAGTCTAGGAAGCACCTTATGTCCATTCACTCACCATGTATAGGGTCAAGTTTTACCATATGAAATAAAACCCCTTTCCTGGACAACCAAGTTGTACAAGCTCATCAAAAGCACACTATCACACCTTGCATTTGGCCCAACATACCTCCATCAGCATAATCCCATCTGCTATACTTTTTCATCCGCCTCATCAACCTTTCACATGATACCAACAATTGGGCCCCCCACCCTTAGCAAAACACCTTCGTCACATCATCAGTGAGTGAGAAATTTCATGTTTTTGGGCACCCATATCTGTGTTTTGTACAAACCAAACCCCACTATTTTATTCTTTTAGTAAATGTACAAAGACCCCAAACGGTGGACTATGTCCCCCACCCACTCATTCATTTTTTCTCCCATGGCAGCATTCCATGACCACCCTTGGTCGAAGTATACCACACTCATGCAAAAGCCACTATGACATTCATAACCAGTTTATACCCACCCGTGAAGTCCTACCGAATCCAAGGATTTCCCCATAAGAAATAGTTATGAACTACTGCCAAGCTGATTTTTATACTCTGAATTTGGGCCACTGAATCCCCATCATCATTTTTCACTCACCCCTTGCCATCATGCCTATGTTAAACCCATCACATCCAGGATCCTGATCCTTCATCTCAGTGACCCCCTCGTTTGGTTGAGGCTTCTTTTTGTCGACTTCAACACCTCTTTTCCAGAAAGGAAGCGATAACTTAGATCGCCCCTCTCCACAAAAGGGGCATCCTTGAGTGACACTGTGAGAGACATCATTTCCCACAGATGTCATCGATCCTCCTGACATTCAACTACAACACATATTCTCATTTCAAGATGGTATCATACCTTAGACTAACATTTTTAATCACATGGTCACTAATTTCATCATTTTCTACAAGTGTAAGTTATGGATGGTTGAGGTAGTCATAGGTTTATCATATTTAAATATTTCTATCATATAAAGTGCTTAATTCACCAACCATCATCCTTGATATTTATCTTCCTCACTACCAAGTATAATATAGGGTGAAGGTATAAACTGATTGCGAATACTTATGTATGTCTAATATGAACACCATTGATTTAGTTTCGTCTCACTCCTTCTCAAGTGCAAGAGGAGTTCTACTATGGGGAATAGATAAGATAAGATAATGTAATTTGTTGGACATTATTCGACTTATCTTATCATCACCCTCCATGGAGACAAGATAGTGGGTTTGATAAATAAGACATCTTGAAAGAAATTTATCTAGGTAAATACTCATTATAGATATTTTTTTATTAGTTGAACAAATACCTACAATTTTATTTATCCTCACCCTAGGGATATATTATTCTCTCATTTGAGAAGTTATTTATCAGTTAAACCAAGTTACAAAAAAATAAATATGAATTATAAATGTTTTCCTATAAGAAAATGAATGACACATCGTGACTCTTTATGAAAAATTACAAGAAGAGCACATCCCAATTTCACTGAATGTATCATCAAGTATATCTTGTTTTAGAGCAATCTTAAATGCAGCATCATCAGCAACATAAAGAATGGGAAGATTACAAACCTTGGCTTTTATTTCTTTAACAGCTTGAGTGTGAGCTTGTGTCCAAGGTTTTGGGTTCTTTCTCAGTCTCTGATTGAGCAGAGACCTGTCAATGGCACAAGAGGGATAAAAATTGCTTACATAGTTCAAACATCCTAAAAATCTCTGCAATTGAGTTTTGTCGAGGATGATATCTAGAAATTTGTCTGCAAACTCAAGTGCATGGCTTTGTAAAGCAATTTGCCCATTTTCTATTGTGTGCCCTAAAAACTTGATTTTGGTCTGACATAACTCCATCTTTTTCTTGCTTAAGACCAGACCATTTCTTTGGACCAATTTCATAAATATTTTTAAATGTCTAAAATGGTCCTGCAGGTTCTTGGAAAAGATTAGCAGATCATCAATATAAGCAAGCAGCCATTCATCTTAAGGCATGAAAATTGAATCCATTACCTTCTGAAATTTGGAAGGCGCATGTTTTAATCCAAATGGCATCACATTCCATTCGTAATGCCCTGCTGGTATGCTGAACGCAGTCTTCCACTTATCTTGCTCAGCAATTGCTACTTGCCAGAAGCCAGATTTTAGATCAAACTTTGAGAATATCTTGGCTCCAGATATCCTACGCATCAGGTCCCCTTTGTGAGGGATAGGATATGTATCGTCTGCTAGAACAGAGTTTAGAGGTTTGTAATTTATCACAAGTCTAGGAACACCTCTAATCTGTTCACTTCTTTTATTCACATAGAATCCATAGCAGTTCCAAGGGCTGCTAGATTCTCTTATCAGCTTTCTTTGTAGAAGCTGATCTATCTCTTTTTGGCAGAGCTGTCTGTATTCTGCTGACATTGGGATAGCTCTGGACTTACATGGTCTGCCCGTATATCCTTCTTTATAGGGCAGCTCAACACAATGTTGTTTCCGATGCCAGAATGCATTTGGTTCTTCTGAACAACATGTATTTTCAAATTCTTTCTGAAGCTCAGATATTTGTTTCTGAACTTTTGGAGAACTCAATTGATCTTCTATTCTGATTGTGCACTTATGGTCTTTGAGTTCTTCCAAACTGTTTTCTGCTTTTTGAAGTTCCTGCATAGCTTGAACCATGGTAGAGACTCTGTTCTTAGAAATGTATGGAATTTCAATCCTTTCTCCAGAGACTGTAATAAAATATCCTGCAGAGTTGTCAGGAAATCTAAAAGAACCATGGGGCTCAACCGCTACTAAAAGACATTTCCCAATATGCAATCAACTTGAATGTCAGCGACTGCAAATGAAAGCTTTACACAACGGGAATCAAAACAAACAGCAGCTTTCGAAACTTCAAATTCTAAATGTTTCTTTCCTAGTCCCATAACTTTCTTTTTGTGTAGTAACCCAATATTTTGATGGAACTATTTTCTTGGAAAGAATGTTGATGTCTGCACCTGAATCAATAAGTGCAGTAACATTGTATATTTTCCTGCAACACAAATATTTACATTGATGTGGTGTTGCTGATATTGTACTGCCATGACCTGCATTTCACCAATTTCTCTAAAACCAACTGATTTATCAAATTTTCCTTCAGCAACTTTAACATCGGATTGTGGTGTCGAGTGCAGAGTATAATTTACATGTCTGCCTGAAACAGATGTAGAGAGCTGTTGCACTTGTGTAGCCTGGTGTTTCAGGACAGAAATCTCATTCTTCATGTTTCGAATTTCAGACTTCAAATTGTGTATCTCCTTACTCATCTCCCCCAAAGTGAGTGCACGAGCTTTGCTAGAGTTATGTTGGAGATACGATTTAGTTTTACGGTCGTAAGAAGCATCAACAAAAGTAGGCTTCTTACCCAAGGAATTACTGGAAGAACCAGTACCATGCTGCATAAAAGCTTTGACTAATGCAGCTTTAAGCTCTCCTTCCTCTAGGCCACGAATTTGAGCAAATACTTTCATTTCATCATCTTCATCTGTTTGGGCCATGAGGACTTTCAATTTACCAGAAGGTTCTTCTGGAAGAGAGTCATCAGAAGAGTAGTCAGATTTAGAATCGGAACAATGACAGTTTGCTGAATCAGAACAATGACAATACAAATTGACTTCTTCTTCCGAAGAGGTAGAGGAAGACTCAGCAGAGGAAGACTCAGAAGATTGCTCAGCGTGCTGCTGAATAGTAAGACGCTGAGAACGATTGTGACAATCTGTTGTTTTGTGAAAAGAAGAGTGACAATGAGCACATCTAGGTTTTGTTTTAACAGTAGTACTGGTAGATGGTTGTTTGTTCTTTTGAGATTTCTTCCCCAGACCTTTCTTTGATTCTAAGGCTGTTGGACACATATTGGAAGTATGACCAGGTTGACCACATAACCAACAGACAACATCATTCATGCGGGCTATCTTGACATCTTTAGGACGGATGTCATGTGGTTGATAATAATGGGTCTTGGGGGTAGAACGATAATACCCTTTTATTCCCTTATGCTGTCTTCTTTCTTTTGGTTTTCTGAGCTCGCGTCTTTTTCTTGAGCTCAAACGATAAGTAAAGGCTCGACTCCGTCTCTGAGCCTTCTTGGCATGTCTCTTGGACTTTCTGCGAGTAACCAATGGATCATCAACAGTTATCCCATATCTGTTGCAGAAAGACTTAGTACTAGGGAGTCTATTTAGTTTATCTATAGACTTTGACATCTTAGAACTGGTACATAAAGATATCAATACTTTAGTAATGATAGCATAAAAATATCCCCAAAGATAGACTTCAAGTGGTAAGGGGAATGCTTCTTGCAATTTCAAAATGTCTACCAATTTTGATGGTAGAGCCGCAAGGTATACTTGCTTCCATAAAATATTCTTGGGGTTTTTGACCAGGAATATCCTTTCAATCCAGTCTCTATGAAAGTCTTAAAACTGATTAATGTTTATGCATTTCAGATTCATTAGGATCAGCTCATTTTTATCTGAAAGTGCAAAATATGCTCCACAGAAATGCTCTTGGATTAATGCAGTGAGTGCACCAATCATATTATTTTGTGGAGTGCCATCAGGATTAAACATGACATCACCTTGTTCATCTTTAAGCACTTCTTGCTCCATCTTGTTGAGCATTGTAGGAGATGATTCAAGTTCCCACCATCTTGCTAGTGTTCCGGTGAAACACTGAATGATTGTTTTGCAGGGTTCTATTTCACTTTTTCCTGCAACACACATGAGCTTATATTCTACAATCATTTGATCAAGCAATTGTCTAATCTGTGATGCCGACAAATTATCTATATTCCACTCCTTATGACTTCCTTCATAAAAGGTATCTCTGGCTGGAATCTTTCCGTCACCATACAGGTCAGGGGCAGCATGTCTTGTGAATTGAGGCTCAAGTGGCTCATAGATGGGAAAAGCATGTTTCCTGCGTGTATACCTTGAAAGAGGCCACAGTTGTTCTTGAATCTCTCCCTCTTTGTTTTGACTCAGGCTTGTGACCAGGCGACTCATCTTTCCCAGAAGGTCTACAATTGACAGACGTAGGATTGAAGCAGAGAGTAAAAAGTCTCCCAGATACATAGCTCCTGAATGTACAGATACTAGTTGTTCTTCTATTGTTTCAAATTGTTCTCATGTTGCTTTATTTGAGTTTGCCCAGATTGTAAATTTCCAGCCCCTGGGTGTAGAATGTCCACAATGTCACCAGCAGGTAAATTTACAGGATCTAGCCTATTTGGTCATTCATAAGAACCATAATTTTAGGACTGGTGAAGCTCCTCCGTCTACTTCTACCAACCCTTGTCCTAATCCGAAATGTTCAGACATTCCATTCCCTCATGAAGATGAACATGTTCTTATGATGCATCTAGTGCCTACACTAGAAAATGAGGACCCGAGGCTAACAACAATTTTTGCACATATGAGACCTGCAAACGGTCCCAAGTATGGACTTGGATATGTTGAACAAGCAAACAAACTGATCCCTGAATGCAGATTTAAAGATCTGCCTCCAGAATGTAAGAGACCATCAATCCCTGAGATCCACAAGTTCTACACTTTGATGGATGGTTCTCCCAAGCACCAGATCCCTGCTTAGTGGATGAAGCAGATGTTAAACTGGGATCTATTCACTCATCCTCAGGCTGATGAGTTTGCGTTTTCTTTTCCAGCAGAAGAAAAGAGAAAATTGGCAGATGAATGGAAAGCATATATGGAAGAAGAAAATGTTTGGATTTCATTTTATTCTTGGAAAAAGAAAATGGAATTAGAAGTTGTTCTAATGGGCGGCTGTGTTCTCTTATGCATTCTACTTCATTATGGGAAGTACAGACTACTCCCGATCAAATAGCTTTTACCCAAATTTACTGCCTCCTGGTTTCGATTGATCTAGGTGTTTGGCATACATTGCCACGAATCTGAAATCAAAGATCAATAAATACATTGAGAGAACTCAAGCCAGTCAAAAATTAATTCGAACATGGAATCCTATAGGAGCTTTTAATTAGGCCTTAGTCAGGCTTACAATTTTACATCGGAGTTGTATAAGGGTGGGAATCCAAACGCTGTCTATCAAGGTGTTGGCGCTCTTATGTGTTAGCAATAGTAAAATTTGTACATAACAGATATCTAGATTCAGTTGGAAGATACATTTATTGTAATGCTCCGTGATCTGTTATTTGTTACCCCAACTTCTCTGTTTATACCTTTGATGAAACATTGGCCGATATTTTACAGCTTCAAATCCAGACAACAGGATTTGATATGAGAAGGAAAAGAAATAATATCGCCATTCAATTCAGAGGTTGTTTCCGTCACACCACTACTCTGTTTTCAGCAGTCCTCCATGGCTCTAGTCGAGAGTCAAAAACCAGTGTTGTCGTCATGACAGATCCTGACAATCAAAAGGTGGAACACCAGGCCATCAAATGGGAGGATCTATCTTTTCCCGAAAACTGGACTGTTCCGAATCCAAAGCCTCTCGCTATTCAAAAAATCACCTTTGCTAATATAACAGAAGATCAATCCACAGCTACTCTGTCTTTTCCCAGAAGGTCTACAATTGACAGACGTAGGATTGAAGTAGAGAGTAAAAATTCTCCCAGATACATAGCTCCTGAATGTACAGATACTAGTTGTTATCCTTTCAATCCAGTCTCTATGGAAGTCTTCATATTGGTTAATATTTCTGCACTTCAGATTCATTAAAACCAACTCATTTTTATCTGTTAGTGCGTAATCTGCTCCACAGAAATGTTCTTGGATTAATGCAGTGAATGCACCAATCATATTATTTTGTGGAGTGCCATCAGGATTAAACATGACATCACCCTGTTCATCCTTAAGTACTTCTTGCTCCATTTTGCTGAGCATCGTAGGGGATGATTCCAGTTCCCACCATCTTGCCAATGTTCCTGTGAAACACTGGATGATAGTTTTGCAGGCTTCTATTTCACTTTTTCCTACAACACACATGAGCTTATATTCTACAATCATCATGTCAAGTAATTGTCTAATTTGTGCTGCTGACAAACCATCTATATTCCATTCCTTATGACTTCCTTCATAAAAGGTATCTCTGGCTGGAATTTTCCCAGGTCCATATAAGTCAAGGGCAGCATGTCTTGTGAATTGAGGCTCAAGTGGCTCATAGATGGAAAAAGCATGTTTCTCAGTGTCTGACTCTTCTTGAAGAGAGGCTATAGTTATTCTTTCAGATCTTTCCTCTGTTTTTGACTCAGACTGTTGGGATGGCCTTACAATTTCCTTAGGGAAAAGCTGAGGGAACTTAGAGATTGGGCTGCTAAGTTCATGAGTATGAATACTTTTTCCCTTTGTCAAAAATGAAGTCGGGATTGGTTTTTCAGACTTCTTCAAACTTAATCTGTCCATTTTGTCTGACAGATTTGAAACCATATGCCTTGTAGAGATAGACTGCTCAACTATACAATTCTCTACATCATCAAACTTCTTAAAAGACTCTTGAGAAAAATGTCTAACAACTGATAAATCACACTGAACAGAATTTAAAACATTATGTACATCATTAATTGAAACTTGGACACTGTCTATCTGACCCTTCACCAGCGCAGTTTTAGCAACATTATTTTCTAGTCCAGTGAGAGCAGTGTTTGTCCAATTTACTTGCTCACTCACTTTCTAAATTCTACTCTCAACTCTTACTGTTGCAGTATCTCTTTGAACCAAATGATATGCATTTGCAGAATTCTGTCCTTCTCCTAGGACAATGCTTTTAAAAGGAGGGTATGAGGTAGATGTTTCAATCTTACTGCCATCAGGGGTTTGCCAGGAATGTGAAGAAGAAGATGTGGAGTCAGCCATCAGAACAACTTCTAACTCCATTTTCTTTTTCCATGAATAAAATGAAATCCAAACATTTTCTTCTTCCATATATGCTTTCCATTCATCTGCCAATTTTCTCTTTTCTTCTGCTAGAAAAGCAAGCGCAAACTCATCAGCCTGAGGATGAGTGAACAGATCCCAGTTTAACATCTGCTTTATCCACTGAGCAGGGATCTGGTGCTTGGGACAACCATCCATCAAAGTGTAGAACTTGTGAATCTCAGGGACTGATGGTCTCTTACATTCTGGAGGCAGATATTTAAATCTGCATTCAGGGATCAGTTTGTCTGCTTGTTCAACATATCCAAGTCCATACTTGGGACCGTTTGCAGGTCTCATTGTGGAACCATGGGGCTCAACAGCTGCTAAAAATACATTTCCCAAAATGCAATCTACTGGTATATCTGCAACTGCAAATGATAGTTTCACACAACGGGAATCAAAACAAACAACAGCTTTTGGAACTTCAAACTCTAAATATTTCTTTCCTAGTCCCATTACTTTCTTTTGTGCAGTAATCCAATATCTCGAAGGAACTATTTTCTTGGAAAGAATATTGATGTCTGCATCAGAGTCAATTAGTGCAGTGACATTATATACTCTGCCTGCAACACAAATGTTTACATTAATGTGGTGTTGCTGATATTGTACTGCCAAAACCTGCATTTCGCCAATTTCTCTAAAACCAATTGAAGCATCAAATTTGCCTTCAGCAGTTGCAACTTCTGGTCTTGGAGCAGAGGGTAAAGTATAGTTTACATGTCTGCCTGAAACAGATGTAGAAGGCTTTTGTATTTGGGGGGCCTTTTCTGACTGTGAAGCTTGGAGTTTCAGGGCAGAGATTTCAGAGTTCATATTATGAATTTCAGATTTTAGAGTGTGTATCTCCCTACTCACCTCCCCCAAAGTGAGTGCACGAGCTTTGCTGGAATTATGTAGGAGATACGATTTAGTGTTACGATCGTAAGAAGCATCAACAAAATTAGGCTTTTTACCAGAGGAACTACTGGAAGATCTAGTACCATGCTGCAGGAAAGCTTTGACCAATGCAGCTTTAAGGTCGCCTTCTTCCATGGCACGAATTTGAGCAAATAATTTCATTTCCTCTTCATCAGTTTGTGCCATGAGAACCTTTAATTTACTAGAAGGCTCTTCTGGAAGTGAGTCATCATCAGAAGAGTAGTCGGATTCAGAATCTGAACAATGACAGTTAGCTGAGTCAGAACAATGACAATACAAATTGACTTCTTCATCAGAAGAGGTAGAGGAAGACGTAGTAGAGGAAGACTCAGCAGAAAAGTGCTCAGCATGTTGTTGAATAGTAAGACGCGGTGAACGATTATGACAATCTGCTGTTTTGTGAAAGGAAGAGTGGCAATGAGCACACCTAGGTTCAATTTTGACAATAGTGCTGGTAGATGGCTGTTTGCTCTTTTGAGATTTCTTACCAAGACCCCTTTTTGATTCTAAGGCTGTTGGACACATATTGGAAGTATGACCAAGCTGACCACATAACCAACAGACAACTTCATTCATCCGGGCAATTTTGACATCTTTGGGACGGATGTCATGAGGCTGATAATAATGGGTCTTAGGGGTAGAACAATAATACCATTTTCTTCCCTTGTGTTGTCTTCGCTCTTTTGGTTTTCTGAGCGCGCGTCTTTTTCTTAAGCTCAAACGATAATTAGAGGCTCGATTTCTGCGCTGAGTCTTCTTGGCATGTCTTTTGGTCTTTCTGCGAGTAACCAGTGGATCATCAATAATTATACCATATCTGCTGTAGAAAGATTTAGTACCAAGTAGTCTATTTAATTTATCTAGAGACTCTGACATTTTTGAACTGGTACATAAGGTTATCAACACCTTGGTGATGATAGCATAAAAATCTCCCCAAAGGTATACTTCAAGTGGCAAGGGGAATGCTTCTTGCAATTTCAGAATATCTACCAGTTTTGATGGTAGAGCTGCAAGGTATACTTGCTTCCATAGAATATTCTTTGGTTCTTTAACCAAAAATATCCTTTCAATCCAATCTCTATGGAAGTCTTCATATTGGTTAATATTTCTGCACTTTAGATTCATTAAAACCAACTCATTTTTATCTGTTAGTGCTTAATCTGCTCCACAGAAATGTTCTTGGATTAATGCAGTGAGTGCACCAATCATATTATTTTGTGGAGTGCCATCAGGATTAAACATGACATCACCCTGTTCATCCTTAAGTACTTCTTGCTCCATTTTGCTGAGCATCGTAGGGGATGATTCCAGTTCCCACCATCTTGCCAATGTCCCTGTGAAACACTGGATGATAGTTTTGCAGGCTTCTATTTCACTTTTTCCTGCAACACACATGAGCTTATATTCTACAATCATCATGTCAAGTAATTGTCTAATTTGTGCTGCTGACAAACCATCTATATTCCATTCCTTATGACTTCCTTCATAAAAGGTATCTCTGGCTGGAATCTTCCCAGCTCCATATAAGTCAGGGGCAGCATGTCTTGTGAATTGAGGCTCAAGTGGCTCATAGATGGGAAAAGCATGTTTCTCAGTGTCTGACTCTTCTTGAAGAGAGGCTATAGTTATTCTTTCAGATCTTTCCTCTGTTTTTGACTCAGACTGTTGGGATGGCCTTACAATTTCCTTAGGGAACAGATGAGGGAACTTAGAGATTGGGCTACTAAGTTCATGAGTATGAATACTTTTTCCCTTTGTCAAAAATGAATTCGGGATTGGTTTTTCAGACTTCTTCAAACTTAATCTGTCCATTTTGTCTAACGGATTTGAAACCATATGCCTTGTAGAGATAGACTGCTCAACTATACAATTCTCTACATCATCAAACTTCTTAAAAGACTCTTGAGAAAAATGTCTAACAACTGATAAATCACACTGAACAGAATTTAAAACATTATGTACATCATTAATTGAAACTTGGACACTGTCTATCTGATCCTTCACCAGGGCAGTTTTAGCAACATTCTTTTCTAGTCCAGTGAGAGCAGTGTTTGTCCAATTTACTTGCTCACTCACTTTCTGAATTCTACTCTCAACTCCTACTACTGCAGTATCTCTTTGAACCAAAGGATATGCATTTGCAGAATTCTGTCCTTCTCCTAGGACAATGCTTTTAAAAGGAGGGTATGAGGTAGATGTTTCAATCTTACTGCTATCGGGGGCTTGTCAGGAATGTGAAGAAGAAGATGTGGAGTCAGCCATCAGAACAACTTCTAACTAAATTTTCTTTTTCCATGAATAAAATGAAATCCAAACATTTTTCTTCTTCCATGTATGCTTTCCATTTAGCTGCCATTTTTCTCTTTTCTTCAATTGGAAAAGCAAGTGCAAACTCATCAGCCTGAGGATGAGTGAACATATCCCAGTTTATCATCTGCTTCATCCATTGAGTAGGGATCTGGTGCTTGGGACAACCATCCATCAAAGTATAGAACTTGTGGATCTCAAGAACTGATGGTCCTTTACAATTTGGATGCAGATCTTTGAATCTGCATTCAGGGATCAGTCTGTCTGCTTTTTCAACATATCCAAGTCCATACTTGGGACTGTTTGCAGGTCTCATATTGGCAAAGATTGATGTTAGCCTAGGGTCCTCATTTTCTAGTGTAGGCACTAGATGCATCATAAGAACATGTTCATCTTCATGGGGGAATGGAATGTCAGAACATTTCGAATTAGGACAAGGGTTGGTAGAAGTAGACGGAGGGGCTTCACCAGTCCTAGAATTATGGTTCTTATGAATGACCAAATAGGCTAGATCCCGTAGATTTACCTGCTGACGACACTGTGGACATTCTACACCCAGGGACTGGAAATTTACAATCTGGGCAAACTCAAATAAAGCAACATGAGAACAATTTGAAAAAATAGAAGAACAACTAGTATCTGTACATTCAGGAGCTATGTATCTGGGAGACTTTTTACTCTCTGCCTTGATCCTCGATACCATCGATTTTAGACTATGCAGGAAAAACCAGGCTAGTTGTGGATTGATCTTTTGTTATATTAGCGAGAGGTGAGTAGTGGTATGACGGAAACAACCTTTGAATTGAATGGCGATATTTTGTCTTTTCTTTCTCATATCAAATCTTGAGGTTTGGATTTGAAGTTGTAAGATATCGCCCAATGTTTCATCAAATGTATAAATAGAAAAGTTGGGGTAACAGTCAAACCACACTGGACCATTTGATAATGGGGCAACAATTCCTCCAATCAGGGAATCAGTATATTTGTTATGTGTTAGGTCTCTAACAGTTGCTAACACATAGGAATCTACTCCTTGATGAGTAAGTGCTTGGATTCCCACCCTTATGCATCCCAGATGCAAAAACTGTGTATTTAATTTCTTGGCTTCAGCCTGAAGCTCCTTAGGATTCAACAAAGGAATTAACTGTACACGGTCAGAGTTTTCTTCAATAGAGCTTATTGACTCTTTGATGGTGATTCTGGTGGCGGCCTTCAGATGCCAAACACCCAGATCAGCATAAACTTGAGAGGCAAAAATTTTTGGTAAAACCCATCTCGCTTGGGGTTCTGTCTCCTCATACAGGTGCTCTGATTCATTCACAACTCTACTATTACTAGCATTAAACATATCTTTGAGAGGGTCCTGAGTGGCCCTATCCTTCTCTTCTAATTCTTTGAATGAAACTGATTTGTTCATTGAAGAGTCCATTTAAATATTCGTTTTCAAAGAGAGAGATTAAGTACTGACCTTTCTCGAACCAGTCGCGAACACCGACTTACTGGCTCTGATACCAATTTCTAGCAGAGGCTTCTCAATAAGCTTTCTTGCTGCTCACATGTAGACTTGGCCTTTCTAAGTTTCTCCTTTATCTTCTCGACACCACTTTATGTGAACCCAGCGATGAACCCATACACGAACCTACTCCCACGTTCACGCAACTAGCGGCCTATTCTGCGGCTTCCCTTTGCCTTTTACGGCCTTGGCATCCCTCGGTGGTTTGGCGAACCTCTGGCGAACTTCTAGCGAACTTTCAAGAGTATGAGAAGATAAATAGTGTCTTAACAACAATTAACAATGCACAGAGTAATAGTACTTAATGATGCGGAACAATGAACATTCTCTTTTTTATTGATCTCAGAATGATATTACAATCAGATTACAGACTTTTGGACTCAGATCTCTTTATCAGAGATTGACTGCAATGGCGTTTACCAGACTGATGCTACTCAGTGAATGAGCGAGCGATACCGGAGGCTTCCTGGCCAAATTGCAAACTCTGTCTCAGAGCATAAAACACACAAACATATATAGACAGACTCAAACTATAGAACTGGCCACTTTAGGTTCTTGCCTATGCTGAGCACATAGACACGCAGGTTTCTTAGTTCTCTAAAGACTGTGAGTCAGTTCTCCGTGGTGCAAGCAGATCGCAAAGATTTGCGCAGATGCAGAGCAGGGAGTTCAAACTCGGACTCTAAACACACAAATGCAAAACCAAAACTCTAAATGCCGATGCCTTCGAACGAGCCTTACCCTTCCTTATATAGGATGGAAGAGGGGACAAACATTCCTGTAGAACCATCGGATTATTGACACTTGGAAGGTGGATCATTGCTTTCGGGTAACACCGAAGTGACATCCGCGCAGAGATTCGAACCTTCCGACAAACACATGTGAAGGTGTGTGATTATTACACTGTGGATACCTTTAAGTACAAGGCCCACGAGAAAACAGAATAATTGTCTACAGAGAGGATACTTTTCGGACAGATGAAAAGCCCTCGAGAAAAGCTCTGTCACTGTAAACCCGTGACTGGGTATTATTACACAGGGAAGACTTTTATTTTAGTGGGGCTCCCGTGAACCACTTGTACTGGCTGTTGCAGGTGGATCCAGGATTTGAGCATCTGGATATCTGATCTTGCCGTAGAATTCATCATCCCATGCCTTAGTATAGATGCGCCGGACAATCATGGGCTTATTTAGGATGATTTGATGTTTAATCTTGGTCATCACTAACCATTGGTGATGCATTTCCATATAGGACTTTAAAATGGGATTTCTCATTTTATGTTCAAGTCCTGCAATTTCTTTCACAGTTTGGCATAGATAGTGAAAACATTCTCCTACTGGACTTTCAAGGCAATCAATACATTGTCCATGAAAATAGGCCTCATAGTAATGTGGATCCATGCTAAATGGGCTAACCCCATAATCATACCACCAATTTTCTAACCAAGGTGCAGCTGGCTCTCTTGAGTTAATCCATGTGGGAGAAAATTTTAACTTTGTATAGTGAGTTTCCTCACGTCCATCTTTGTTTAACAAATCCCACCATAGATTTTTATATCCTGCAAAATTATAAATAGTGTCAGGAAAAATTAGATTAGGGTCATTACCTGGCCAAGTCTGAAATCTGCCTCCTGTATATTGGCCAGGGTTCCTGGTTCTGTTTATATGGTATGTTTTGTAATAGACTCTTGTTCTATCTCCACCACCAGTACAAATGACAGAGATATCCCAAAAGTCCTGAGAGAGTGCTCTTTCAGCTTCATAAGAAGCTATCATGCTGTGTGAATACATCATATCATGTATCCATCTACTTCCTTTGGGGTACACTCTCCTTTCTGGTACAAAGTGCTGGAGGTCATTATGATTCTGCACATTTGCGTCTAGCACTTTGGTATTACGGAGTTGCCATGTAGGACTCCATTTTTCTTGATAGACCGGCCAAGATTCTTCATCTGATATTAATGTTTGGATTTCATTTTATTCATGGAAAAAGAAAATTTAGTTAGAAGTTGTTCTGATGGCTGACTCCACATCTTCTTCTTCACATTCCTGACAAGCCCCCGATAGCAGTAAGATTGAAACATCTACCTCATACCCTCCTTTTAAAAGCATTGTCCTAGGAGAAGGACAGAATTCTGCAAATGCATATCCTTTGGTTCAAAGAGATACTGCAGTAGTAGGAGTTGAGAGTAGAATTCAGAAAGTGAGTGAGCAAGTAAATTGGACAAACACTGCTCTCACTGGACTAGAAAAGAATGTTGCTAAAACTGCCCTGGTGAAGGATCAGATAGACAGTGTCCAAGTTTCAATTAATGATGTACATAATGTTTTAAATTCTGTTCAGTGTGATTTATCAGTTGTTAGACATTTTTCTCAAGAGTCTTTTAAGAAGTTTGATGATGTAGAGAATTGTATAGTTGAGCAGTCTATCTCTACAAGGCATATGGTTTCAAATCCGTTAGACAAAATGGACAGATTAAGTTTGAAGAAGTCTGAAAAACCAATCCCGAATTCATTTTTGACAAAGGGAAAAAGTATTCATACTCATGAACTTAGTAGCCCAATCTCTAAGTTCCCTCATCTGTTCCCTAAGGAAATTGTAAGGCCATCCCAACAGTCTGAGTCAAAAACAGAGGAAAGATCTGAAAGAATAACTATAGCCTCTCTTCAAGAAGAGTCAGACACTGAGAAACATGCTTTTCCCATCTATGAGCCACTTGAGCCTCAATTCACAAGACATGCTGCCCCTGACTTATATGGAGCTGGGAAGATTCCAGCCAGAGATACCTTTTATGAAGGAAGTCATAAGGAATGGAATATAGATGGTTTGTCAGCAGCACAAATTAGACAATTACTTGACATGATGATTGTAGAATATAAGCTCATGTGTGTTGCAGGAAAAAGTGAAATAGAAGCCTGCAAAACTATCATCCAGTGTTTCACAGGGACATTGGCAAGATGGTGGGAACTGGAATCATCCCCTACGATGCTCAGCAAAATGGAGCAAGAAGTACTTAAGGATGAACAGGGTGATGTCATGTTTAATCCTGATGGCACTCCACAAAATAATATGATTGGTGCACTCACTGCATTAATCCAAGAACATTTCTGTGGAGCAGATTAAGCACTAACAGATAAAAATGAGTTGGTTTTAATGAATCTAAAGTGCAGAAATATTAACCAATATGAAGACTTCCATAGAGATTGGATTGAAAGGATATTTTTGGTTAAAGAACCAAAGAATATTCTATGGAAGCAAGTATACCTTGCAGCTCTACCATCAAAACTGGTAGATATTCTGAAATTGCAAGAAGCATTCCCCTTGCCACTTGAAGTATACCTTTGGGGAGATTTTTATGCTATCATCACCAAGGTGTTGATAACCTTATGTACCAGTTCAAAAATGTCAGAGTCTCTAGATAAATTAAATAGACTACTTGGTACTAAATCTTTCTACAGCAGATATGGTATAATTATTGATGATCCACTGGTTACTCGCAGAAAGACCAAAAGACATGCCAAGAAGACTCAGCGCAGAAATCGAGCCTCTAATTATCGTTTGAGCTTAAGAAAAAGACGCGCGCTCAGAAAACCAAAAGAGCGAAGACAACACAAGGGAAGAAAATGGTATTATTGTTCTACCCCTAAGACCCATTATTATCAGCCTCATGACATCCGTCCCAAAGATGTCAAAATTGCCCGGATGAATGAAGTTGTCTGTTGGTTATGTGGTCAGCTTGGTCATACTTCCAATATGTGTCCAACAGCCTTAGAATCAAAAAGGGGTCTTGGTAAGAAATCTCAAAAGAGCAAACAGCCATCTACCAGCACTATTGTCAAAATTGAACCTAGGTGTGCTCATTGCCACTCTTCCTTTCACAAAACAGCAGATTGTCATAATCGTTCACCGCGTCTTACTATTCAACAACATGCTGAGCACTTTTCTGCTGAGTCTTCCTCTACTACGTCTTCCTCTACCTCTTCTGATGAAGAAGTCAATTTGTATTGTCATTGTTCTGACTCAGCTAACTGTCATTGTTCAGATTCTGAATCCGACTACTCTTCTGATGATGACTCACTTCCAGAAGAGCCTTCTAGTAAATTAAAGGTTCTCATGGCACAAACTGATGAAGAGGAAATGAAATTATTTGCTCAAATTCGTGCCATGGAAGAAGGCGACCTTAAAGCTGCATTGGTCAAAGCTTTCCTGCAGCATGGTACTAGATCTTCCAGTAGTTCCTCTGGTAAAAAGCCTAATTTTGTTGATGCTTCTTACGATCGTAACACTAAATCGTATCTCCTACATAATTCCAGCAAAGCTCGTGCACTCACTTTGGGGGAGGTGAGTAGGGAGATACACACTCTAAAATCTGAAATTCATAATATGAACTCTGAAATCTCTGCCCTGAAACTCCAAGCTTCACAGTCAGAAAAGGCCCCCCAAATACAAAAGCCTTCTACATCTGTTTCAGGCAGACATGTAAACTATACTTTACCCTCTGCTCCAAGACCAGAAGTTGCAACTGCTGAAGGCAAATTTGATGCTTCAATTGGTTTTAGAGAAATTGGCGAAATGCAGGTTTTGGCAGTACAATATCAGCAACACCACATTAATGTAAACATTTGTGTTGCAGGCAGAGTATATAATGTCACTGCACTAATTGACTCTGGTGCAGACATCAATATTCTTTCCAAGAAAATAGTTCCTTCGAGATATTGGATTACTGCACAAAAGAAAGTAATGGGACTAGGAAAGAAATATTTAGAGTTTGAAGTTCCAAAAGCTGTTGTTTGTTTTGATTCCCGTTGTATGAAACTATCATTTGCAGTTGCAGATATACCAGTAGATTGCATTTTGAGAAATGTATTTTTAGCAGCTGTTGAGCCCCATGGTTCACAATGAGACCTGCAAACGGTCCCAAGTATGGACTTGGATATGTTGAACAAGCAGACAAACTGATCCCTGAATGCAGATTTAAATATCTGCCTCCAGAATGTAAGAGACCATCAGTCCCTGAGATTCACAAGTTCTACACTTTGATGGATGGTTGTCCCAAGCACCAGATCCCTGCTCAGTGGATAAAGCAGATGTTAAACTGGGATCTGTTCACTCATCCTCAGGCTGATGAGTTTGCGCTTGCTTTTCTAGCAGAAGAAAAGAGAAAATTGGCAGATGAATGGAAAGCATATATGGAAGAAGAAAATGTTTGGATTTCATTTTATTCATGGAAAAAGAAAATGGAGTTAGAAGTTGTTCTGATGGCTGACTCCACATCTTCTTCTTCACATTCCTGGCAAACCCCTGATGGCAGTAAGATTGAAACATCTACCTCATACCCTCCTTTTAAAAGCATTGTCCTAGGAGAAGGACAGAATTCTGCAAATGCATATCATTTGGTTCAAAGAGATACTGCAACAGTAAGAGTTGAGAGTAGAATTTAGAAAGTGAGTGAGCAAGTAAATTGGACAAACACTGCTCTCACTGGACTAGAAAATAATGTTGCTAAAACTGCGCTGGTGAAGGGTCAGATAGACAGTGTCCAAGTTTCAATTAATGATGTACATAATGTTTTAAATTCTGTTCAGTGTGATTTATCAGTTGTTAGACATTTTTCTCAAGAGTCTTTTAAGAAGTTTGATGATGTAGAGAATTGTATAGTTGAGCAGTCTATCTCTACAAGGCATATGGTTTCAAATCTGTCAGACAAAATGGACAGATTAAGTTTGAAGAAGTCTGAAAAACCAATCCCGACTTCATTTTTGACAAAGGGAAAAAGTATTCATACTCATGAACTTAGCAGCCCAATCTCTAAGTTCCCTCAGCTTTTCCCTAAGGAAATTGTAAGGCCATCCCAACAGTCTGAGTCAAAAACAGAGGAAAGATCTGAAAGAATAACTATAGCCTCTCTTCAAGAAGAGTCAGACACTGAGAAACATGCTTTTTCCATCTATGAGCCACTTGAGCCTCAATTCACAAGACATGCTGCCCTTGACTTATATGGACCTGGGAAAATTCCAGCCAGAGATACCTTTTATGAAGGAAGTCATAAGGAATGGAATATAGATGGTTTGTCAGCAGCACAAATTAGACAATTACTTGACATGATGATTGTAGAATATAAGCTCATGTGTGTTGTAGGAAAAAGTGAAATAGAAGCCTGCAAAACTATCATCCAGTGTTTCACAGGAACATTGGCAAGATGGTGGGAACTGGAATCATCCCCTACGATGCTCAGCAAAATGGAGCAAGAAGTACTTAAGGATGAACAGGGTGATGTCATGTTTAATCCTGATGGCACTCCACAAAATAATATGATTGGTGCATTCACTGCATTAATCCAAGAACATTTCTGTGGAGCAGATTACGCACTAACAGATAAAAATGAGTTGGTTTTAATGAATCTGAAGTGCAGAAATATTAACCAATATGAAGACTTCCATAGAGACTGGATTGAAAGGATAACAACTAGTATCTGTACATTCAGGAGCTATGTATCTGGGAGAATTTTTACTCTCTACTTCAATCCTACGTCTGTCAATTGTAGACCTTCTGGGAAAAGACAGAGTAGCTGTGGATTGATCTTCTGTTATATTAGCAAAGGTGATTTTTTGAATAGCGAGAGGCTTTGGATTCGGAACAGTCCAGTTTTCGGGAAAAGATAGATCCTCCCATTTGATGGCCTGGTGTTCCACCTTTTGATTGTCAGGATCTGTCATGACGACAACACTGGTTTTTGACTCTCGACTAGAGCCATGGAGGACTGCTGAAAACAGAGTAGTGGTGTGACGGAAACAACCTCTGAATTGAATGGCGATATTATTTTTTTTCCTTCTCATATCAAATCCTGTTGTCTGGATTTGAAGCTGTAAAATATCGGCCAATGTTTCATCAAAGGTATAAACAAAGAAGTTGGGGTAACAAATAACAGATCACGGAGCATTACAATAAATGTATCTTCCAACTGAATCTAGATATCTGTTATGTACAAATTTTACTATTGCTAACACATAAGAGCGCCAACACCTTGATAGACAGCGTTTGGATTCCCACCCTTATACAACTCCGATGTAAAATTGTAAGCCTGACTAAGGCCTAATTAAAAGCTCCTATAGGATTCCATGTTCGAATTAATTTTTGACTGGCTTGAGTTCTCTCAATGTATTTATTGATCTTTGATTTCAGATTCGTGGCAATGTATGCCAAACACCTAGATCAATCGAAACCAGGAGGCAGTAAATTTGGGTAAAAGCTATTTGATCGGGAGTAGTCTGTACTTCCCATAATGAAGTAGAATGCATAAGAGAACACAGCCGCCCATTAGAACAACTTCTAATTCCATTTTCTTTTTCCAAGAATAAAATGAAATCCAAACATTTTCTTCTTCCATATATGCTTTCCATTCATCTGCCAATTTTCTCTTTTCTTCTGCTGGAAAAGAAAACGCAAACTCATCAGCCTGAGGATGAGTGAATAGATCCCAGTTTAACATCTGCTTCATCCACTAAGCAGGGATCTGGTGCTTGGGAGAACCATCCATCAAAGTGTAGAACTTGTGGATCTCAGGGATTGATGGTCTCTTACATTCTGGAGGCAGATCTTTAAATCTGCATTCAGGGATCAGTTTGTTTGCTTGTTCAACATATCCAAGTCCATACTTGGGACCGTTTGCAGGTCTCATATGTGCAAAAATTGTTGTTAGCCTCGGGTCCTCATTTTCTAGTGTAGGCACTAGATGCATCATAAGAACATGTTCATCTTCATGAGGGAATGGAATGTCTGAACATTTCGGATTAGGACAAGGGTTGGTAGAAGTAGACGGAGGAGCTTCACCAGTCCTAAAATTATGGTTCTTATGAATGACCAAATAGGCTAGATCCTGTAAATTTACCTGCTGGTGACATTGTGGACATTCTACACCCAGGGGCTGGAAATTTACAATCTGGGCAAACTCAAATAAAGCAACATGAGAACAATTTGAAACAATAGAAGAACAACTAGTATCTGTACATTCAGGAGCTATGTATCTGGGAGACTTTTTACTCTCTGCTTCAATCCTACGTCTGTCAATTGTAGACCTTCTGGGAAAGATGAGTCGCCTGGTCACAAGCCTGAGTCAAAACAAAGAGGGAGAGATTCAAGAACAACTGTGGCCTCTTTCAAGGTATACACGCAGGAAACATGCTTTTCCCATCTATGAGCCACTTGAGCCTCAATTCACAAGACATGCTGCCCCTGACCTGTATGGTGACGGAAAGATTCCAGCCAGAGATACCTTTTATGAAGGAAGTCATAAGGAGTGGAATATAGATAATTTGTCGGCATCACAGATTAGACAATTGCTTGATCAAATGATTGTAGAATATAAGCTCATGTGTGTTGCAGGAAAAAGTGAAATAGAACCCTGCAAAACAATCATTCAGTGTTTCACCGGAACACTAGCAAGATGGTGGGAACTTGAATCATCTCCTACAATGCTCAACAAGATGGAGCAAGAAGTGCTTAAAGATGAACAAGGTGATGTCATGTTTAATCCTGATGGCACTCCACAAAATAATATGATTGGTGCACTCACTGCATTAATCCAAGAGCATTTCTGTGGAGCATATTTTGCACTTTCAGATAAAAATGAGCTGATCCTAATGAATCTGAAATGCATAAACATTAATCAGTTTTAAGACTTTCATAGAGACTGGATTGAAAGGATATTCCTGGTCAAAAACCCCAAGAATATTTTATGGAAGCAAGTATACCTTGCGGCTCTACCATCAAAATTGGTAGACATTTTGAAATTGCAAGAAGCATTCCCCTTACCACTTGAAGTCTATCTTTGGGGATATTTTTATGCTATCATTACTAAAGTATTGATATCTTTATGTACCAGTTCTAAGATGTCAAAGTCTATAGATAAACTAAATAGACTCCCTAGTACTAAGTCTTTCTGCAACAGATATGGGATAACTGTTGATGATCCATTGGTTACTCGCAGAAAGTCCAAGAGACATGCCAAGAAGGCTCAGAGACGGAGTCGAGCCTTTACTTATCGTTTGAGCTCAAGAAAAAGACGCGAGCTCAGAAAACCAAAAGAAAGAAGACAGCATAAGGGAATAAAAGGGTATTATCGTTCTACCCCCAAGACCCATTATTATCAACCACATGACATCCGTCCTAAAGATGTCAAGATAGCCCGCATGAATGATGTTGTCTGTTGGTTATGTGGTCAACCTGGTCATACTTCCAATATGTGTCCAACAGCCTTAGAATCAAAGAAAGGTCTGGGGAAGAAATCTCAAAAGAACAAACAACCATCTACCAGTACTACTGTTAAAACAAAACCTAGATGTGCTCATTGTCACTCTTCTTTTCACAAAACAACAGATTGTCACAATCGTTCTCAGCGTCTTACTATTCAGCAGCACGCTGAGCAATCTTCTGAGTCTTCCTCTGCTGAGTCTTCCTCTACCTCTTCGGAAGAAGAAGTCAATTTGTATTGTCATTGTTCTGATTCAGCAAACTGTCATTGTTCCGATTCTGAATCTGACTACTCTTCCGATGACTCTCTTCCAGAAGAACCTTCTGGTAAATTGAAAGTCCTCATGGCCCAAACAGATGAAGATGATGAAATGAAAGTATTTGCTCAAATTCGTGGCCTAGAGGAAGGAGAGCTTAAAGCTGCATTAGTCAAAGCTTTTATGCAGCATGGTACTGGTTCTTCTAGTAGTTCCTCGGGTAAGAAGCCTAATTTTGTTGATGCTTCTTACGACCGTAACACTAAATCGTATCTCCATCATAATTCTAGCAAAGCTCGTGCACTCAATTTGGGGGAGGTGAGTAAGGAGATACACACTTTGAAGTCTGAAATTCGAAACATGAAGAATGAGATTTCTGTCCTGAAACACCAGGCTACACAAGTGCAACAGCCCTCTACATCTGTTTCAGGCAGACATGTAAATTATACTCTGCACTCTACACCACAATCCGATGTTAAAGTTGCTGAAGGAAAATTTGATAAATCAGTTGGTTTTAGAGAAATTGGTGAAATGCAGGTCATGGCAGTACAATATCAGCAACACCACATCAATGTAAATATTTGTGTTGCAGGAAAATATACAATGTTACTGCACTTATTGATTCAGGTGCAGACATCAACATTCTTTCCAAGAAAATAGTTCCATCAAAATATTGGGTTACTACACAAAAAGAAAGTTATGGGACTAGGAAAGAAACATTTAGAATTTGAAGTTTCGAAAGCTGCTGTTTGTTTTGATTCCCGTTGTGTAAAGCTTTCATTTGCAGTCGCTGACATTCAAGTTGATTGCATATTGGGAAATGTCTTTTAGTAGCGGTTGAGCCCCATGGTTCTTTTAGATTTCCTGACAACTCTGCAGGATATTTTATTACAGTCTCTGGAGAAAGGATTGAAATTCCATACATTTCTAAGAACAGAGTCTCTACCATGGTTCAAGCTATGCAGGAACTTCAAAAAGCAGAAAACAGTTTGGAAGAACTCAAAGACCATAAGTGCACAATCAGAATAGAAGATCAATTGAGTTCTCCAAAAGTTCAGAAACAGATATCTGAGCTTCAGAAAGAATTTGAAAACACATGTTGTTCAGAAGAACCAAATGCATTCTGGCATCAGAAACAACATTGTGTTGAGCTGCCCTATAAAGAAGGATATACGGGCAGACCATGTAAGTCCAGAGCTATCCCAATGTCAGCAAAATACAGACAGCTCTGCCAAAAAGAGATAGATCAGCTTCTACAAAGAAAGCTGATAAGAGAATCTAGCAGCCCTTGGAACTGCTATGGATTCTATGTGAATAAAAGAAGTGAACAGATTAGAGGTGTTCCTAGACTTGTGATAAATTACAAACCTCTAAACTCTGTTCTAGCAGACGATACATATCCTATCCCTCACAAAGGGGACCTGATGCGTAGGATATCTGGAGCCAAGATATTCTCAAAGTTTGATCTAAAATCTGGCTTCTGGCAAGTAGCAATTGCTGAGCAAGATAAGTGGAAGACTGCGTTCAGCATACCAGCAGGGCATTACGAATGGAATGTGATGCCATTTGGATTAAAACATGCGCCTTCCAAATTTCAGAAGGTAATGGATTCAATTTTCATGCCTTAAGATGAATGGCTGCTTGCTTATATTGATGATCTGCTAATCTTTTCCAAGAACCTGCAGGACCATTTTAGACATTTAAAAATATTTATGAAATTGGTCCAAAGAAATGGTCTGGTCTTAAGCAAGAAAAAGATGGAGTTATGTCAGACCAAAATCAAGTTTTTAGGGCACACAATAGAAAATGGGCAAATTGCTTTACAAAGCCATGCACTTGAGTTTGCAGACAAATTTCCAGATATCATCCTGGACAAAACTCAATTGCAGAGATTTTTAGGATGTTTGAACTATGTAAGCAATTTTTATCCCTCTTGTGCCATTGACAGGTCTCTGCTCAATCAGAGACTGAGAAAGAACCCAAAACCTTGGACACAAGCTCACACTCAAGCTGTTAAAGAAATAAAAGCCAAGGTTCGTAATCTTCCCATTCTTTATGTTGCTGATGATGCTGCATTTAAGATTGCTCTAAAACAAGATATACTTGATGATACATTCAGTGAAATTGGGATGTGCTCTTCTTGTAATTTTTCATAAAGAGTCACGATGTGTCATTCATTTTCTTATAGGAAAACATTTATAATTCATATTTATTTTTTTGTAACTTGGTTTAACTGATAAATAACTTCTCAAATGAGAGAATAATATATCCCTAGGGTGAGGATAAATAAAATTGTAGGTATTTGTTCAACTAATAAAAAAATATCTATAATGAGTATTTACCTAGATAAATTTCTTTCAAGATGTCTTATTTATCAAACCCACTATCTTGTCTCCATGGAGGGTGATGATAAGATAAGTCGAATAATGTCCAACAAATTACATTATCTTATCTTATCTATTCCCCATAGTAGAACTCCTCTTGCACTTGAGAAGGAGTGAGACGAAACTAAATCAATGGTGTTCATATTAGACATACATAAGTATTCGCAATCAGTTTATACCTTCACCCTATATTATACTTGGTAGTGAGGAAGATAAATATCAAGGATGATGGTTGGTGAATTAAGCACTTTATATGATAGAAATATTTAAATATGATAAACCTATGACTACCTCAACCATCCATAACTTACACTTGTAGAAAATGATGAAATTAGTGACCATGTGATTAAAAATGTTAGTCTAAGGTATGATACCATCTTGAAATGAGAATATGTGTTGTAGTTGAATGTCAGGAGGATCGATGACATCTGTGGGAAATGATGTCTCTCACAGTGTCACTCAAGGATGCCCCTTTTGTGGAGAGGGGCGATCTAAGTTATCGCTTCCTTTCTGGAAAAGAGGTGTTGAAGTCGACAAAAAGAAGCCTCAACCAAACGAGGGGGTCACTGAGATGAAGGATCAGGATCCTGGATGTGATGGGTTTAACATAGGCATGATGGCAAGGGGTGAGTGAAAAATGATGATGGGGATTCAGTGGCCCAAATTCAGAGTATAAAAATCAGCTTGGCAGTAGTTCATAACTATTTCTTATGGGGAAATCCTTGGATTCGGTAGGACTTCACGGGTGGGTATAAACTGGTTATGAATGTCATAGTGGCTTTTGCATGAGTGTGGTATACTTCGACCAAGGGTGGTCATGGAATGCTGCCATGGGAGAAAAAATGAATGAGTGGGTGGGGGACATAGTCCACCGTTTGGGGTCTTTGTACATTTACTAAAAGAATAAAATAGTGGGGTTTGGTTTGTACAAAACACAGATATGGGTGCCCAAAAACATGAAATTTCTCACTCACTGATGATGTGACGAAGGTGTTTTGCTAAGGGTGGGGGGCCCAATTGTTGGTATCATGTGAAAGGTTGATGAGGCGGATGAAAAAGTATAGCAGATGGGATTATGCTGATGGAGGTATGTTGGGCCAAATGCAAGGTGTGATAGTGTGCTTTTGATGAGCTTGTACAACTTGGTTGTCCAGGAAAGGGGTTTTATTTCATATGGTAAAACTTGACCCTATACATGGTGAGTGAATGGACATAAGGTGCTTCCTAGACTATAGTGGTTTGGCCATGGCGTCACTATTTTTTGTGATATATGGTCTACTTTGGGTGACAAGCACCATGGAGGGGAGGCTCTACCAACCAACGAGAATTCTTATCAAGTGCAAGGTGAGGTGATGATAAACATGGTTGGATGTGTGCAACCTATGGTTAATTTCTGATGGAGAAATGATGTCAGGATATGTAGAGTTTTCTGGGACTCTATCATGCTAGGGGTAGAATGATACCTGCTCTGGAACTTTCAGTGGATGGAGTTTTGGATGGTTTGTGTGCATACCTTAAAAAAAAAAACCTCACGTGAAAGCATCTTCTTTATCAAATATTATTGAAATGCATGAGCTTTTAAAAAGAAGATGAGAGAGGGCATACCTCTCAGCGCTAAAAATTTATTTTCTCGGTGTTGCGAATGTGTAGCATCGAATTTGTGCGTTATGGAGTGATGATCATAATGCTAATTTCAGTCTGGAGAATAGACCTTTTGAGCTCTCGTTATGGTCCTCCAAAGTTTTTGAAAAGGTCAATATATAGGTGAATATGGCCCTAATTCAATTCATTTGTGTATGTTGAGTATTGAGAGGTGAGAGGCTTCTGCGGAGCAGTTCTTTCTGTTATGGTCAGCCTAAGCATCAAGGATTAGTGATATCATGCCCAGTTAAACTCCATAACATCATGTACTTTAATTTTTTCAATTTGAGGGTGTCGTGGTCCATACAGAATTGGTTTGTACGAATTTTGAGCCAGTTTTACCCTAGATTGTGCGTGTGATTAGGATAAGAGTGGGCCTACTGCAAACAAAATTAGGGTTTTGTGTACCTTAGGTTCGCTTTTCTCATCTTTGGGCATGCCTTTTGCATGCTTGTGAGAAATACAGGCACGCCTTCTGTGCGCTTGTCTGAGGGACAGGCGTGTGGAGGGCTGAGGCAACTTTTTTGCAAAATTTTGAAAATTTTTCCTGCTTTTTTTATGTTGCTGATGTGTTCTTGTTTGGTTGACAGGATGTTGTGGAGGGAGTGGGATTGGACCGAGATCCGTACTGATTTATCCACTCATAGTCAGGCACACCAATAGTTGGCGCAATGGGGTCTCCTAAAGTTTTTTGAGAACAACCTTCTTCGGTCACATGACTGACTGCTGCGTTACATGATTGAGCACTAGAACAGGAGGCACAATGTTTTTGTGCTATGTGGGTGCAACCTTGCTATCTGTTCTGAGAAAAATATATACTTTGTGAATGGGTTACTGCCTTAGGGTGAGGCATTGAGGTATCCACTTCCTTTTGGGAGGGTGGATTTTGAGCGGTTTCAGATGTGTCATTGTGGCGGTGCGCCCCTTACATAGTGGTGCATATACATTGCTTCGGTGATAGATTTCGCCAAGCGATGCAATTTGGTGGCTATCGTGTGACTTGAAAGATTGTTGACTCCACATTGGGAATCAGGCTTGCAAGTTGTAGAGTTGTGTCAGCTGAGGGTCAGACACTTTTTCGACTTTTCTCGTTTCTGCTATGATGACATGGTGGCACAAATTTTTAAGATTTGGGATGGATCGAAGATGTTTTCATATGCCACCATTTTATGTAGCATCATGTACGAGGGAGTGGTGTTTTTGAGACCACTAGTGGCGATGCCTGCTGGGGGGCCACGGGTGCCTTGAATGAGGAGGTACACTCTCTTGATACCACGAGGAGGTGGGGGTAGTGAGGGGTGTTACTGGAATGTCATGATGGAGGCCTGGTTTAAGGCCAACCCCCAGATGTTTCTGCCATTCTCATATGTAGGGATGGACTTTCGAGGGGATCCAGAGATGCGTCTTCCTCCTAGCTACGGTAGGGGACAACATGTATGCTTTTTGTTTTCTGCATTTATTTGATTATTTATGTTTACATGTGTTTTTATGGTAACGCTGACATAGTTTTGGTTACTCTTGCAGATTTTGGTGAGGTTGGTCGCCCTATGGCTCGATTGTTTGGCCATGGTTCTCTTAGGAGACCTTGTGGAGCTCGTGGGGGGCTAGGAGGAGATCCTGCATAGCCTCAGGGTGGTAAACTTAGTGGTGGGGTCAGCCCATTAGGGGAGGTCAATAGCTTGGCTGCAGCTAAGCGAGCTCATACCGATGCAGCGGAGGCTCATGCGGAGGCGACATAGGCTCGTGCTATTGAGCTGACCAAGTGAGTGTCAGTTCTGGAGGATGCCTGTGATCAAGTGGACCACTTGACCCAGAGGATGCCATCTCAACGCCTTCTAGATGACCTCAAGGAGGTGTATATGGAGATGTTGATGGCCCGGGAGAGGGACTATTGACCTGTTTTACATCAGGTGGTGGTCTTAGTTTTGATGGCGGCTCCAGTTGTGGTACCAGGAGTAGCAGTGGGTCCATGTGCCCCACTTGGGGGAGCACCACCCTAGATTCTTTTTGTCCACACGGAAAGCACCCATTATGAGGATGCTTCCCCTATTTTTGACTACTTTTTGTGTATATTTTTGGGCTGAACGATGGGACAGAGACACTATTTTTGTACTCAGACACGTACACTATATTAGATATGAGAGCTATTTTTTGTGGTTCTACATGGTGTGCCCCCTATTCTTGTTTATGGATTATGTTATGCTGATGGATGTCTATTTTTTTTGTTTTTTATGTATGATGGTTCATTCGAGACACATTCTAGTTTAGAATAATGTTAGCTATGCGATGAGCCTTTTGGTTTTCACTCCTTGGTACATGTGTGAATGTAATGTATTCAAGTTATCTCCGTAATATTTTTGCACCCAAATATTTTCTAAATAGATGTGAATCTCTTATCTCAAATGTTTGGTTTAACTCAACACTAGTAATTAGGAATCGAGGTAGACATGTATATGGTGTATGGCTTGATGGAGGGCGTCGCACATAAGTCCAATGGTGGCGTCATGTTCTTCCTGATTGTTTGTTGCTGAACTGATACACACAGTGTTGGTGCAGAGTGGTGATTGGTCAGGGTGATAGATGACCCAGGTAGCTGCTGCTAAAACTTGAGACCATCATGATGCTCCATCGGTGAATCCGAAGTAAGGTTCGGGTTGGTAATCCATTGTGGCACTTGAGCGTGTTTCGTAAAAAGTCTTTTGGTCAAATTTTTTGTAAATGGTTGGGTTTGTGCACATTGACTCTAGGGTAGGGCCTGCTTGGCCCTTATGGATAGAATTTCTTGAGATAAAGGCCATTGACAGGGTTGCTCAGGTAGGTCCCGTCTGGTTCCGTCAAGATGTATGCCCCTTTGAGGAGGCAATGTTTTACGATGTAGGGTCCTTTCCACAAGGTTTCAAAATTTCCTGGCCCTAGGGCTTCTTTTGTGACATCATAGCGAAGTACTAGTTCTCCCTCGATGAATGAGCGAGGGTTGATGTGGCAGTCAATGAAGATTTTTATCATTTCTTATGGGCCTTGTTGTGTTGCAGTGACCGTCGTTGGTTTTCGTCGATGAGCTTTAGTTGTACTAGATGTTGTTCTAGAGGTTGGGTATCATCGAGGAGTTTGATGGAGGCATGTAAATTCAGGATTTCGCATTCTATGGGAATCACAGCTTCGACCCCGTATACCAAGTAGAAGGGAGTGAAACCAATGGACATCTTCACAGTTGTGTGGTATGCCCATAGAGCGGAGAAGAGCATATGGTCCCAGTTGGTTTTATGGTTATTCACCATGCATTGTAACATAGTTTTAAGTACTTTGTTTATAAATTCTAACTATCCATTGGATTGGGAGTAGTATGGTGAAGCAAATTCATGGGTGAATCTTAGTTGGTGAGATAGCTCCTCGAAAAATTCATTCTTGAAGTGTTTCCCATGGTCAGAGACTAACTCTTTGGGAACACTGAACCGGGCGATCACGTGATTAAACAGAAATTGAGCGCCAGTTTCTATGGTGTTGTCGTATGTGGGCATGGCTTCTGCCCAGTTGGTGAAACAATCGACATCCACTATGATATATTTATGACTCCCCGATGATGCAGGGTTGCAAGTCATGAAGTCAATTCCTCATTTATAGAAAGAGCCAGTGACAATGATAGGGTGCAAAGGATCAGGAGCGGCTCTTTCCTTATGAGCGAAGTGCTAGCATCGCCCGCATCTGTTGACTACTGTAATGCAATAACGAAACAGGGAGGGCCAAAAATATCCTTCCCGTAGGAATTTTTGGGCGGTGTCCATTCTGGATAGGTGGCCACTGCAAGCACCTCCGTTCCAGTCATTGAGGGCTTCTTCCGTTTGGTCGCGAGTGAGGCATCGACGTAAAATGGTGTCGATGCCCCATCGGTACAAGACATCTCCCATGAGGAGATATCTGGGGGCCTGTTGGCATATGCACCAACGTTCATCTCGAGTGAGATGAGTTTTGAAATTTTGAGTTCGTAGGAAGAGGAGAATGTCTCCGTACCAATGGTAAGTTTTAATTAATATTATTATATATATTTTCATATCCATTTTATTCATATAATTATAATATTATTCTATATCATTTCTTTATTTTTATTAGATATTTTAATTTAATTATTTATATAATTTAGAAAATATTTTAAATTCTATTTCACATATTTATTTATTTTATTAAAATCTAGAATATTTATTTTTATATTATTTTTTAATTACATACATTAATATTACATAATTTATCTATATTTCTTAACTAGTGATTGTCGTGTTATGATGTATTATGTAAATAATGTCATTCAAAGTTCAAATTTATGTTGGTCAAGTCAATAAAAAAATCCTCAACCATATAAATTAAATAAATGTCATATTATCAAAGTCTGTCGTCTCTTAGACACTATGAGTTAGAAAGACATAAACAAACCCTAGAAAATGAATGATGGTGATGGAGTTAAAAAGTTAGACTAAAAAAATAAAATTGGAAATTGAAAGATGGTATGGAGTTGAAAAGTTGGAAAGAAAACAAATTTTGGAAATCGAAAGAAGATGATGAAGTTTAAAAGTTGGATAGAAAATAAATTTTTGAAATTGAAATATGGTGATGGAGTTGAAAAGTTGAAAGGGTTATGGAAAATATAAATGAAAGAGATCAAATATGTACAAATTGACAAGTTCAGTGGGGTATAGGGGAAAATAATTAGTGGTTTTTTATAAAATTTCTTTGTCCCTTAGAGACTATGAGTTGGAAAGAGAAAAAAAATCACCAAAAGTGAAAGATGGTGATGAAGTTGAAAATTTGGAAAGAAAACAAATTTGGAAATTGAAAAATGGTGATGGAGTTGAAGAGTTGGAACGGTTAAGATAAATATAAAGGAAATAGATCAAAGATGTAGATATTGGTTTGAGTTGTGTGGCTATAGGGGCAAAAAAATTAGATGCATTTTGTTGAATAATGTAGTTCAAAGTATGTGAGGTATTTGTATTAACTTGACCACAGTGGGGATAAGTAATAGGGAAGTTTTGTCAATGAAGAAGATATTTCCATATTATGAGGTTCAAATTTCTTTTAAACATTGTGAGTTGGAGAGAGAGAAAAATAAATACTTGGAAATATGTGACATTATTACAGAGATATATGATGGAGTCCACTTGGGGGATAAAGGGAAAATAAAAAAATAGTGTGATTTTCTTCAATAATTGGTTAGAAACTTGGCTTTATTAGTTGGTATTAGTTCACTTCTATAATCTTATTTTACAGGGATTTTCATTTGAAAAAATAAAATTAAATGAAATAAAGGTTGCAATTAATTTTTATTTTCATAAACACTAGGAAAAATTTATTAAGTAAAAATTTTGTAGTTGAGGCTAAGGGTACAAAGAGGCCTCCGCTTATTCGAGAAAGTTGAAGAGTTTCATTGTAAGAGTTCTATCATTTTCCAAAAGTAGACGCAATTAAAATAACAAAATTCTAAAAGAGTTTAGCAAAAGTAAATTGTTAAGTGTCTCATGAATTAAACTTGAAGTGAACACATTCATTAGATATCATTTTTGGGATTCAATTGCATTAAGTAAGTCATTCATCTATAAGGACATACATATTTACGTGTCTCATTTATATTCTAGATATTCTAGATTTGGTTAATTTACTAAAATATAATTTGGTTAATTTAGTAAAATATAATTTTTAAAAGATATAATTTTAAATTAACACATTATAATGTTAAATGATAAAACGTTAATGATTATTATTTTAATTCTATATAATTATTTAAATAGATTTTTTTATATATAAATTTTAATTTAAATATTTTTTTATTTGTTATATTTAAAAATAAATAAATTTAACCAATAGGAAAACTTCAATTATGGGAAATTTTATTTTTGTATTCAAACAAATTAACTGGTGGAATTCCATATAGTTTAGGTCAATTTAAATCTCTCCGTATACTTTACATCTATAATAATAGTTTTGGGGAGTATTCCTAACAATATAAATAGTTTAGTTTCACTTCAAGAATTAGATCTATCACAAAACATTCCTATTGAAGGAATTTATAATTGGACTTATTTAATTTTTTTCTATGCTTCTTCCAACAACTTTTCTCAGAATTTTCCCTCATCATTGGTCAATTGCACAAAACATTTTGTACTAAATTTGAGACACAACGGGTTTATAGGTGAACTTCCTCCATACCTAGCAAAGTTTTGTGGCTTGCAAGTTTTAAATGTTGGTTATAATAACCTCCATGGCAGTATTCCTTAGTGGATTACAAGTCTCAACAAGTTGTTTATGTTTGATTTATCCAACAATATATTTAGTGGAGAAATACCATCTGATTGTGATAAACTACATGGATTTGCAATAAATAAATATTCACAAGGGTTAAGTATGAATATCAAATGGAAACATACATAAAATGGATTGAATATATTATGCCATATGTGTTCAGATTCAAGAAGATGATGAGCTTAGTGAAAAGAGTTGCCTTCACTAAGTGGGCCCACAGGTGATCATATTTCAGAAGTTGTAGGATGCTATTTGTGGATGGTTGATCAAGTTGGAAAAATAGATGAAATTATATTTTTAGAATATTGGGAAAATTCTATTTATACATCGTCGATCTAAAAATAGATGCATGTCGATTATTATTAGCTCTTAATAATAAAATAGCAATAAACAACAACTTATTCTCTTGGAGCACTTTGTTTCAGTGCACATATGTGGAAAATAAGTGAACTGAGGGAATTACGCAATTCCCAAGGGTTTAATGGAGTTCATGCATGGAGGAATCAGTTAAAACTCAAGTGGCAGAGTTATGACAAAGTTGGAAGAGTATTTCATGGAGTTGTATTCAGTTTAACTCAGTTGAACTCAGTTGAGCTAGTTGTATATAATCTAACTGAATGACACACTAGTGAGAGTGGAGTGAATTAATTAGTTAATTAATTCAAAAATAATAACTCATTAATCAACTGAACAATACAACAGTTAACTACAGTGCATGTCAGTTCCAGGGGAGACCCAATGGAGAGATAGGTGAAAGGCCAAGATAGACTATTTGTTGTGACTATAGTGATGCATTGATTTCATCACACACACATTGAAGATGCCAATGAGGATTGCGAAGTCAATGCAAGGGTAATTCAAATTCATTCAAAGCTATTCTTCAACAGATATTGAGCAGTGGAGGTAGGCTAGCAGGAGGGCAAAAATCAACGCATGAATTTGCAGATTTTTCTTGATTAGTGTGTGACGATTGATTATACTGATAGCTTGATGAATAAGCCTTGTATGATATTTTTACATGATCTCCATGATACATAATATATGATAGTTGGGGTTTTCAGCTTCAGGCTTTCCCATTAAATAAATGTGTTATGTTTGATTGTTTTTATTTATGCTTCACATGTGTGTGCAATTAATTTTCAGCAAAATATTAATAGTGGAATGATTCTGTATTTTGCAAGAAGTTAAATATTGTGAGATCAGGGGAATATGGATGTATGCATGCTTATTGTATACTAATTTCTACATGGTATAAAAGCATTGTTAATTCTTGAAGATTGCAATTGTGAAGAATTTTTGAGTTTGTGCTGGTGGACAATTCGAATTTGCTGCAGAAGATTCTTGGTGTAGAATTTGAGTATACATTGAAATGGCTTTCAATGGGTTGAAGTTGGAGTATTCCCTTGATGGGAGCTCAAATTACATAGCCTGGAAGGACAAGATGGAGGCAGTGCTGGAGGATAATGGACTGAAGGAGTTCATCGATAGCGATGTTCCTAAGCCGGGATCTAGCGATGTTGCATTACTTGACACATGGCAAATGAAGACAACAGAGACAAGAAGAATTCTATTGGAAGGTGTGAAGGACCATATTGTATCTAGCCTTCACGGGAAAGCCACTCCATTCTTAATTTGGAAGGCTTTGACAAATTTGTTCCAAAGTAGAAGCAACCAAAGGAAGTTGGCACTTAAAGACAAGCTCAGAAAAATAAAAATGGAGAAGGGCGACAGTATTCCAAAATACCTCACAAAGTTTGTCCATTGCAAGGATGAAATGGGAAGTGTGGGGGTTAATATTGATGATGAAGACTTGGTGAGCTTGGCTCTCCTTGGGCTTTCGAAGAGTTGGCAGAGCTACGAGTACTCTGTCAATGGACAGGAGAAACTACCGAGATGGGAGCAACTTTGGTCAGATCTTGTCCAGGAGGATATAAGGTGGGGTACCAGGCATGGATCTTCATCGAAGAATGAAGAAGAAGAGAATTTCACTTTGGCTACCAAATCAAGGAAACGGAAGGGGAAGAAATATCCTTCAAAATTTGAAGCTAAAGGCAAGAATCAGGATTTGTCCAAAGTGAAGTGTTTTCACTGTCACGAACATGGGCATTTCGCTACTAATTTTCCACATAAGAAGAAGAAAAATAAGGTTGTTGGAGCTGTAGCTTGAGAGGCCTTAGCCTCACAATTTGAACTTGATTTCTCCTTGATCGCATGCTTGGTTTCAAGCTCAATCGGATTGGTGTGGTATCTTGATATTGGTGCGTCTTTCCATATCACGGGAGACAAGGAGTTGTTTAGTGACTTGGAGGAGAACGACCTCCAAATGCATATAGAGATGGGCGACGATGGTCGGTACAGTGCGACTGGCATTGGGACCATTACCTTTGAGAGGGATTCCGGTAATCCATTCTTGTTAAAATATTTTATGCATGTTCCAGGTCTGAAGAAGAACTTGGTCTCGGTCGCAATGTTGCAAGAGAAAGGTTATGATGTTGTTTTCAATGAGGGAAAAGCATTCCGTCAACATAAAACAACGGGTCAAACCAAGTAGATAGGGTTTTGAATTAAGAATATCTACAAACTGGAGGTAGATGGCTGCACTAAAATGGTGGAAAAAGCAGAAGAAGTGGTGAGTCGAGATGAGGGAGAATTATGGCACAAGAGATTGGGCCATCTTCACCATGGCGCTTTGAAGAGTTTGCAGCAGATTTCTACTGGACTTCCCAAGGGTACTCTTGTGTAGTCAGATTAGTGCAAGGGATGTACTATGGGTAAGTTTGTGAAGACCACCTTTCATGAGAAGGAGAACCATGCTTCGGTGATCCTGGATAGAATTCACACAGACGTGTGTAGACCTTTCTCAGATGCTTCAATAGAAAAACACAGGTATTATGTTATATTTTTTGATGAATATTTTCGCAGATGCTGGATCTTCTTCATGCAGAAGAAGAGTGAAACGTTCTCAAAGTTCTGTGAGTTCAAAGCATTGGTGGAGAAGCAGTCGGGGAAGAAAGTGAAAGCTCTACAGAGCAATAATGGTGGTGAATACATCTCGGGTGAATTCAAAGACTTCTGTAGCAAAGAAGGAATTCAAAGAGAACTCATAATGCCTCATAACCCACAGCAGAACATGGTTTCTAAGAGGAAGAATAGAACGATCGTGGGTGTTGCACAAGCAATGCTACATAACCAGGGCCTACCGATGCACTTGTGGGTGGAATCATGCAACACTACGGTTTATGTGCAAAACCGTTGTCCTCATAGTGTACTTGGCATGAGTACACCTGAAGAAGATTTTACTGGTAAGAAGCCTGATATTTCTCATTTGAAGATTCTTGGCTCCTCTATTTACATTTATGTGACTAAGGATGCTAGGAAGAAGCTGGAGCCAACTGCAGAGGTTGGGATATTTGTGGGGTACACAGAAGCACCCCATAATTATCATGTATATTTTCCAAACAGTTGGATGACTGTGGTGCAACAGGATATAAATTCAATGAGGTGAAAGTCATGAAGTTGTCGCTTGAGAGGGAGCTACACTTGCATGCAGAGGAGGAAATTCTTGTTCCCAAAGATGAGCCTCTAGATGTGGATCAGCCAGAGGAGGAGATTCATGGAGTGGAGGAATCCACTCATACAGAAAAAAACATCAGACAAGGCAGAAAGCGTACCACAGACTCTGAGAGACTGAAGGTTGATGCGGCACAGAATGTAGGAGTCCCTACATCACAACGCAGACAAAGACAGTCACCTGACCGTTATACTAGATACATGGCTCTTATGAGAAAGTGTATCATGACAGAGCCATATTATTTTGAAGAAGCAATCTAGGAGCCCACATGGGTGGATTTCATGGCGGAGGAGTATGACTCCATTGTCAGAAACAGTGCTTGGGAGATTGTTCCAAGGTCGGTGGGAAAATCAGTTGTAGGATCAAGATGGATCTGCAAGGTAAAGCAAGTTGTTGATGGGAGCATCGATAAGTATAAGGCAAGATTTGTTGCCCAGGGCTTCTCATAGATCAAGGGGATTGAATATGAATAAACCTTTGCACCTGTCACATGATATTATTCCATATAGACCATCTATTAGTATGAATCTTTATTCGAGGTGTACGGAAAATGACCACTTTAGTTTCACATAACAAACAATTGTAACAGTAGAAGTGACTGTTAATATCTTCAGATCTGCAGTTAGATGATCAAGACAAATGCTGTAAAAATATAGATCTATGCATTAAAAGACATTAAACCATAGAAAAATAAGATTTACTCCATAGATCGAATAGACAAGACAAGAATATATCCAATGAAATTTTATATTAAAGGGCACCTGGGAGGAAAACACAAGAGGGTGTTCCTTGCTCTCCTCAATGGGATGGGTTCTTGTAAGTCCTCTGCACTTCAGGTTTAGAATTCCTCTCTCTTGATGGTGTAGAAAACCCAAACAAAAATGGAAAAAATATGGCTATGATAATGGATCAATAGCGAGACCAAGAGTTGAGATCTAGAGTGATCTTTAGCAACAAAAGGTGACAAATGGATGGGAAAGCCCTTCTATTTATAACAAAATATTGAATTATTCTAGAGATTGGTGCATAATTAAAATATTATTAACCAAATCTAGATCCAACATTTATGGAATATTTTATTACAGTTGTTGGAGTGAAAAGGAATTTGACCTGAGTCAAATCCCCTTATTTGTAAATAATAAATAAATAAATGATTTATTTATCACTTTAAGGATGTGATTAAGTAATAATAAATAAATAAATGATTTATTTATTATTTTAAGGATATGGTTGAGTAATAATCAAATAAATAATGATTTATTTAATTATTTAAGAGTGAATTAGTCATATTTAACAAAGAATATTATTTGAATAAGATTTAAACAATTATTCTTATAAAATAATAAGATAAATAATGATTTATCTAATTAATTTCCTTGTTTT
>JAXQQM020057868.1:0-108662 GCA_034641835.2 Pinus albicaulis | reverse complement strand
ATATCTCTCTATCATCTTCAACCTCCTTGGAAATCCTCTCTTCAAAAGTGAGGTTTTCATCCTCAAGTTTATTCTGTTGTAGAGCTCTCTTAAGACCTCTCATTTTTGGTCTTGTTCTGCTGGTTTGAATGTCATCATGATCAGGATCATCAAGTGACATTATAGCCTTACCCCTTTTTTCTTTGAGCAGCTCTAGATCCATAAGTACTTGTTGTTCTTTCAGCTGCTTATTCTCCTCCTCAAGGAATGATAAGACATACTGAGCTCTATCCAAGTTAGTTTGCAGCTCTCTGATCTGGGCCTATTTCTCTTTGATGATCAAGCTTGAGGCCTCATGATCATCTCTCGGATCCAAGTCAACTAGATCAAACTATGTTTCCTCCTCATGAGGTTTTTCATCCTCTTGCATGACTTCCTCATGAACAACTGCCTCTTTTTTCTTTTGCTTTCTCTTTTGTACCTTCTTTGCTGATGAAGAAGGAAATTTCCCTTCCACAATCTGTGGAGCAGACACTTGTCTAGGCCCTCTATGATAAGTTTTGACCAATGTGTCTTTTTCAGCCTCTTTGGTCTTCTTAGTCTTGTTGACCACAACTCTGCTAGATGACCCAATTTGGCTCAGAAATACTGATGATGGTGATGAGATGGGTCTAGTAGGTTGAGCTAATGGAGGAATAGGTGTAGTGGGATGAGGTGGAGGAGGCATAGTTTCAGCATGTTGAGCTTGTGGAGTGTTGAAGACATCATTGGAAATGAAAGTGTCTCATGAAATTTTCAGCTGATTTAGATGATGAAGGAAAATTATCTTGATCAGAGAGTGGTGGAAGAGGTTATTAATTTGCTGATCATACTCTCTCTTCTTTACTATGTAGGCCATCTTTTCAGTGCTTTTGAACAACTAGTATGTGATGTTGAACAATTTCACTATTGTGAAGTGCATGAGGAATCTAATATGATATGTGTAGAGTCTGGAGAATCTGCCTTCACAAAGAGAAGTATCTCATGATGATTTTCATCGTGGGAGCATATCTATCAAGAAGGTAATTGAAAGGGAAAACTCTATTTTCTTCATTTTTGTATCGATCCTCGAGGAATGGTTCATAATGATGACCATATAGATCTTTGGCCTTGAACCATTTCTCACCCACATTGGGTATCCCTGTGGAAACAATAATGATAGCTATGGAGATGGAGAAGGTCACAACTGCAAAGGTCACTTGATTGTCTTGAAGGTTTGAGATGGAAACTCTGGTCAAAATAGGGTGATGTTGAACTCTTTGGACCATTTCACAGAAATCAAAGCAGCCCACATATTTGAAGAAAGTGTCTATCATGGGTGAGGCCATCAACTCTCTGGTGTTAGTTGGCTTAAGTCTCAAAATCCTCCCTCCCTTGTGATATCTTCTTTCCTCTCTGTCCTCCTCCATGAAATCTCTATCTTCCTCCTCCATTATGCTTGTTTTGGTTATGAAAACCCTAGGGGTGGGAAAGGGGAGTGGGAAATAGTTTTTGGGAGTGGGGATGTGATCTAGGTGGATATTGGTGACCACCTACCTATTCCACCTGGGGCCCCAGCATTGTCTCTTTCAGTTTTTCAATTTCAGCACAACTTACTATTTTTAGCAGTTTTTCGGATCCTGAACTTCTAAAGCAGTTTTGAGGCCCTAAACGACATTTTTTTGGCATCGCGCTTCCAGCTAATATGATTCCATTTTGGAATTGATATTCACAGTCAATAGTTGTATTCCTCGAATTTATATTCCTAACGATGTGTCATGTGCGTCAAACAGAGATAATATGCCAAAGTCACGACCCCGAGAAGTCGAAACACCAATTTACCCAAACGGGGCCCATAGTTTTGGTGCTTCATCTCCTAGGGTTAGGTTTTTGGATGTTTAGGGTTTTCCATTGTTTCTCTATAATAAATAGTCCCTCGAGCCTCATTGTAACATAGTTCAGAGGCCTGTAGCCACCACATATATTCTTAGAGATAAGCTACCAATGCCCTAGCTAGTTTATTTCCATTTTGTCTGTAAGCAAATTTTAGTTCCTTGATATTAATGAAATGAAGTTTTATTTCCACTGCATCTTTGTATTTATGGTTATATTTCTATTCTATTGCATTTCTGCGTAAATCCATATCAGGATGGGTGTAGAAAAAATTAGGGAAGTAGGGAAGGGGGTTAGGGAACTTAGGGGAGTGATAGATGATCAAAATACTTAGGGAAATGGGATTTAGAAATTTATTACAAGTATAGGCAGGCTACCTAGGAAATTTGTAGCCTAGGAGCTAGGGTTTTGGGGAATGTGTCTTACGAATGGGGCTTTTGTGATATAGGGATAGGTATAAGGTTTATTAAGATGTGGGAATGGTAAATTTGGGTATAGGGGAGCAAATTTAGGATGTGGGAGTGAAACTAGGGTTTCTAGCTTGAAAACTCAAAACTTGAAACAAGGAGAATGAAAACCATGAAATTTGCAATTATGAAATGTATGGAGGGCTTTGATGAGGTTAACTTACCTATTTACAACTGAAGAAACCATGAATTGATGATTAGAAATACTTGCAAGAGGTTTTGGGCATTTGAGAAAAGTTGGACAGAAGCGTAACGATTTTTCCAAGAGCACAATGCCTTGCCTCGACGAGCGCAATGCCACCCAAAAACCTTGTTTTTCTCCTTACAAATTTGATTTTTGAGCTAAGGGAGTGAGAGCTTGATGGCTTAGAGAGAAAATGAGTGTCTTTTTGATATTTTGATGGGCTTTATACTTGATGGATTGGATGAATTAGCTCTTGGGACCCACTTTTCCTTCTCACATTCAATTTAAGCATTTCAACCTTTACCTTTCACTTTCACTTTGAATTTTTTTTTTTTTTGAATTTGATCATTTGATGGGTTTGAAAACACTAGGATTTTGGAAACTTTTATATTCTTGGCATATGGAACTCTAAGTTGGTAGCTATTTGGAACGATGAACTTGTTACATATTTGAGAAAACATAAAATTACATAATGGAATAAAAATTAAATTGCATGCCAACTTTAGATAGCAAAGTGAGTTTATTTATCACCCTCTCACTTGCTAGTCTGTTATGCATGCAAATGGTAGTTTGATGAACCTTGAAAACCCTAAGATCTAATGGAAACCCTAACTGAATGAAATTCATGGTGAAATGACTGAAAAGGTGATAAAAACTCATGAATGATGGACACTCAACATAGTGATGAAATGAGCCAGCAAATGATGATTTTTTTTTTTAAAGAGTGAAACTTGATTTAAATCTGCACCAGGTGACCAAATTTTTGCATGACGTAGTGGAATGACAAAAATTTCAGAATGGGACACCTAACATGACATGAAAGAGTTAAATTGATCACTGGTGGAAAGATGAAAATAATGACACTAACATTGGCTCCAACTGGGGATGGTAGCTCCTTGGAGGTGCCAAGAACACCGTATACCAAGTGCTTATCCATTGGGCATGGAGTCAAAAGCTAAAGACTAACTGAAAACTTAAACTGATTTGTAACAAACTCATACTGATTGAAAACTGACTTTAACATTGACTCAAAAGTGACTTGACTTTGACTGACTTAATTTTGAAAACAATAGAAAAATAATGAAACTTTATGGCCTTCACCTCAAGCCCCAAGCTTCAGTGATTCTCCGCTTCACACTTTTGCAGGAAAATTAAACTGATATTTACAATGATTGTGGGAAATCTAAAAACTGCATCAATAATTATAATGCTTAAGGAGCCTACCGTTGACCGGTCCTCCTAAACATTCTTCTCCATTCATATCTTGTAATACAAAAGCATTTTGTCCTTGAATAACTGAGATATTATAGGGTCCTTTCCATAGGTTCTCAAACTTTCTATGCTTCCCCTTTTCCTCGTTATTTTCATCCCACCGGAGGAATACATCTTCAAGATTAAAAGCATCTGCCTTGTTCTTACGGTCATACACCTTATTTATCTTCTCATGAAGCTTTGAGGTGTTCTAAAATACCTCATCTCTCGTCTGCTCAAGATGGATCATCTGATTGATCCAACACTTTACATCGTTCTCCTCACTTCCTGCTTCTTGCAACAATTTCATGATTGGGACTGCAAGTGATGTAGGGAAAATAGTGTCTACACCATAAACTAACTAAAAAGGGGACATTTCTATAGATTTCTTACTACTCACCCTGTCTTCCCACAAGGCATTCACAAGCTTTTTGTGCCAGTTCTTCTTGTTGGCCTCCAACATCTTCTTTATGATATTAATCAAGGATTTATTTGAGGAATCTGCTAAGCCATTACCTTGCGGATAGTAGGCATTTGAGTGCCCCAACTTGATGTTATATTTGTCACAAAACTCAACCATATTTTTTGATTTGAATGCTTTTGAATTGTCGGTAATAGTCTTGTGAGGAGAATCAAAACAAGAAAATATTTTAGTCTCCAAAAATTGAATAATTACTAGGTCTATTGCTTGCCTTGTTGGGATCGATTCAATCCATTTGGTGAAGTAGTCAGTGGCTATTAATATCCATTTGTGTTGTGAAAATGATATAGGGTGAATCTCTCCAATAAATTCAAGTCTCCACTGCTGAAATGGTGCATGTATTGAAATAGGCTGCAAATGTAATGGAAGAAGTTTTCTTTTACCTTGAAACACTTGACACTCATGGCAACTCATCACTGTTTTGTACAAATCTGCAAAGAGAGGCGGCTAGTACTATCTCGCTCTCAACACTTTATTAGTCGTGGTCTTCCAAAAAGGGTACCCCCATAGTCTCCTTTATGAAAATCATTTATAACTTCTTGAGCTTCACTCCCAACTAAAAAATTCAACAAAATACCTCATGGATCTTTCTAATAAAGCGTGCTGTCCAAAATGCAGTATTTGGAAGATTTCAACTTGAAAGACCTACCCTTACTCTTAGTCATGCCTATAGGAGGGTTCAAGTGTTGAAGAACATATATTATATCAGAATACCAAGGAGATGAAAGAAACATATTATATACATGTATCAGAGTGACACATTCTTCTTCTTCGGACAGTGTTGTAATAAGATTGATATCTAAAACATGCAAATTTGACTCAGCCATAAGCTTTTCTAAACCTTGACCTTTGATCCACTTTGTGGGATTGATCTCAAGGTCATATTCCAACATTGCTACTATCCATTTCCCTCTTCTACCTTCTGGATCTGTCTGCATAAGAACATCATTTACTGTTGCATTAGGGACATAAGCCAAATTACGTGAATGTAAAATATAGAGACAAAAATCCTTCAATGCTTTTATCAAAGCCAAAGCCTATTTCTCTATGATATTGTACTGAAGAGTTGCATCCCTGATGGTTCGACTGAAAAATGCAATAGGTTTCTTTGTCTTGTCTTTCTTTTGCATTAAGACTACAACTATGGTGTGCTTGGAGGTGAATGAGAATATAATAAAATCAATAGTGTAATCCAGACTTATTAAAACAGGGGCAGTTGTCAAAGAAAATTTCACTGTGTTAAAAGACTTCTTGTCATCCTCAGATCACTTTACCTCATTGTCTTTTTTCAACATGTTGGTCATTTCTCAAAGGTGTTCAGCCAAATTTGTAATAAATCTGCATAAGAAATTCATCTTACCATTCAAAGCCTGAATTTCTTTCTTGTTTCGTGGAAATTCAATTTGTTGAATTGCCTCAACCCAAGAAGGGTAAATCCGGATTCCATCCTTATAGATGATGTGATCGAGAAGTTTTCCCTCCTCCATGGAAAAAAGGCTCTTTTTCGGATTAAGAGAGATTCTGAATTTCCTACATTTCTGAAAAACAATCCTTAAGTGATACAAGTGTTCATCATCAGAATGGGAGAAAATTGTCAAATGATCTAAATATACCAGTAGAAAAACATCTTTCTCATCTAAAAATGCTATATCCATTGCACGCTAAAAGGTAGCCCCTGCATTCTTTAGTCCAAATGACATCTTTGCATATTTGAACGTACCCCAAGGTGTAGTGAAGGCAGTTTTGTCCTGATATTTCTCATGTACTAAAATATGATTGTATCCCGAATATCCATCAAGCAAAGACATTCGGGAAGCCCCAACCACTCTTTGTAATATGTTATCCATTTTGGGAAGGGGATAACTATCCTTTAGTGACACCTTGTTTAAATTTCTGAAATCTATGCAAAGCCTTATTTCAACAGTCTTCTTTCTTATAGGGACTAGATTATATATACAATCAAAAAACCTTATAGGAACAATGATACCTGACTTGTAGAGCTTGTTCAATTCTTTTTCTATTGATGGCAGCAACCTTGGGTTGATCCTTCTCAAATTTTTCCAAAAGGGCTTTTGATCGGGCTTAATCAGAATGGTGTGATGTATGATATATTTATTATAGGTCGTCAAGTCTGCATAATACCATCCGAAAACATCAGAAAATTTAGAAAGTAAATCAATTTACTTGTCCTTTGCCTTAGGATACAAAGACTTGGATAGTTTGACCATCTTAGGCTTGTCCATTGTCCCCATGTTTACATCCACCACACCTTCTTTTGTAGGAACCAATGTTGGCTTCCTCGCTACATCATGTTGATCAAACAATTTTTCCAAAAGTATGAGACCTTTTGGAATATTGTTATCCTTCAGCTCTAGTATATCAACCCGAGTTGTGCCAATGACTTGATCATCCTTGTCATAAACTTTGTCAACTGCAGAATTATCGAATTCACCTTTATTTTGTAGAAAATTATTAACTTTCTGATCATCCCAAAATACTTTCCAATATCACAAGTTATCAAGAACTATAGGTCGAGTTTTTACATGAATTTCCAATTTCTTGTTAGAAAATATTGGGTTTTTTAAATTGATTGCTGTTGTGGCAAGCAAATCTGCCATGAGATTCTGACTTATAGGCACTACTAACAAATTGTATTCAATAAAAATCTTTAGGATATCCAGCACATCATTCTCGTACACTCTCATTCGACGATGCTTGGCCTGGTATTCCCCGTTCACCTATTTTATCACAAGTTCGGAGTCGCCATATACTGAAACTCTTCTTGCTCCTAAATTTTTCAAGATCTTGACACCGGTGATTAATGCTTCATATTTTGCCTCATTGTTAGAACAATAAAAATCCAATTTGTATGAACATAATATAACATTATTAGGAACCTTACCAGGTTGGTGAAGAGGGTTGCGGATCCAAATTCCAATGCATGCCCCGTCTTTCCCCAAGGCACCATCAAAATCCATTGTCCATAGACCATTTTCATCATCAAAGTGTTGGAATTATGATTATTGTTTTGTCTCAACTTTCTGGGCTACTTCTTTATTTTTATTTGAACTTTCCTTTGCCTTATCAGATGGCTGCTTTGAAGCTCTTGGAATATTCTCTTTTCCCTTCTATAAAACTATTCCGATGAAATTAGAAATATCTAGAACATTGTCTACTTCTATAAGATGACTATCTACATCATTCAAGCCACTATCATTGAACAAAATAAAAGACTCTAAATCTGTATGTACAACATTTATTGGATGATTATTAGGCCTCTCTTTGCTGGCTATCATGTACTTCATCTTCGTTTCCCGGTACAACTTTCTCAATTGTCCGAAAACTGGGATGGTGGCATAAGATAAGTCTAGTTGCAAAGTGCCTCTCAACTTCTCTCCCCAATATCTAGACAGAAAAATACCAAATTGTGGTGGTATATCAGCTACCACCACATCCATCAAGACATTTTTTGCTGGAATTTGCTCAAGGAAACTGCTAAATCCTTAATAAGACCCAAACAACAGACTCTTCCTGAATCGAAGGAATACAAGTCATGGTAAGGATGAGTGATATCATTAGGGGAATTTTGAGGTCTAAAATGGGCCTCCTAAGGATATTATAAAATAATAATGGAAATAATAAAATAATATTAGATTACATCAACAAAATTTAGAGGGAAAAAAGAAAAAACTATTTTTTCAACTTGTATTTTCAAATTATCTCCCTATGGGTTTACTCAAATTTCTAGAGGAAACACTCGTTGGATGCATAATTTGATTCCTCATCCAAGGAGTACCCATGTTGTGTACTTTTGATGGACCCTAATACATGAAAATTGAGAAATACATGAAAAGCGTGATTGAAGCATGATTGCAATCACATTTTTCATGTATTTCTCATTTTTCGTGGAGCAGGGTCCAGGAAAAGTATGCAACAGGGGTACTCCTTGGATGAGGAATTAAATTTTGCATCCAATGAATACTCCCGCTTAAAATTTGAGTAAAACCTTAGGGAAATAAGTTGAAAATACGAGTTGAAAAAGTAGTTCTAACTATTTTTTAATATTTTTATTTTTTTACTCCAAAAACAGTGAATCATCCCCCATGGTTGAAATCATCATCTTAAATCCTATTGGTTCTTATAAATTTTATTTTGGTTTTACATTTTTCTTAGGAGGCCCATTTTTTACCTCAAAATTCCCCTAATGCTAGGCGCAATTTCTCCATAATGGCTTTCTGCATCAAATTGTGGGAAGCTCCAGAGTCAAGCATGGCATTGTGAATGATATATTGGTGGATTCCCAGACTTAAATATAATGGGGGAACCTCACTATCCTCTAACTGACTGTCTTTTGTTGGACCAAAGATAAGCACAGGTTGGTCATCTTCTACATTAATTATATCGGATGAAGGATCTACTTTTAACATTTTGGCTACATGAGACTTATACTGATTATTCTTGACAAGTTCAGTTAAAGGTATTGACACTTTCAATTTGGAAATTTCATTTTCTAAGCTGAAAGGAGTGGATTTATCTACCTCTTTAATGATGTCTCTATTTTCAACATGATATTTTGATGCAACTTCTTTCCTTTGGCTATCCTTTTCTTTACCTGATGAGCTTGTAGATGGCTGATTATCTTTGTTCTCATTTGTAGGTGCAGGTTCTTTTCCTTTACTCTAATTACCTTGATTTCATTTGTAGCCTAGGATCTAGGGTTTTGGGGAATGTGTCTTAGGAATGGGGATTTAGTGATATAGGGATAGAGATAAGGTTTACTGAGATGTGGGAAGGGTAAATTTGCGTTTAGGGGAACAAATTTAGGATGTGGGAGTGAAACTAGGGTTTCTAGCTTGAAAACTCAAAACTTGAAATAAGGAGAATGAAAACCATGAAATTTTCAATGATGAAATGTATGGAGGGTTTTGATGAGGCTAACTTACTTTTTTACAACTGAAGAAACCCTGAATCGATGATTAAAAATACTTGCAAGAGGTTTTCGGCGTTTTGAGCAAAGTTGGGTAGGAGCGCAACGCCTTTTCCAGGAGTGCAGCGCCACCCAAAAAATTTGTTTTTCTCCTTACAAATTTGACTTTGGAGCTAAGGGAGTGAGAGCTCGATGGATTAGAGAGAAAATGAGTGTCTCTTTGATCTTTTGATAGGATTTATACTTGATGGATTGGATGAAATAGCTCTTGGGACCCACATTTCCTTGTCACATTCACTTTAAGCATTTGAACCTTTACCTTTCACTTTGACTTTGAGTTTTTTTTTTTGAATTTGATAATTTGATGGATTTGAGAACACTAGGATTTTGGAAACTTTGATATTCTTGTCATACGGAACTGTGAGTTGGGAGCTATTTGGAACCATGAACTTATTACATATTTGAGAAAACATAAAATTACATAATGGAACAAAAATTAAATTACATGTCAACTTTACATAGTAAAGTGAGTTTATTTGTCACCCTCTTACTTGCTGGTATGTTATGCATGTAGATGGTAGTTTGACGGACCTTGAAAACCCTAAGACCTAATGGAAACCCTAACTGAATGCACTTCATGGTGAAATGCCTGAAAAGGTAATAAAAACTCACGAAAGACGGACACTCAACAAAGTGATGAAATGAGCCAGCAAGTGATGAATTTTTTTTGAAAAGAGTGAAACTTGATTTAAATCTGCATCAAGTGACCAAATTTTTGCATGGCCTAGTGGGATGAAAACAAATTCAGAATGGGACCCCTAACATGACATGAAAGAGTTAATTTGATCATTGGTGGAAGGATGCAAATACTGACACTAACAACTTATATGGTTGTTATGTGCTCTCCGTTGTTTTTTATATGTTGGTTATGTATGTGTTTTATGATGGTGATGATGTATGTCTCTCATCATGTTTCAATTTTTAATGAATGAACAATTTATCTATGCCCAATTAGATGGTAATGTAGTTACTGTGATGAGGCAACAATTCGTCTTAAAAATTCTGAGATAAGTATGAGGCCCTTATGCACATATATGTTATTTAAACTTATAGATTACATATTTGTGACATATTTGATGAAATGTTTCTCATGGATTGTAGGGGTTCAGTCAAGTACTTGTTTAAGTGTTTGATTTTTTCATCATTATTCGTTTGTTATATTTCATTTTTGAAAGTGTCATGGTGTTCTAGGTAGTGACCTAGGATCTAGGCTTGAAAAAGTGGCTCAAATCCAAGGGATGTTGGCACAGGTGTTAGGAAAGACTTCCTTGATGCATGGATGCCCTTGTGGGAGCATACATATCCTCGAAAGCACACCCTTTTCCATATAATGGGAGCTTCAAGGGGTTTAATGGTCTAAAGACTCAGTGCGACGGAGGGGCTGATTACCTAAGTGGTTGAGATGACTGCTGGGAGTTTTGTTGTTGATGTGGATTGGTCTATGTGAATTTTTGCCTCTCATCACATGTTTACCCTGGTTGGCCGATTAATTGGGTGGATGTAGGAGGAGGGTGTTACAAATATCGTATAACATGGTCAACTTTTTTATCTCCATATGTGCTAGTTTCAACATTTTCTAACATTTCGTCATCGATATTTCAATAATACACGTGACATATATATATATATATATATATACCTAATGGTGATTCAACTTCTTCACTTGAATCTCTTTTAACATCTTCAACAACGTCATCAATCGTTGGTTCATTATATTTTTCACTTTGTCTTTCAACATTCTCAATCTCATCATCAATGTTATGAGGAAAATCTCTCTTTGTTTACATTGCAAAATGTTTTTCAAATTAGTTCACTAAATAAAAATTAAATTTCACATTATGCTATCAAATTTTAAATATCATTTATAATATTTAAATTTTCATACGTGCTTCAACTTCTAGTTAATATTCATTTTCCCTTACAATATTTAAGCGTTCTTCCTTCTTTCTTTTGTAATAGTTTCTCTAGTAATTTCTATAAGCCTCAATGTATCTTATTCTATCATATTTTATCTTGAAATTTATTTGATTTCTCATGATAATTAAATCTATTTAGATTTTTAAAATCCAACCCAAAAAAGCCGATTTCAAAATCCAGCAAGAAAAACTCACTTTCAAATTTCAGACCAAAAAACTCACTTTAAAAATTCAGCACAAAAGTCTAACTTTAAAAATTCAACCCAAAAGACTTTTAAAAAACTCACTTTAAAAATTCAACCCAAAAGACTTACCTTAAAAACTAAAAATCACTTTAAAAATTCAGCCCAAAAGACTTACTTTAAAAAAAATTACTTTAAAAAATCATCCCAAAAGACTTACTTTAAAAATTCAGCCCAAAAAGCTCACTTTAAAAATTCAGCCCAAAAAATTTACTTTAAAATTTCAGTCCAAATGAGGAAAGAGCGAAAATAATGTTTCGCGTGAGTTTGTTTATAGCATTCCACATAACCAAACTTTTTAGATGGTCACACTTTTTCAATTTTGTGGCCAACAAAAAATATGGATACATTTTCGGCCAAATTTTTAAAATAAGTTCTACCGAAATTTTAAATCAATTCAGCTGAACAAATTTTCGGTTTATTTTAACAGGCATCAACAATAAACAAAAGTTTGGCCAATTTTTTTTTGGTCGACCAAACTACTTTGTTCGGTCGAAAACCTGCAACTCTGCAACAACTCGGCTTTGATGACCTTTCTCCAACTTCGAAATGGTTAAACTCCATCAAATGTGATGAATTTACTTTCAGAACCAATACCGACATTTGCAGAATTGAATCTACTTTCAGTATATATAAGTTTTATGGAATTTCATAGATATTTTCTAATTTTAACATTTTTTATAATAAAATGTGTGCAAAAAATTTCTGAAGGTCATTATGATTCAGTGAAATCAAAATTCTTTATCTTCCAAAATACATTCTAAAAAAATATGAATAATGTGTGGTTCATTACGTTGGTCTGTCTTCTTTAATGAGTAGTTTTTATATTTTTAGTTTTTAACTAATATGTTGAGAAACAAGATGCCATGTTAAACATATTCAAAAAACATAGTTTTTTCATATTGGTTGAACTCAAAAAATTCTAGTAACTATGATGTGCATCAATTGGTTTCATAAATATAATGATATTGAAGTAGAGTATGTCTGAATTTTTGCAACAATATATTTTGTTTCAAAACGACAGGTTAACAAAGAATACGCTAGTGCCAAAAAACATGGTCTTTTATGAATCCCTTGATTTTTAAAGAACACAGAATGAAACAATTGCTAAGTTGATATATCAAATGTGAATAAAACAAATTCAAAAAATAAGTAATAGAAAGTTCATAAAATTTTTGACCAATTTTCTTGAAGTTGTAAAATGAAATTCTAAACAGAAAAATTGCTTTGGCTTGTCGAAAGTTGAAGAACTTCTAAAAATGATATTTTTTTCTCAAAAAGGGGAAAAAAATGTAACCCAAATTCACATTTTCACCGAAGAATCAAATAAACTTTTTTCTTCTGTACGTAGGCAATTTTCAACATGTGACATGAGAAGATCCCAATCATGTAGAAAAGGCCATGCATTTCTAATATTAGTTAAAATATTGCGAAAATATGTTTGTCTAGGATCATCTACTTGTTCCCTGAAGATTTTAGCCAACGTCGCAACAATATTGAAGCTTTCCCACAACACTTTCCTTGTTGTTCTTCGTGCATACAAAGGTTTATCCTTAACAAAAGGAAATTTCCCAAGATCACCCACAAGAACCATCATCCTGCCACCAAAAGGAGAATCGTTGTTTTCAGGAAAGGCTTGTCACAGACGTGAATCTATCTGTATAAACAACCTTGGACCAATAAAGTTATTTTCATCAATTAGAACATAATGAATGTGCCTAACTTCTTCTTGAAATGTTGTTAGGGCTTGCCCATTCAATGGCTTCATATTTTTTATAGGAATTTCTTAAGTTGTGTGTGTTGTTTTTCCATGTATATTAAAAGAAGAAATGGCAGTAGGAGGGAGAAACAATAGTGGACTTCTACCATTCATTGCAAAAGAAGAAAGAGCATGATATATACAGTGAATAAGATAAGAATTGATAGTTCCAATTGTTCCTTTAATAATCTTAGTTGTTCCACTTCCCTACATTAATTAGGCATGTGAGAAAGAAACAATGATGGATGATAGTAAACCACTAGCCCCCAAAATTTCAATGTCCACATCAGATCTCCTTGTTTCACCTATATCACCATATACATGCTGTAGCATGATAGACACATCAGTAGGTCATTCTAGGGGAGAAACAACATAATCCATATTGATTTCAACATCCTTGTAGTATTTATCCATCTAAATTTTGTAAAGCAATGTGTCCACCACAAATTGTCTCTTGACATAACATTCATAATTTTTCAACTCAACACCACATCTTCTCACAATCATAAAATCGAGTTGTTATACACGTCATGCAAGATTCTTTGCAATCAAAGATATATATTGTGGAAAACTAATCATATGCCCACTATATTCATACTTACCACCACGAGCATGTGTCACTTGAAATATTGGGTTCACTCGTGCTATTAGAATTTATTAAACCTATGTCAAAAATCTTAGAACCTAAAGTTGTTAACCAAGATCCATGTTAAAGTGAGAGAAATAGTGAGCACATTTCTCGTTCTTACATATTTTACAGATGGGCCCTTCACGCCATCTCATAATTTGTATACCAGGATAAGATTCATTACAGACTTGCACATTTCCACAACAGACAAGATTTAAATCATGCACCGAAATTTTTTATGCACCTCAATCATCTCTCTGCTAAAGTGATGGCAACCACTTTCATTTTTTCTCTAAAATGGAAATCCATATTGAGGATGATATGAAACAACTTGCCGAATTGCATCATTGGCATGAACATTTCTTTCCATAAATCTATGAGAATCCATTATTCTATATTGGTTGCATTTGGGTTCTTTTTTCCTACATAAATTATAAATCATAATACCAAAATTAAACATATAAACAAATGCCAAATTAATTTTTTGAAGTTTGCAGTAACGTTAATAGACAAAACACTTACATTTTCATATTGATTACATTTTCTTATTGACTCAAATATTGATCTAGAAAAAAACATAAAATAAAAGATGAATTAAGAAATTACAAAATATATATTCAAATGCACAAATCCCAAAAACATAAATCCACTTGCAGCATATGTCTTATCTGATGAGAGGGATTCTACATAGATTCTCTACCAATAACAATATTTTCTACACAATTTCCTCCATAAATACTTTCTCTGACATTCACAATTGAATGTCGCAAATTGTCAACCATCCCAACATGCATACTACTATCAGCAAAAACATTAGATTTCACAAATTGTTGAATCACATCATTGTCCCTTTTTTTGCATAATTCCATCTCTTCCATCATTTCTGCAAACCTGTTTGTTTCCACTTCCATGAACACTCTTTATGTGAACACAATTTTCCCAAAGAATATTAGTACCATCAATATTTGCAAAACATGGAAAATTAGGAGATGCACAACAGCTAGGGAAACAAACATTTCAACGAAATTTTGTTTCCATGAAACACCCAAGTCTTGAAATTTGTAGTTAAGGATTTCATCGTTCTTATGATTTAATGAAGTTTGGCACTTAAATTTTCAAGGTTGAACTTGAGGAACGAACAAATATCGTGTTCTTTCTACCTGTATTTTTGGAAAAATATTCCTTGGAACATTGTTTTACACAAAACAATGAAACAAGACACATACAAAAATTAATATATTCCATTCAAATGTCAAAATCCTATCAAAACAAATAATACATCAACCACCTATTTTGTTCCAAGAGACTGGGCGTGAACAATGACCGCAATTCCCAACCATTTCACCAAACATATTGTTATCACCAAATAAACTAGATGCTGCAAATTGTTCATTGACATCATTGTGCCCATCTTCCAATACTCCATTTCTTGTTTTGTTTGCAAAGGACCATTTTTTCTTGAACGAACACTTTATTTGTAAACACATTGTTCCTAAAGAACATTATTGTTAGAAAAAATTGGTATAGTAAAAAAAAATCAACTTCTTCAACATCGACGTAAACGAACATAAACAAATGTTCTTCCCATGATACTACTCATGTTCCCATACTTACAATTATTGACTTCATCATGTTGATGATTTATTGAAGCTCTTTTCTTTCTTTGATACACGAATATGCTACGTGCATTTAATGCATCATAATAATGTTGATACCATTTCTCGTGATATTCATTCGCTCTCTAGTGTGAACCAGGCGACCAATATCTTTTCGAACTATGCTCGCTTGTTCCTTCAATTAACATTTCAGTTTTGAATATTGCATCCCATGTTACATCTTCAACAAGTTGAAGTGTTTACGCTCACTGAATTTATATGTGAAGTAAATTTCAGTACTAAATAACTATAAATACTAACAATCATCCTTCCATATTTCAAATACTAAATACAAAAAGAACCACAATTAGCACAGTCTCAGATAAGCAATAACAAAAGACTCTATACAATACATAAATGCATAAGAAAAGTTAACATTGAAGTGCATCATTCCATTTGAAAAATAGCAGATCAACGTACTTAATATCCAACAAAAAAATGAAAATTTGATATGACTATGTTTTCATTAAACAATCCAAATTAACATTAAAACGATAGTTAAATAGTGATAGATTTCATTAAATAGTACAAATTCATATCACAGTTATATTTTTAATCAAAAAATAAAAATTTGTATTCATGTGACTATATTTTCATTAAACAATCCTAATTCCTTTCTTTTGTAAGCATTTTTTTTTGGAAAAAAAAACTAAAAAAATTTAACAACATAAAAATCAAAAAAAAAGAAATTTAATATATATATATATATGATGGTCGAATGTAAGACTGATGTATTTCATAACAACATAACTCTTGGTCCTAAACTTCCATCTTTCGACTGCAGCGGGCTCTAGGTCCATACTCGAACAAAATAAAAAAAAAATGTTATTCACACTTGACATCCTGACTACGTCTGTTCATCTTACCTCGACTATGCACCACGTCGGCCTCCGGGTCACTATTGGTAAAAACTTAAATTCAACACCATCCCGGCTTTCGACTACCTGACTAGCTTTAGCCGCGACTACGAACAAATTAATTTATTTCACTACAAGGAAAAGACCCTCGCGGAGGTTACAAAGGAGGTTTTTAGTGTTATAAAATTGGCCAAAATTGTAAAAAAAACATTTGCTACAACATCCGTTTATGATTATGGAGGTTTTGGCAGAGCTTTTAACTTAAATTCAACACAACTAAAAAACAATGGGTGGCCGGAGGTTGTTACGAATGTTTTTTTTTTCATCGGTGCGCTACTCTGGCTTTAACGCACCGATGTGTACATGTAGAAGGTGACCGGGGGCGGTCAAAGGAGAATGCACCGGGTGTAGTTTTGGTGATACAACGCACAGGGCTGTTCTAATTGGTCTTGGGATTTGTGCAGTGCCAATAGGTCGTATCAATGCACCAGTGCGTAGACTTATAGAAACACACCGGTGTGTAGTATCACACAAATGCACCGAGATTTATAATAGGTATCGGTATTCGTGCGATGCCCATAGGTCGTACAAATACACCGGTGCGTATAGACAAATAAACGGCCCGATGTGTCATATCAGACAAACGCACTGATATTTATAATTGGTATTGGTATTTGTGTGGTGCCCATACGACGTACAAATTCACCAGTGCGTAGTCTCACATAAAAGCACTGGTGCGTCGTATCGCACAAACACATCAGGATTTTTAATTGGTTTTGGTGCTTGTGTTGTGCCCATAGGTCTTAGAAACGCACCGATGCGTTTCAGCATACAAAAGCACCAGTGTACAGTACCTGACACGCACTGGTGTTTATTTTGTATCTTTTAGAAACATCGACCTGTGACAGTGCAATTATTGTGATTTTTCTAAATTCATTATTCATCAAAAGTCGACACATCTTATAACAATATTCATATGAATTAAATTTTTATTAGTGCATTTGATAACGACAATGTAGAACGCAATAACGACAATGGAGAATGCAATAGAATAAATTAAAACATATATATATATATATATAAGACAGTATTTGTCATGCAAAATGGGATAGTTGTTGGTATCCCGTTGTCTTTCAATTGGGACACTATGTCCATTACATTAAACAAAATGTCCGATTTCACAGACATATTTCAAAAAATATAATGCCTTGCTTTGATATCCAAACATAGTGATCATCATTCTTCGCTTGAATTGTTATCACTGCTAGAGCTACTTCCAATGACTTCAAGAAGCCCAGAATGTTTTGTTCACAAAAGTTGGCCAGATAGGGTGAACCTCCACCTTGAAAAACTCCTCCACAAGGAAAACAAAGATAACAATATGCTCAAAAACATGTCCAAAAGGTACATCACAAGAAATAAGATCTGTAACATTAAACTCAAGCAATTGGAGGAAAAACATAAGCAAACCCTAATTAAGAAAAAGGAAGAAGATAAGTTTGACATCCTTGTTGAGGCCTCTCTAATTGCTTAGCATACTTCAAAAGAATTCCACATACCAATTTTGAAGACTTTCTCGAGCAATTTTTTACAATTTTTGGGTTTTTTTGCAAACTTCTTACAATCTTCAAGATATTTTGATCTATTAGGAGCGCGTTGCGCTTATTCTAAGGGCCTCAAAAAATGCAGAAATAAGACCATAATTGGATTCAAAAGGTAGAAAAAATGCAATTTTTGACACTTTTCACACCCAATTTGGGAAATTTCGAAAAGGAGAAATGGCCAAACACACCTCAAAAATGACATTTCTACCCTCATTTTTCGTGAGGTGTTTCACTCCCCGATGAATCTTGGGGAGATTAAACTTTCTGAAGGGCTAAAATTCATCACTTGTGGAAACCCAATACATTTTTGGGCACTAGATAAGACATGCTTTCCAATGAGCTATCCTAAGCTCAATTTTGACATCGGAAACCCACTCAAAAGTTGGTTTGAATTTTTGCATCGCACTCCCGATAATCGGTGTCGCGCTCCTCACAATTTCCTGTGTTTTTTCGCATTTTTTTCCTAGTTTTTCTCGAGTTTGACCATGGAAAAATGTGAATTTTACTGATCTAAATGTAATTAAGATATTTTGAGTTATTAGAGGGTAAATACATTAGGTAAAACTGTTTTTCTCGGATGAATTAATCACTTTCACCAAAAACTAGGGGAGAGTTTTTTTTGACCTCCCTAGTCGTTGGGTTTTCGATCCGAAATTTCTTTGCGGATCAGCTCCTCAACTCGGGGATTCGACTCTCGAGGTTGGGATAAGTTGTTTCTTGCCTATATCTTTCACTTATTCACTCATTTGAGAGGTTGGATGTTGTTGTATTGATCTGAGAACACTATTGTATCATATTTTTGCAGTGAATTTGTTAATTGTGGTGTAGACTATTTTGGTGGGATTATTGTGGTACTATATTTTGACATAGTTTCTCCTTTTGTTTACATATGTATGAATGTTTTGTACTTTCTCGTTATCAATCATAATTTTGTGAGTCATTACTTGACATGGTCATATAGCTCACTCCTCAAAAGGGTAAGGTCTCCTTAAACCTTTTTCAAGTTGGCATAGGAAATTTCATTTTTTCATATTTAACCTATCCTAAGTTTCAAGACCACCCCTCATTTCATCTCAAAAACCACTTCACATAGGTCACATCATGTTCCATCAGTCATCATTTGTTGACATATTTCCTTTCCCAAGCTTACAACTACGAAAAGGTCATTTTTTAGCCAAGAATCCCTACTTTCAGTAGCTAATTCGTATGTAAAATAGATGCAAAACACTATGAATCTGCTAAAAGTTTCGTAGACTGAATATGAAGCATTTCTCTGCTTTTTGAATTTGAGCAATCAACTTCAAGGGCAGTTTCTAGGGCAAACAAAAAAAGTATTTTAAGAAACCCAAGATAGTTTATTTTCAAGAACATATCAAATAAAAATAACCTCTTTCACGTTTTTTCAAAAGGTGCTACAAATTGGGAGATACAGGGGATGTCTTTTCGACCCCTATTTTCAGAATGAAAAATTTTCATGTTTTATACATGTTTTTAGAATGTCGATTATGGACAGCTGAGATGTGTTTCACAAAAAAAAGAGGTTTTTATTCAATACATGTTGATCTACACAAACCTCCTTCCTGTCTTTTTCAATATATATCAAGGATAGGGATATAAGAGCTCATCTTCGAACCCTATGTTTTCAGAAAAACAGTAGTCATTTTAGTGATGAAAAAACTTTGCTAAAGGTGAAAAAGATGTTTTTTTGAAGAGGAAAACACCTCAAAACCCTTATTTTGATATGGTTTATACTTTTAAAGGTCAATGGAATGTTTAAAATAAGGTTTTTACAGTAGAAAATAATATTTTTGAAAGCTACATGAAAATCTGGAATTTCACATGTCTACAAGATAGCCAAGCGTTTCCTAGGCTTGAAGCTAGGAAAACCGCTACGAAACTCATCGAGCTTTATTTTTGCATTTTGAGTAATTTTAAAAAGCTTATAAAGGGTTAAATTGATATGGAGAAGGTGTCTAAGCACTCATGAATACAATATCAAAAGAAAGAGATGTAAATTTAATGGAAAAGGTAATTTTTTTGTATGTTTGCAAAAAGTACGCTATAAAACCGCCATGTTTTTCGTAGCGAGATGTTTTTTAAGGTTTATGATAAAATGAAAAAATTATTTTTGAAATATGAAATCGTTTTTTTCTTCATCACAGTGCTCCCTCTACAAAAAAACCTCTCTCAGTCTTAGAAGCCATCAAGGTTTGGAAATTATACACTCATTTTTGCACGCTATCTGAAACTAGCTGAAAAACTATTTTTCGTAGAAAAATATTTTTAAGTTTTCTCGAGCAAATAAAAAAGGTATTGTGGATATTTGAAAGATATTTGTCTTCAACATAGGCTCATATACAAAAAAATTTCTCCCAGCTTTCGCCAATCTATCGAGGATGGAAATTATACACTCATCTTTGAAGCCTAATTTTTTCGTAAAGTTTCACTAACCAAATTTGTGAAAAAAACTGTAAAAATTCGACTTGGAGGAGGTCCAACGCATAGCATCCACGTGGCATATTGACACATCAGCACTCTAGTACACTCAGAAAATTATTTGGTTTCAGCTGATAATGATTATTGAATTGGTTTGTTGAACTATTAATGAAAAGAAGAGTCCTTTTTGTATTCAAACTCTCACAAAATAGAAATATCCATAGGAAGTCTCCAAGTGATGGAATCATGTTTGAAATAGGTCTCGAGGTGGGAATTCAACATCTAGCAAGGTGGCATATCATTTTTATGAGTCATCATTCTATAAAGGACTGAGTTTAAGATTTAGAAAAGGGTTGGGAGATGTTATGGGTCGATCGCTACTATTGTAAATAGGTTTTCTCGATCAAGCAATAGAAAATGGCTTTGGGCTTCATCCTTCACCGAGATTCATTTGATATTTTCATGAATACTTACCTATGTATCATATCACTCTTTGTCAATATGTTAATGTTTGATTAGTCGACTTGTTTAGCGTGCTCGACTTACTTTCAAGCACTAAACTATTGGATATCTTTCTCATGTCCCTGCTCTTTCGTATTTTAATGTTCATTACTCTGTAATTCATGTCTCATTCTTTGAATTCCTTTGAAAAATTTATATTATATGTGTGTATTCCACTTTCATTTAAATATCTACATGCCCTCGACGCTTCCACAAGGAAAGCCTTTGTCATTGAGATTTGTATCACCGACTCCATAGCCTAATGGTAGTAATATTTTATCTTTTCAACCCGCGAAACACACAAAACCAATACATAATTCATAGAGCTAGCCATCTATATTTATCATTAACCAATATCATAAATTATATGTGAGAGAGTCCCTCTCATATTAAAGAGGCTAAGCTTCAGTTAGAAGTGGTTTGAAACAACTATACCTGAAGTTGTCCGATCAATGCTCAATCAAGTACGATTTTGGTGATTACACTTTCCATGATCATGCCACTTCTATAATGTGTTGATTCTTAAGTAAAATAAGCGAATCCAAGTTTAATGTTTTGTTCATATTTGTGTTTCATTTCTAGAGTTTAAAAAGAATTCATGTATGTTATGCTCTTTTAGCACCTCACCACGTATAATCCACTCCATCAAAGCTCCCTTAAAGAGTTAAAGTACCTACCTACCTTACCCCCATTATATGTTTGCACATTGTCGGTCCTTTTGCCCCGACCTAGTTTCCTCTTTGACCTAATTCACTCATCCAACACCCAAATCTAGCCAATCAAAACCTTTGTGCTACTATACCTAGCCTAAAACCTAATTGATCCAAACCCTTTCTTGGTTGCGATCCATTGGAGAGAGCCATCTTTCCGCCTAGTAAGCTCCCAGTTACTTAGCGAGAGCTTGGTATGTGGTTACCTTTTACCGGGTCTCTTCTTAGCCTCAGCAGATTCTGTGAGAGCTACCGACATAAGACACATAATAAAAATCATATTTACCCATCAATACAAGAGGAAAAATAGCTCTTATTTCCATAAGAAAAAGTGAAAACATGTTTGGGACTTCCACGTTCCACCCGACTACAGACATGCATGAGCCAAATCTCCCTTTCAGACTAGTCACCCTCATGCCATATTCCCAAAACACATCAATCAAAACCAAATCAAGGGCTTCGAAAGGAAAAAAACACCCCTAACCCTCAACCAATGATTCCACCTCATGGTCGGACATCACAACCATCATCACGATTGGTCTCCACACAAGTTGTCCAGGGCTCCAAATATTTTGTTCCAACCAAGGCTCCAAAACTAGTAACTCAACCTCACCAAGGCCCCATAGTGTTTTCCCAACCAAGTCTCAAGGAATAGTAACTCAACCAAAGTTGTTACATCATTCCGAGAATTTGTCCATTCAAGGCTCCCGTAATCTAGTAATTCAATTCACAACTAAAGGAACATGAGAAACTAACCGAAAAACAAACAATGAAAATGAACCCACAACACCATGGTTATCCAAGAAATTACAAGGATGGTAAAATCCACAATCAATCCAAGAAATCCTCCATGCCAATAAGAGATGCATAAATCAACAAACCACATCCATATGTCATGCATGCCAAAACTAGTGATGAAAACCATACATTCAACTCTAAATACCTGCGAAATAAATCCAGTTTGTAGTCACTAATCCCGATATCCTCTTGTGCTTTCCTATATTTCCTCTTGCTTCTTGATCCAACTACAAAGTATGCCACACTCCTCAAAAGTGCTCTAAGAAAACTCTCTAAGTGTCCAAGAGTATAGAGAGAGAGAATAGAAGGAGAGCTTCAAAGTTGAACCGAAAAAAAGGTTGAATTGACAAAATCTTGCCAACTCATCCTCGATAAGATTTTTATCAATGAGGCCTCTATTTTATTATTTTCCATTATTTTACTTCGATTTCCTTCTTCGTTAGGGTCCTATAATAATAGGCATCATAATTTTGAATTGACTATGTTAAGTCTTGTAATATTGTACATACCTTTGCTTTCTCACAAATGTTTTCCGATATTAAAAAAATGAAAAGAGCGTATGTCCTAAAAATAAAAATCAAAGGACCAAAAGAAAGAAATATCAAAGAAGAATATAAAGTATGAACCCTACAAAAAAGAAACAAAAATAGATCCTAAAGTGTTGCACATTTAAATGCCATACTCTTAGTTTAGTTTATCTTTGCAAATAAAATTGTGTGGCTTTTCCATAATGCCACAATTCATGATGATCATACAGGTTTAATCTTGATTCATTCATGCTTTTAAATTTCATGTCATGATAGTTAGTGAAAAAAATATCTCACCAAACCATTTAATTTTGTCGATCAGTAGTTAGGTAGAGAATAAAAATGAGCTTATCACCTTAATCTGAGCCATTGGAAGATATAAGGTTAGAAATAGGTTAGTGTTCTTATTAAAAGAAAATAAAAGGGTTACAAGCTGCTCAAATGCACCCAATAAAGGAAATAAAAAAATGTTAGGTAATGAAAGGGTAGGTAAATTACTTTCACAAGTAATGAAAAGCATCAATTGATTCATCTCAAATCACTAATATCTTTCTAACCATTCCCCTCTTCTATAAACCATATTTCCACTCTTGGAATTCATTTCCCCGTTGTAAAAATCCCTTTCCTTTTTGATAAATATCCTTTTTTCTCTTATATAAACTCCTTTTCTCTTCCTAATACTCCTTTCCCTAGTAAAAAAAACCCATTTCCCTTTGAAAAAAATCACTTCCCCTTTTATTAACTTCACCTTTTCACAAAAAACATGAAAAACCCACTTTGCGATAATTTAATCGTGCTAATATGTATCAGCCCCACTCCATATAAAACCCTCCTCGCCATCATATTTTCCTTACCTCCGTATTTTATTTTTTAAACCTATAGTTTTATATTACCCGACCCCCACTATATTAATCCACAACCCACATATATTATAAAACCTTCGCATATATATTATACCCTCCGCATAAAATATCCTAGGGTCCCACTTATCAAAACCCTCCAACTCTATCCATCCTATCATATCTAATCGACCAATAAGCTCTTCGCAACCCCCTGACGAATCAATGTTTAAAGCCTTGAGGTGGGGTGAGGGGGTTTCACACCCCCGCCCCTTTGTCACATGACATTCCCACAACGTATCGCATCATCCATCCAAAAAAACCACCAAACATATTTTTACAAGGCGATAACCCGTGAAACCACCTTTTCGCTATGAGATGAAAACCAACCACTATTTGAATTTAACCCCGCACCATGTGAATAATTGTTTCTGATTAAAAATAATAAAGCCTCCCAAAAACCATTTTTTTCACCATGTCTCATATTTGAGTAAGAGAAGCCAAAGAAACCTTTTCCGACCGAAATTGAACCTTGCTACCATTCGATCTTCCGCAAGACCAAAAACTTCAATTTTCCAGGGTAATCCTAAGCAATTGCAAACCATTAATTAAGCACAATAATTGATAAATTAAATGAATTAATGGCCTCCCGCAGTATTATATCCATAAATCCTCCGCAGCAACTCACCGTAGTAGATGTTGAACACACCCCCCCTAGTCGATAAAGACTTCAAAATCGCTGATATTGTCACCCATTTCAACCTTTTGGACCTCCACTACTGGAGCCATGAAAAAATTCATTGATCAAAGCTAATGATATCCATCTGTGGGATTAAAACCCTCGCCCTAAATACATCTTCCCACATAGACTTTTTCAGCTTTCCGAACTTATTAGACTCGCCGTACAAGCTATTTACCCAATGAAAGAGCTTTAGTGACCCCAAACCAAGAAATCCTCTTCACAATCATTGCTCAATCCATCAACCGATATGTTACAAATTCAACCAAAGCCCGATGAAGTGCCATTATCCATCGAAACCCTCATCGAACTCTACCTCAAGCTAGATTTTCCTGAGAGATTCCAAATATTCTAGACTTTCCTTCCTCCACCGTAGAAACCCCCAAAAAAGTAATCCTCCATATTCAACATTTTTAGAGAGGACCAGACATATTGTTACAATGTTGTCTTGCATTTTAGGGTATTTCATTGATGAACATGTAGATGCATCTATCCTTGGTTTCTTGTCCATATTTTTCCCTGTGTCAGCCTCCAGACTTCAACCTTCAATTTTGTCCAATACCTATCGATTCAATCCATGACCAAATGGTCAAACTACTAAAGGAAGAAGTATTTAAATACTTCTCGCTTTGTTCCATTTGTTCTTATATTTCCAATCGAAAGGTTTGCAATTAGCCTCCAAAAACTAAACACGGAGGGTAACCCCCCAATCAGTAGTCTTTTTTGACATCCTTGATAAAAAAAGGATTCCACTAATTCAACAATAAATACTTCATTGATTCATTTGTTTATCCAATTGTTAATATGCTAAGTAGTAGCATTCATCCTAGAGTCAGTGAAGAGATAAATAATGTGTTACAATTGTCGCATCAAATTAAAATAGAAATCGGTATTTATACCATAATTATACATAAATTAGGGTGTATCAAGCTAGATTACTCCATACAAACTTCCCAAATACCTCACAAGGAGGTTATTTGCATTAGAATACATCGAAAATCGAATTCGGATGAAGTCAACTTCCTTTCAAAGAAGAAGAAAAACTCAATTCAAGATTAGGAACCAAATTAGGTCCATTTTTTTGCAATAATAGGAATGTTGGTCAGTAGAAGACAAGTATTTACAAGATTTCAACCGAGAGCAGCTTTCAAATGTCTGTATGACCCCTGGGGAGTCATAAGTAAGTAAAAATTCAAATTCAAATTGACCCCTTTTGTTCATGAGCCAAAGTCTAAAGTTGAAAAGTATTCCAACCGATCGCAGTGGTTGGAAAAATATCACAAGAGATGGAGAAGCAAGGTTATACTAGTTCCATGCCGCTTACTCCAGCCCCACAAGACAGACTCAAAGAGAACAAGAGAGGAAGGCTCTTATTCAGTAGAGACTACTTATGACACCAAATTCAAGCTAATGTACAAGAAAAATGAAAACCTCAAATCCCAGATGATAGAACAGAAGAAATAATTGATACAGTTGAAGCTCATTGATACATATATAGTGGTCAGAGATGATGCACTTCCAATGCTTTAAGAAACACATCCACCATCAACCTCTAGTGCATAAATCATTCAGAAAAAACATAGTGCAAAGTTTTCATCATCAAGAAAACCAAAGGATAGAGAGAAAAGATATAATGGAAAAATACAAATAAATCGAAATCAAGAATGAAGCATTGAAAGTTAGTAATTTATGCCCAAGACTAGAAGAAAACTCTAGTGTTCAAAATAGTTTGTTTTCAACCTTTGATTACAAAACTATGAAGATGAAAATGACATTTCTACAAACCAACAATGCAAGCTCCAAAATCATCAAGCAGATAACAAGAAAATGACCTTTGAATTTCTTGCTAAAGATGTGCATCCTATAGATAAAATTGAGTTTCATAAACAAGTCTGGAGAAATGATCTATTCCATTATGACACACAAGGCTTTAAGTGTACAGTAAGTATACAAAAATTATCTAGAAATATAAGGACACAGCTAAAGCTAGAGAAAGCTTCTTCACAAGAAAATGATAACACGATAAAAATCACTTGAATATTTGGTTATGGAAGTAGGTTATGATCCAAAAAATATCAAAGCAACAGAAGAGTTTATCAATAAGAAGAATGTAGAAATAGCTGCATTGAAGAAACAACTTAAGTTACCAACAACAGTAGCATCCACAAACTAAAGAAGTTTTGGAAAATGAAAATCATAAGGATGAAATGATGAATCTCATCATTCAATTGACAACTCAACTCGAAAGAGATGGAAACTCGAAATGGAAAAACTAGTGCAGAAAAAGCAAGCCAAGATGGAAGAAATTCCCATTAGTGTCTCCATATAGCCTCCACATCAACTCCAAAGACTACATAAGTTCCATTATCTACAACAGGCCCCACCTACTACAAAGATAGTTCTCAGTGACAACAAAAGTTCCATCAACTACACCAGCCTACTACATCAAGCAACAACATCAAGAAGGCGCAAGAACCCATCCCAATGATGAGTCAAGTAAATTGATTAAAGAAAATGCAAGATATGTCAATACAAACTATTGAGATCAATAGGCTCAATGAACAAGTGAAAAAATATAGAATATGAAAAGAAATTGGCTCAAGTAATATATAAAGCGTAATCACAGTAAAAACAAACATATTGATCGATAGAATTTATAAGTTAGAAAAGGAATTATCACCGAAAGAGCTCTCTAGCCCAAGCAAAACAACAGCTTTTGGGCCAATATCATTAACTTTGTTAATGATATTTGGCCCTTTTATACGAAAAGTTATATTTGAACGAAGGAATTGATAAAGGAGGCTAATGATGCAATCCAAAAGGTCAAAAAAAGAAGAGCTTGGAAAGTAACCAAAGGAAGCCACTCAGTATAATAAAATTCCTCAATTCTAAAAATAAGCAGAATTAGAAGAACTTTGGGATAACGGACATAACAAAGAATATCTTAGAGGTGAAGAAGGTGATTTCCAAGAGAAATCTGATGATACAACTTGAAGACAAATGCCAAACAATGGAATCTAGCAAAGTGAACATATTCATGAAAAAATATGATGTTTTTGAGGCAAGAGGTCTGTCTAATCCTTTGGTGATTAATGGTAAAACTAATGAAGCATGAATACCGTGACAAAAAAATATTAGGGAAGTAGCTAAAGAGACTTCCAACATTTCATCAATGAAAGGTGTTCCCCACAGTGCAAAGTGCTCCTTAAGAGTTTAGGAAACTCCTTTTACTTAAAGCATGAGGTAAATCACCTTTTTTAGTGAACAAACCCTACATTTTCCAAGTATACCCGAGGCATGTGAGATTTATAGGATGATGGTAAAAAATCAAACTTCCCGTATGAAGAAGCTTTGGGAAAAATGGTGTGATTTACTATGACAGGTCACTAGTAAAAAATGGCTAATTAGTTACTAAAAAAATGACTAAAAATTTGCATATAAACGACTATTTTTTTTAGCTGGTGACCAATAGTTGCTAATTTCATCGTGATCTTATAATGCGACCAAACTTTAGTCGCTTTTTTAGCTCTACCATTAATTATTTGTCTCAATTTTGTTTTCTAGTAGTATATTTGGTCATTAATTTAGTCATTTATTAGGTCATTGTAGTCATTGATTTGGTCATTAATTTAATCATTGATTTGGTTATCGATTTAGTCATTAATTTGATTATTGATTTGGTCATTGATTTTATTGTCTAGTAATATATTTGGTCATTGATCTGGGTCATTGATTTAGTCATTGATTTGGCCATTTATTACCCACAATTAATGACCAATTATACAACAAAATATATTAATTTCGAATGATTACCAAATAAAACTAATTAATGGACCAAAGAAATATGATTAAATTTTGGTCGTGTTATAAGATACTATAAATTAACTACTAATAGTCATATATATGCAAATTTTGGTCATTGTTTGAAACCAGTTAATGACCAAAGAAATATGTATAAATTTTGGTCATGTTATAAGATACTGTAAATTAGCTACTAACAATCATATATATGCAAATTTAATCATCATTTGTAATTGCAAATTTATCATTTGTAGTAGTCATTTATCTTTCTTTTTTTTGTAGTTTTCATATTCATTATATAAATGACTACTTTAGTAGTTTATATTCATTTCATTTACTTTCATTAACAATCATTATAAGCGAATAATTTAGTCATATATTTATTTTATTTGTGTTCATCATTAATAAACATAAAGTACTAATTTAGTAGTTTTAGATTGATTTTATGTGTTCATTATTAATCAAGATAAATTAATTAGTATGATTTTGCAACTAAATTAAAAAAAAAAAATCATACTATGTACATGTTCATCTAATATGAAAACGAAAAGCTACATATGCTAATTACAATACTAAATAATATCAAATGCAACAATAAATAATTTCAAGTACAAATTATATTATATAAAATTTCAAGTATTACAATATGATTTTCCAACTTAATATTGGTTGGAGTGCAATTTACACATGTAATATTGTTTCGTCACTTCAAAACATTATCATTCTGTTGCCAAGGCATTGCAGGTGAATTCACCAACTCTGAAGATTTGACCATCAATCACTATGTGTGTATCTTACGCAACATATTAGCTCTACAAATACCACTAGACCAATTATCCTCTCTCTCTCTCTCTCTTTAATTTTCATTTTGTTGCTCCAGTGTTATTGTTCTCCTATCTCTTCAATTCCTACTTCTTACCACCAATACTGAGTTCATTTTTGAAAATGAAATAAGATACAATGTAGAGTATAAGACAAGAAATATGATGACCACTGAAATATAAACGAAATTATACTATAAATTATTTATACAATATATACTTCAACATCAACAATATTTTCAATGCCATTTTTCTCGATAAATGCAAGAAACTTGAACAAGTTTTCTTCAGTTGGGAAATAGTGGCTTCTATGTGGCCATGTGACCTATATAAACAAAGCAAACAAAACATCGTCATAGAAAATAACACCTTAGTAAAATTATTATTCAACATTCAATAAAATATTAGGCACAATCATGACAACTAAGTTACATGCTAAATATATCAAGTCGTATATTTCTTATACAATGCAGGAGTGCAAACAAAACTCCTAGAAAATGCCATAACTAAGTCTAAAATAAAATGAAATGAAGTAAAAAGTATACAATAATAGGATAGCCTCGTATACATGTATATAACCAGATAATGTAGAAGGCTAAGTGAATAAGTCCAGGGCTAATGGTCGATGATGTCAAGAATGTCGAAGTATGATGAGCATTTCTTTAGATAAGAACTACTATTTGGGTCCATTATCACATATGAATAAGCCAGCTAGTCTATATCAAATTATTAATGTTTTTCTTATATTTATGGATCACTACAATATAAGTGGATAAATTTCAAAGACAATTCCCTTCCAATTGTGTTCCTCACCTGTGGTAAAATATATTAGTTGTGATTTGGAGAAAATTTCCAACATCGAAAATATGTAGCAATCACCACTACTAATCCCGCAAAATATATTATTTTAGAATGTAACTTTCATATTCCAATTTCTATATGATTATTGAATGGAAAATCCACACTGAATTCCAACACCAAAATTCCAATTTGGGGAACACATGTAGCCATCCTCAGTCACTCAAACTCAAAACATCAGTGATTATTAATGAAAAGATAAAATAAGAGTAGTTTTGATATGTTTAGAATATTTACATGCAAAGCACCAATAGTTTTCTCATATTTACCATACTTGTAATTTCCAAGATATAACACATTGATTGATCCTTTATAATAAATACTTGATTCAATACAAACAAGATTTTAACATATAACAATACTACCACCAATGTTTGATCCTCAATTAGTTCAAAATAGTTAGCACAAAAAATTCAAGAAAGAGAAACAAGTATAAATAAAAAATCCATCAATTAATAATCAATCAAAAATAGATAAGTTTTTTGTTGAAGCTTAATAAACAACTATAAATATTGACAAATCACTATAACTAGTGGTGTTGTTGAAAGAGAAATAGTACTTGGAGAGCTCATCTTCCAAATTCTTTGCTCTATCCATGAAGCTTTTTCCTATCCTCAAAATAGAATTCACATTCAATATTTTAGGTATCTAAAGCTACCCAAAGGCCTTGCTAAATGAGGAATTGAATTTCATTGATTTTCATAAAAGGCTTCTGGTACTGAAAAAATATAGTTTGACCATGTGATAGACAATTCAAGCAAGTTAAAAAATGTGTACGATATTTCTTAGAAGACTTCATGTTAAAAGGAAAAATTGCATATTTCAGATAGAAAAAATAGCTTAATAGAGATGGTGAATATTACAAAACAATAGACTGGATATAAAACTACAACTAGAACTAACAAAATCATAATTGTAATACAGTTGCTTGATTATTCTAAGTGAATCCAACTAGATACATACAAGTTTTCATTTTCAACTTTCTTTCCCATATCTTTATTGAAGGTGGAAGCTAACTTGCATGCATCTCGCAAGGTTGTTTTAGCAAGAGTATATGTTTCATTTTCATATCCCACATTTTATTTTCCATGAAAAATCACAGCAGGTATTGGAGTAATTAGTTTCTACATCAATTGAATTGTCATTTTTAACCTTCTCTTGACTAAAGGTGTTGATCCTTCCCCTTCTTGGTTATCAATCTCATATTTCTCATGTAGCAAACATAGGAAATAATTTGGGTTCAGGAAGAATAAAGATATTCATATGATGTCTTCAAATTTGAAAGTATGCATTTCGATTATTTAACTACTAGTAAAATAGTGATAGGAATACCTTAAAAATAACGAAGCATTTTCTATGAAGTGGTTTGTTGTAGATGCCCATGCTAGCACAACATCATTTAACATAAATGGTCAATAATAATTTAAAAAATTTCCCCTAGCATGAACATTGACTTAGTCTTCAAAAAGAAACATAAACCATTTCAAACTTCAAGGAATAAACAAAAAAAACACCATTGATATAAATTCACAAAATACTGACAACAAAAAAAGAAGATACTTTTCTAGGTAGTAGCTCAAAACCTTGTAGTGGGAAGATACTCTCAAACTTGAGTAATATCTACATGCCAGGGAATGAGTTGTGACACTTGTTTCTTATGTTTATTAAGAAGAATTATAACTGGAGCTCCAACGTTTACTTTAGATAAATAGTAATGGTGCTGATATGCAATGTGGCCCTCCATCATTAGCAATGACATAGTTGTTGGGGTTCACACAGTTATTGCAGATTCAATGTCTTTCATGTTTGACTGACTAGGGTGGCTAGTAATTATTGGTGCTAATTCTGAGCTAGGGAACAAATTATCAAGATTTATCCCCGAAAGAATATGTTTAGATTTTAAATTTCCAAACCTTCCAAATTCACCTAAAATTTTATACATGGTAGCAACTTGCAAGGCTAAGAGTCTCTCACTAGTATGAGGCCAAAACTACATTAATTTGGAATTCAAAATTTGTTGACTGAAGTGATTTCCATCACCCACTCCTGAATAAAACTAAAGAATTTTGATAATTGATTCAACTAAAAGGTCAAGTTGAGCGAGTGAGAGAGCCCTGTCTCTTAGTTTCCCTTTCTATAGTATAATTTCAATTGTGTAGCATAGTTTTTACACTTTCTTCAATGCACTGATTATTTCATTCTACAACTCCTTTTTGTTCAGGATTATATGGGACTAGCAGCTCCCTCTTAATCCCAGATTCCCTACAAAAGGTTATAATTTCCTTGGATGTGTATTCTCCTCCATTATCATAGCTTTATATCTTAATTCTTCTTTTTGTAAGGTTCTCCACTTCATCTTTGAATTCTTGAAATTTAGTAAATACTTCGTCCTTGTATTTCATTAAGTAAACCCAAGTAATCAAAGGTATGTCCAATTCAAGCATTTGGTTGAAGAGGAATTGGATATGGATAACTGTTTTGAGAAGAAAAGTATATCTACGTTTGGTTGGCTAAAGCATGGTAGAAATAATGATAATAATGGATTCTCTAGAACTTCTAGAGGTAATGGAGTCTCTACAAGAGGCAACCCAGGAGAAGGTGACTTGTTGAACAGAAGAGACTCTAAATCCTCTGGTATCAAAGCACTGATGATAAATGACGATGAATATGAGTCTAAAGATGAAGATGAAGGTGGTGAAATTGATTCGGTGAATCTTGTGGGGCACAAGAAACCAATGTTGAGTCTTGTTGAACAAGCAGATCCATAAACAAGTAGTGTGAAGTTTACTGGGGATGTTAATTATTTGAGCCAATCAAGATTTGACCAGCATAATATCTCACCATTAACACTCAAGGCAACCAACACAGTGGGATATGAACGTATGACCATTGTGCAAGAAGCAAATCTTCCATCTATTCTTAAAGGAAAGGATGTGTTGGCCAAGGATAAAATTTGCACCGACAAGATAGTAGTGTTTATGTTTCCTGCTATTGAGGTGATAGTGAAGTCAACATTCCTCCAAGATCATAAAAGGTCATCTATTCTTGTCATTGGATTGATTATTTCGTTCTGCAACTCTATTTTCTTCAGGATTATGTGGGACTATCACCTCCCTCTTAATCCAAGATTCCTTATAGAAGGGTATAATTTCCTTGGATGTGTATTATCCTCAATTATCATACTTTAATATCTTAATTATCCTTTCTGTAAGGTTCTCTACTTCAACTTTGAATTCTTTAAATTTGGTAAATACATCATCCTTGGATTTCATTAAGAAAACCCAAATAATCAAAAGTAGACCCAATTCAAATGTTTGGTTGAAGAGGAACTAGATATGGATAACTAGTTTAATAAGCAGGGTATATCTATGTTTGGTTTGCTTAATCATGGTAGAAATAATGATAATGATGGATTCTATAGAACTTCTATAGGTACTGGGGTCTCTGCAACAGGCAACCTAGGAGAAGGTAACTTGTTGAACAAAAGAGGCTCGAAATTCTCTGGTATCCAACCACTGAAGATTAGTGATGATGAAGATGATTCTAAAGATGAAGATGAAGGTGATGAATTTGATTCAGTGAAGCCTATGGGGCACAGGTAACCAATGTTGAGTCTTATTGAACAATCAAATCCAAAACCAAGTAGTGTGAAGGTTACTGGGGATGGTAATTATTTCATCCAATCAAGATTTTACCAACACAATATCTCACCATTGACACTCAAGGCAACCAACACAGTTGGATATGAACATATGACCATTTTGTAAGAAGAAAATCTTCCATCTATTCAAAGGCAAGAATGTGTTTTCCAAGGCTAAAACTTGTATCAGCAAGACATTAGCGTTTATGCTTCCTGCTATTGAGGTGATAGTGAAGTCACCATTCCTCCAAGATCATAAAAGGTCATTTATTATTGTCATTGGTGTTGGGTGTGGAGCCTGATTATCTTGTTTACTTTGTATCATAGCATTGGACCCCTGTACCTTAAAAGGGCCGGAAACGCCACCCATAATTAATCACTACCGTGGGGGGTCTAGGGGGGGCGACAACGCTTTTCGGAGCCCCCCCCTGACAGGGGTTTCGGGGGCAGCGCCCCTGAAGCTAAAAACAGATGTAAAATTTCCTTGTAAAAGTATAGTGATTTCTAGTCAATCTGGGCCGTTCATAGGCAGATGATCTGACGGTAGAAGTTATGTTTAGTTTAGGGTTTTTTGCCCTAGATGGCAACCCCCTTGTATATATGAGGGTATTGTATTGTGCCTGTGTATTATTTGTGTATTCTCAGAGCGAGAAACAGATAGGGAGACTGTGAGAGAGAACAGAGGATATTACAGCAGATCTTCTGTAGGTTTTGTCTCTTCATTTTTGCTGGATAATAGAAAGGAAGGACTGGCTGTTCGGGGTGGACGTAGCCCAAACTGGGTGAACCACGTATATCTGTGTCTCTCTGGTTTTATGTGTTTTGTGTGCTTGTAATTTCATATTTATGTTGCATGTTCGTAATATTTAATTTTTAATAACCGGTATCAGAGCGAAGGTCTATTTATGTCGATAACCCTACAGGAAAGAAGGGTTCCTGGTTCGAGTGGGAGCAATGGCGAAAGATGGTAAATTTAGGGTCGAGAAATTTAACGGCCAAAACTTCCTGTTGTGGAAGATGCAGATGGAAGATTATCTGTATCAGAAAGATCTGTACCTACCATTGAGCAGAAAAACAAAGAAGATGGCGGCCATGACAGACGCGGAATAGAACATTCTCGATAGAAAGGCACTCGAAACAGTACGGTTGTGCCTTGTGGTGTCAGTCACCTTCAATATTTCGAAGGAAACAACAACAAATGGTTTGATGCAGACGTTGGTGAAACTATATGAAAAACCCTCGGCCTCAAACAAGGTATTTCGTATGAAACGATTATTTAATATGAAGATGTTAGAAGGTGGATCTGTTGCAGACCATTTAAATAATTTTAATACAGGTACCAGTCAGTTAAGTTCTATAGGGGTAAAATTTAATGATGAAGTTAGGGCTCTTTTATTTCTGTGCTCATTGCCAGAAAGCTGGAATGGTTTAGTTATGGCCATTAGTAACTCTGTCTCTCAATCTAGTACTTTAAATTTTGATGATGTTGTCGATGCTATCCTTAGCGAGGAAATGCGGCGGAAAGCTCTGGTGAGACATCGGGTAATGCTTTGAGTGCAGAGTCTAGGGGAAGAATAATGGAAAGAGGAAAGAGCTCGGGTTACCGCAGTAAATCAAGGAAAGGCAGATCCAAGTCCAAATCGGGGATAGTGTGCTGGAAATGCGGAAAGAGAGGACACCTAAAGAAAGATTATAGATCTTGGAAGGGAAAAGAAGGAGATGCACAGCAATAAAACAATCATGAAGCAAATGTGACAGGTGATCTGTTACAAGATGCTTTGATTCTTTCTTTTGAAAATGTTACTGATTCTTGGGTTGTAGATTCGGGGGCTTCATTCCATGCCACACCTAATAAGAAATATTTTCATGACTATGTTCAAGGAGATTTTGGACAAGTTCGTTTGGGTGATGATAAACCCTGTAAAATTGTTGGAATGGGTAAAGTTCTTGTAAAACAACAGAATGGAAACCAATGGCTACTAAAGGAGGTAAGGGATGTTCCAGATCTGAAGAAAAATCTAATTTCAACAGGGCAGTTAGGCAGTGAAGTTTGTGTTACAACTTTCACAGATAAAACTTGGAAGGTCACCAAAGGAGAGTTGGTAATAGCAAAATGTGAAAAGGTTGGTACATTGTATTTATGCAATGGTATTTCTAACTCTGTTAATGTTTAACTTCCAAAGGAGCAGATGCAGGATTATGCCATCATAGGCTTGGACACATGAGTGAGAAGGGAATGAAGATTCTTCACTCAAGAAATTTTTTGCCAGGTTTGAAGAATGTTGATTTGGATTTCTGTGAAAATTACATTTATGGAAAACAAAAGAGAGTTAGATTTCTCAGAGTTGGGAAAGAAAAGAAGAGCGAAAAATTATAGCTTGTGCATACAGATGTATGGGGACCTTCTCAGGTATCATCTCTCGGTGGCTCTCGTTATTATGTTACTTTTATTGATAATGCAACTAGAAAAACATGGATTTATTATATTCAGAATAAATCTGATGTATTTGATACATTAAAGAAATGGAAAGCTTTGGTTGAGATTGAGACAAGAAAGAAGTTGAAGTGTACAGATCAGACAATGGAGGTGACTATTGCAGCAAAGAGTTTGATAGGTATTGTTCAGAGCATGGAATTCGTAGAGAGAAGACAGCTCCAAGAACACCACAAGAAAATGGTGTGTCACAAAGAATGAACAAAACAATCATGGAGCGTGCAAGGTGCATGAGATTACATGCAGGATTGCCTTTAAAATTTTGGGAAAATGCTATAGATACTGCTTTTTATCTAATAAACAGATGGCCTTAGAGTTCCTTGGATGGTGGTATTCCAGAGGAAGCATGGACAGGTAAAAAGGTAAACTACTCTTTTTTAAAACATTTTGGCTGTGAGGCCTTTGTCCATATTAATAAAGAAAATAGAACAAACCTTGAGGAAAAATCAAAGAAATGTACCTTTATTGGATATGGTGTTAATTATTTTGGATATCGCTTATATGATTATGAAAATCACAAAATCATTAGGACAGAGATGTAATATTCAATGAAAAGTTCTTGTATAAGAATCAGTTGCAGGAAAAGAAACAGGAAAAAAAAAGCAAGGAATACACAGTTCTTGATGAGATAACTGAAAAAGTAAAGGTGCCTGAAAATAATAATAATCAACAAACATAGTAGCAACAACCACCACAAAAGAAACAGGCACCTCAAACACCTGAAAGTGGTGTTAGAAGATCTACCAAGATAAGTAGACCCCCCGAACAATACTCTCCTTCATTATATTATTTATTGTTGACTGATTCTGGTGAACCCGAATGTTATGAAGAAGCAATGCAGGTTGAAAGTAGGAATAAGTGGGAAATAGCCATGGAAGAAGAGATGGACTCCTTAATGCATAACCAGACTTGGGACTTAATCAGGTTGCTTGCAGGTAAAACTGCATTGCAGAATAAATGGGTTTACAGGCTGAAGGAAGAAGATGGAGGAAAACAGAGGCACAAAGCTAGACTTGTGGTGAAGGGGTTTGTATAGAATAAAGGTATTGATTTTGATGAAATATTTTCTCCTATTTTTAAAATGACTTCAATCGGAACTATTTTAAGTCTTGTAGTAGCAGAAGATTTACATCTTGAACAGTTAGATGTAAAGACAACATTTCTCCATGGAGATCTGGAGGAAGAGATCTATATGGAGCAACCAGAAGGATATGAGGTCAAAGGGAAAGAAAAATTAGTGTGCAAGCTAAAGAAGAGCTTGTATGGCTTAAAACAGGCTCCAAGGCAGTGGTATCTAAAATTTGACAAGTTTATGTCTGAACAAGGTTATACTAGATGTCACTCTGATCATTGTGTTTATCTAAAAAGGCAAAATGATGGCACCTATATTATATTGTTATTGTATGTAGATGACATGCTTGTTGCAGGATCTAACATGCAGGAAATAAATGTGCTCAAAAGAAAATTGGCAAATTCCTTTGCAATGAAGGATTTGGGAGCTGCAAAACAAATCCTTGGTATGAGGATAACTAGAGACAGGAAAAATCGCAAATTAACACTGTCTTAGAATGAGTACATAGAAAAGGTGTTGAAAATATTTAATATGCACAATGCAAAACCTGTTAGTACACATTTTGCTAGCCATTTCAAACTTAGTAAGGAGATGTGCCCAAAGACCCAAGAAGACATGGATTATATGTCTAAAGTTCCATATGCATCAGCAGTTGGAAGCTTAATGTATGCAATGGTCTTCACAAGGCCTGATATTGCACATGCAGTGGGAGTTGTAAGCAGGTACATGAATAATCCAGGAAAAGAACATTGGATGGCAGTAAAATGGATTCTCAGATATTTGAGAGGTACCACAAATCAAGCATTATGCTTTGGTGGTTCAAACATTGCTCTACAGGGATATGTTGATGCAAATATGGCAGGTGACAGAGATAACAGGAGGAGCACTACAAGATATGTATTTACTGTAGGTGGAACAGTTGTCAGTTGGGTTTCAAAAATCCAAAGTGTTGTTGCACTTTCAACAACAGAAGAAGAGTATGTTGCTGCTACGGAGGCTAGTAACGAAATAATTTGGTTGCAAAGGTTTATGGATGAATTGGGTAAGAAGCATGATATGGGCACATTATACAGTGATAGCCAAAGTGCCATTCAGCTTGCAAAGAACTCAACATTTCATTCCAAGACTAAACACATACATCTCAAGTACCATTTCATATGGTTAGTATTGGAAGATGGAGAGTTGAAGATGGAAAAGATACACACTAGCCAGAATCCTGCAGATATGCTAACAAAAGTTGTAACCAGGGAGAAATTGAGAATGTGCTCAGTTTCAATTGGTCTTCAAGGATGAAGATGAAGATGAGGAACAACCATGTCCAAAGAGGAGTCATTGTCTAGAAAATGAAGCAGCGGTGGAGTTGCTACAATCAGTCTCCAAGTGGGAGATCGTTGGGTGTGGAGCCTGATTATCTTGTTTACTTTGTATCACAGCATTGGACCCCTGTACCTTAAAAGGGGCAGCAACGTCGCCCGTAATTAATTGTTGTTGTGGGGGGTCCCATGGGGGGGGCAGCGTTTTTCGGAGCCCCCTCCTGGTAGGGGTTTCGGGGGCAGTGCCCCCGAAGCTAAAAAAAGATGTAAAATTGCTTTGTAAAAGTATAGTAATTTCTAGTCAATCTGGGCCGTTCATAGGCAGATGATCTGACGGTAGAAGTTATCTTTAGTTTAGGGTTTTTTTCCCTAGAAGGCAACCCCCTTGTATATATAAGGGTATTGTATTGCGACTGTGTATTATGCATATTCACAGAGTGAGAAACAGATAGGGAAACTGTGAGAGAGAACAAAGGATATTACAGCGGATCTGCTGTAGGTTTTGTCTCTTCATTTTTGTTGGATAATAGAAAGGAAGGACTAGCTGTTCGGGGTGGACGTAGCCCAAACTGGGTGAACCACGTATATCTGTGTCTCTCTGGTTTTATGTGTTTTGTGTGCTTGTATTTTCTGCATATTTTATGTGTTGCATTACTCTGTAATATTTAATTTTATAACAATTGGACAGATTATTTTGTTATGCAACTCCATTTTTTTTAGGATTATATGGGACTATTAACTCCATCTTAATATCAAATTCTTTATAGAAGGTTATAATTTCCTTGGATGTGTATTCTCCTCCATTATCATATCGTAATATCTTAATTGTCCTTTCTGTAAGATTCCCTACTTCAGCTTTGAATTCTTGACATTTAGTAAATACTTTGTCCTTGTATTTCATTAAGAAAACCCAAGTAATCGAAGGTCTGCCCAATTCAAACGTTTGGTTTAAGAGGAAATGGATATGGATAACTAGTTTAATAAGCAAGGTATATCTTTGTTTGGTTGGCTGAAGCGTGGTAGAAATAATGATAATGATAGATTCACTATAACTTTTAGAGGTACGGGGGTCTCTGCAAGAGGTAGCCCAGTAGAAGGTGACTTGTTGAACAAAAGAGGTTCTAAATCCTCTGGTATCCAAGCACTGAAGATCAATGATAATGAATATGACTCTAAAGATGAAGATGAAGGTGATGAATTTCATTCAATGAAGCCTATGGGACACAAGCAGCCAATGTTGATTCATATTGAACAAGAATATCCAAAAACAATTTGTTGTCAAGGCCAATGTTTTGTTTAAATTCCATGCAAATATTGGTATACAAGTAGTTGGTGGGGGCACTAAAATACCAAGAGAGAAAAAATGGCTACAAAAAAATCCTTGCCAAATATTAGTGGCCACTCCTTGAAGGCTTTGGAACCATATAGAGAATACCCCAGTTGTCTCAAGTCATTTAATGGGTGTGAAAGTTCTCGTACTTTGATGAAGTCAACCATTTTCTAGATATGGCATTCCATAGGGATATTGATAAGATAATAGTTGGTGTGCCTAAAGAGAGGCAGATACATATTTTAAGCTATTGTTCTGGAATCGGTTGAAAAATTTTCCTAGATTGCTTTAAAATAGGATGGCGAGTTTTTTAATACAGTTGAAGAGGGTAGTGAGGAAACTCACTCAAAGTTTGTCAGTTATCACTTATTGCTTCACATGGTTGAAAATTTTTCCTAGATTGCTTTAAAATAGGATGGCAAGTTTTTTAATACAGTTGAAGAGGGTAGTGAGTAAACTCACTCAAAGGTTTTTTAGTTATCACTTATTGCTTCACATGAGAAGCATTTTGACATTGTTTTTGTTGTTCTTAAGAGCAACATATTTAGGGCTTGAAATTTCAAGGGCTAGGCTTCAATCCTTGGATGCATATGTAGGATATATTTGATTCTTCTGTGGTGGGAACCCAACCATGTTGAGAAATCAATGCAAGTATATTTAGGTCTTCTATTCCTCCGTGTTGATAATTACTTTTGAATTATGTTGGCTTATTTTACTTCTTTGTTATATTATCTTTCATGAAGCAATTACCAAATTATGTATGTATGAAGATCACAAAACAAGGGACACAGGATGTAGGCACTCTACCAGGGAAAAGCCCTTATCTAGGGGAAAACCCAATCAATATCTCTTCCTTCAATAGTTTTTAGGAGATAATCCTAGAATCTTAACCCTAGACACAGACTTCCTCCAACCACTAAGTTGGCCCTTCATTCTTGCAGCTTCGATCTAGATCCTTGACCTTACAGCAACAAAAATTTGATCTTATGTAGCAGTAACTACTTCGACCTATGCAACACTTCGATCTATGCAACACTTCGACCTATGCAGCAGCATCAATTCGACCCCAGCAACTTTAACCCTTCTGCAACTTTGACTTACTGCAACTTCAACCTACTACATCAGCAGAGCTTCGACCCTGCAATTCTAGCAACTTCGATCCTGCAATTGCCCAGTAACTTCCCAAAAAAGAGAGGGAGAGAGCCCAAAAACATTGATCCTGCACTTTTTCTTCTTCCTCTTGCACTTTTCACCTTTTATTTCACGTCTTCTTATGAGTATCGAACTTGTTGAGTGGATTTCCAAATAGATTGAACTACACTTGTATATATAGGCTTTTGTTTGGTTGAATTTCTCCCTTTCAGACCGACTTCATTAGGAAAGGGATGACTTGGTGTGGAGGTTACAAAATTCATTTTTGACTCAAATATAATTCTTTTTACATGATTCAAAATCCCAAGAAGGGTCTCATAAAATGTACAATGACTCTAATAACTCAATATAAATCCTAGGAGTCCACAATGGGGACTTTGAATAATAAAATATGACCCAAAAATGAAACCCATGCTTTAATAAGTCATTGTAACAATAATAAAAAAATTTGGTTTTCAAGCTTCTGTGGTTATCACTTATTGAAGAAATCTCCAGATTATCCACAGTGTTATAAAACAATGGTCGACGTTTTGAATCCCAATGGGGATCCATCTATAGGATCATCCTCCTAAATTCTATGTTTTTTCTATGTATTTATTTCCTTAAGAGGTATAAAAATCCTCCTGAAGAACTAGTTTTCCCCTTGTGGGTTTTTCTAGGTCAGTTGACCAAAAATAACTGTGTAAAAGTGTAAATTTTTGTATGTGCTGCTTGTTTATTCTTTCATATCAGCTGGAAAACTAAAGTGTAGAGATAGCTTAAATGATTTAAATAAATTGCATTCTAAAGTTTTATATTGTACCTTTTAATTTGCGACCGTCGCAAATATATTTGAGAAAAAACTTAAAACTGTGAAGGCTGCCAACTAGTTAATTTTTTCTACATATGTCTCACATCATCAACCATGGCATCTTCCATAAAAGAACAATTTCCTAAAAAATAAGGAAAGTGTCAAATGATGAATGAACCAAATCATCATATCCCGAAATGGGTAGAGCCCAACATGCATAGTGTATTAAAATATGTGCATATAAATGTGTGTTAGTAGCATCATCTAGAAGATCATAGTTGGAAACTATTACTCCTAAATAAAATCTGCCTAAGAATAAGCATCCACTTTGATTAGGGAAAAGTATAAACTTGATGATATAGGGGGTTAAGAGATCCCTTGCATACACCTAAGAAGGTGTGCATGATAGAAGGGTTTGAGACTCTAAAATGAAGATGATCTAAAAACCCTAGTCCTGAAACCCTTGGGGCAATGCCATTGGCCATTATTATAATAGATCAACTAATTAACCAAAAAATTCCATCTCTAAGAAATTCCCTTGATCAAAATAGTAAAATATGAGCCTTAATTGGAAGCTCTAAAAGGAAGAAACCTTCGAAAATATGATTCTGAACCACTTATGGATCAACATTGCAGTGTGCCATCGAAGATGGGTGAAACCCTAGGAAAAACTCTAGAAAACCCTCGAACAAAGGAGATAATCCAAAGAGGAAAGTTCACACCTGCTCTGATACCATGTTGAGATTACAAGAGATAAACAAGGATTGAATGTAAACTACCAACAAACCATAAATAAGAAAAAATCATAAACACAAAGAGGAGAGAAGATGAACCCATGCACATGAGAAACATGAGACGTAGGTGCCCATAAGCTAAAGAATCACATAAGTTAACACTTAGCTCATGAAAAAAGAATATGTTATGAAAATAAGGGTGACTGTGTATTTACTTACACTTATAGTAGTGGGGTGCTAGCTCCAAGGAAGCTAACTAGGTTGGCCTTTGCCTAAAATAGTCAATATTGGAAAAATACAATAAAATGTTGCAGTTGCACATGTGTCGGCTTATAGCCTTCATTACATGTAAGGTCGGCATGAGGCCAAAAGTGAATATTACACCATCATTTCAATATTTTATAGGTGTTGCAAGTCTCGTGGCATTCACATAAAAATAAATGTTGGAAAGGAAGGATAGATGTAGAGATGTCAAAGAGAATGCTAAAAGGTAAAATCTATCAAATAATGTTTGGGTTGAAGAAATTAGTACAACAGTGTATTTTTATTTATAGAAGTACAATGAAAATTTCAAGGATTGTTACACCTAGAGAAGCATGAAGTGGTAAGAAACAATGGGAGAGTCATCCCAAAGTGTTTCTTTGCAATGCTTATGTACTTGTTTTTTTAAAAAGAGCATAAGCATGAGGATAAAAGTTAGAAGTATATTTTGATAGGGTACAATGAAGAGTCTATGGGATATCAACATTTTGATTTGAAAAAAGATACACTCAGCAGAGATATTATATTTGAGGACGACCATATCAAGGGTAATTTAGATGAAATTGAAGTACCATGGCCTATTGAAGACAGAGGTAAAAAGGTAGTAGAAGAAAGCAGTCCAAGTCAGGAACAAAGGAGCAATCAAGAATCCAGTGATAATGAAGTCAATGACGACAAAGCTAGTACTAAGGACATCACCAAAGCCTAAGAAGATTATGGAATGTTAATAGTGAGGACATCATGCAAAAGAATGTGTGATGCAAATTACACCACAACTGAATATTACACCATAATTTCAATATTTTATAAGTATTTCAAGTCTTCTGGAATTCACAGAGAGAGAATCGTTGCAAAGGAAGGATAGCTATAGAGATCGTGAGGAGAATGCTAAAAGGTAAAATCTATCAAATAATTTTTCAGTTGAAGCAATTAGTACAACGGTGTATTTTGTTGATAGAATTACAACGAAAATTGCAAGGAATGTTACACATAGAGAAGCATGAAGTTGTGAGAAACCATGGGAGAGTCATCCCAAAGTGTTTCTTTGCAATGCATGTGTACTTGTTTCTTAAAAAAGTGCATAAACATGAGGATAAAAGTTAGAAGTATATTTTGATAGGGTACAATGAAGAGTCTATGTGATATCAAATTTTTGATCTGGAAAAAGACACACTCAACAGAGATGTTATATCTGAGGATGACCATAACCAAGGTAATTCATATGAAATTGAGGTGCCATGGCCTATCGAAGATAGAGGTAAAAAAAGGTAGTAGCAGAAATCAGTCCAAGTCAGGAACAAAGGAGCAATCATGAATCCAGTGATAATGAAGTCAATGATGACAAAGCTAGTACGAAGGACATCACCAAAGCGTAAGAAGATTATGGAATGTTAATAGTGAGGACATCATGAAAAAAGAATGTGTGATGCAAATAAGGGTTACTGTGTATTTACTCACACTTATAGTAGTGGGGTGCTAGCTCCAATGAAGCCGACTATGCTGGCCTTAGCCTAAAATAGTCAATATTGAAAAAATACAATAAAATTTTACGGTTGCGTATGTGTAGGCTTATAGCCTTTGATTACATGTAAGGTTGGCATGAGGCCACAAGTGAATATTACTTCATCATTTCAATATTTAATAGGTATTGAAACTCTCATGGCATTCACAGAGAAAGAAATGTTGCAAAGGAAGGATAGTTGTAGAGATGGCGAGGAGAATTCTAAGAAGTAAAATCTATCAAATATTTTTTAAGTTGAAGCAAATAGTAAAATAGTGTATTTCTTTGATAGAATTACAACTAAAATTGCAAGGAATGTTATAGCTAGAGAAACATGAAGTGATGAGAAACCATGGGAGAGTCATCCCAAAGTGTTTCTTTGAAATGCCTATATACTTGTTTCTTAAAAAAGTGCATAAGCATCAGGATAAAAGTAAGAAGTATATTTTGGTAAGGCACAATGAAGATTCTATGGGATATCAGATTTTTTATTTGGAAAAAGATACACTCAGCAGAGATGATATATTTTAGGATGACTATAGCCAGGGTAATTCAGATGAAATTGAGGTGTCATGGCTTATTGAATACAGAGGTAAAAAGGTAGCAAAAGAAAGCAGTCCAAGTCAAGAACAAAGGAGCAATCAAGAATCCATTGATAATGAAGTCAATGATGAAAAATCTAGTACTAAGGACATCACCAAAGTCCAAGAAGATTCTGGAATGTTAATAGTGAGTACATCGTGACAAAAGAATGTGTTATGAAAATAAGGGTTACTTGTATTTACTCACGCTTATAGTAGTGGGGTGCTAGCTCCAAGGAAGCTTACTATGTTGGCCTTAGCCTAAAATAGTCAATATTGAAAAAATACAATAAAATTTTGTGGTTTCACATGTGTAGGCTTATAGCCTTGATTACATGTAAAGTTTTCATGAGGCCACAACTGAATATTACACCATAATTGCAATATTTTATAAGTATTTCAAGTATTGTGGCATTCATAGAGAGAGAAATGTTGCAAAGGAAGGATAACTATAGAGATTGCGAGGAGAATGCTAAAAGCTAAAATCTATCAAATAATTTTTCGGTTGAAGAAATTAGTACAACGGTGTATTTTGTTGATAGAATTACACCGAAAATTGCAAGGAATTTTACACCTAGAGAAGCATGAAGTTGTGAGAAACCATGGGAGAGTCATCCCAAAGTGTTTCTTTGCAATGCATGTGTATTTTTTTCTTAAAAAGGTGCATAAACATGAGGATAAAAGTTAAAAGTATATTTTGATAGGGTACAATGAAGATTCTATGTGATATCAACTTTTTGATTTGGAAAAAGATACACTCAACGGAGATGTTATATTTGAGGACGACCATAACCAAAGTAATTCAGATGAAATTGAGGTGCCATGGCTTATTGAAGACAGAGGTAAAAAAAGGTAGTAGAAGAAAGAATTCCAAGTCAGGAACAAAGGAGCAATCATGAATCCAGTGATAATGAAGTCAATGATGACAAAGCTAGTACTAAGGATATCACCAAAGCCCAAGAAGATTCTGGAATTTTAATAGTGAGGACATCTTGATAAAATAATGTGTGATGCAAATAAGTGTTACTGTGTATTTACTCACACTTATAGTAGTGGGGTGCTAGCTCCAAGGAAGTTAACTAGGTCAGCCTTAGCCTAAAATAGTCATTATTGAAAAAATACAATAAAATGTTGCGGTTGCACATGTGTAGGCTTATAGCCTGAATTACATGTAAGGTTGGTATGAGGCCACAAGTGAATATTACACAATCATTTCAATATGTTATAGGTATTGAAAGTCTCGTGGCATTCAAAGAAAAATGAATGTTGCAAATGAAGGATAGTTGTAGATATGGCGAGGAGGATGCTAAAAGGTAAAATCTATCAAACAAATTTTGGGTTGAAGCAATTAGTACAACAATGTATTTTGTTTATAGAAGTACAATGAAAATTGCAAGGAATGGTACAGCTAGAGATGCATGAAGTGGTGAGAAGCCACAAGAGAGTCATCCCAAAGTGTTTATTTTCAACGCTTATGTACTTGTTTCTTAAGAAAATACATAAGTGTGAGGATAAAAGTTAGAAGTATATTTTGATAGGGTACAATGAAGAGTCTATGGAATATTAGATTTTTAATTTGGAAAAAGATACACTCAACGGAGATGTTATATTTGAGGATGACTATATCCAAGGTAATTCAGATGAAATTGAAGTGCCATGGCCTATTGGAGACAGAGGTAAAAAGGTAGCAGAAGGAAGTAGTCCAAGTCAAGAACAAAGGAGAAATCAAGGATCTAATGATAATGAAGTCACCGACGATAAAGCTAGTACTAAGGACCTCACCAAAGACCAAGAATATTATGGAATGTTAATAATGAGGGCATTGTGACAAAATACTTTATGATGCAATTAAGGTTTACTGTGTATTTTCTCACACTTATATTAGTGGGGTGTTAGCTCCAAGAAAGATAACTAGGTTGGTCTTAGCCTAAAATAGTCGATATTGAAAAAATGCAATATATTGCCACCTTTAAAGGGTTTATGGAAAATATATGACATACTCTATTCACATTGCAATTGAAAGTAACTCAGAGAACTAATTTGGATTTTTTAGAGGTATTATTGATTGCCATCCATTGAAAGAAAACACTCTCTAAATAATTCACTATAGGTTTCTTAACAGGTGACACTCGCACATCATCTGGAATAAATAACCTAGGCACCTTCAAAGAAAGTATTCTTGCAACTTTTGAGATGACAGGTTGATGATTAGTGTTGCAACGTTCTTTCACTAGATCCACTCTTTTGCAACCAGTCAAAAGATTACTCCCATTAATTTGTTGTTAAACCTATTTTATGCTCTTAATAGGACTAGAGCCTTCAATGATATTTGATGGTTGAGCAGAACAAATTAAAGGAAGAATCTCATTTTCACCCTCACTTGTCAAGATATTTTGAACGTCTAAAAATCAACAATTTTCATTTGTTGTATTCAAATAAGCCACACATTGATTTTTTTGGACTTCCCAATAAGGATATGAAACATTGTATCTAGTTGTGGAAAAAAAATCACATTGCCCAGGTATGGTGCTAGTGAGCTCCAAAACTTAACTACCATTCCACTTACTATATATGTTGTTGCTTAAAAAAACTTGAAAGCACAAAGCCTTGATAAGATTGGATAGTTGAATTTTGAAAGAAAGGGTGTAAGGGATAAGGAGAAAGAAATGGATTCAATGCATCAGGAGAAACACTAAGGGAAGAAGGCACAAGAAGAAGATTTATTTCTGCTTCCTTTTGGATTGCATCTGGATCAATTAAAATGGGTGGCTTTGTATCTCTGGCATTTGGTTTTTCCTTTGATTTTTGCATTGTTGGTAATATTACCAAACAATGGAATGCATCCCATTTATGTTAGAAGTGAGTGCATATATATGGAAAAATCATCCCCAGTTGTAGCTCCAGGTCCTTCCATTGTTTATGCTTGAGTTTTTGAGTAAAATTACAATTAATTTGATAACCAATTGGGACTTGGAGGGCAATATGGGTGGTGGGCCATGGAGGTATGATTGATTAGGGAACTTATTTTATGTTGAAGGAGCTAAGGATATATCTAAATATTTATCATATTGTATGTGTTTTTCACTTCATAGTTGCATTCACCATAATAATCTTCATGTTGATAGGTCTTCTATTGAAAATATTGATCTTGATCAGTTTGTAAAAATGTCTTTTGTTTCCAATGAGGGGATGATAAATTGGAAAATGTTGGCACTGAATCTAGAGATTTATAAGTCAATTATATGTCTCAAATTAGTGATACATTCTCATTTGAAATTGGAACAAAGAAAGTTCCCATTGGAGATGGTATTTATGGCTTAGTCGATTTCACCCAATATGGTGAGATAGACAAAAACGTTGGATGCTAGAAACCCTTTCAGACTAGCCAATCAAGTGAAGTGATTTAGAGAAAGGTTTCTAAAAGATGCCAAATTATTTGCACACATATAGTATTTACAAAAATATTAGTAAATATCATATTTTGTTTATTATCATCTATGCTAAGATGAACTACCAAAATAATTATAGGTCCTCTACTTGAGTAAATAAGAATAGAAAGCACTTTTCTGAATCTTTATATCCCTCAGGGTGCCTCAAATGTTTTAGAAACAAGTTTTTGGTGTAACATGTTAAGAAAATATCATTAACTCGCAAAATTTCACCAATAAAAACCTCTTAACTATGGCCAATAATTCCTAAACGTAGTAACCTTAACCATATGAATGTCTTACTATATCATGATTCATATCCTCCTCACGCACATAGAACACCACTCTTTGGATGAATGCCCTCAAAAGTACCAAGAAATGGTTGAAAGTGAAATTTAGAAAGAAGCTATAAATGCATAATTCATTTCCAATCAAAAGCAATTTACGAAAGCCAACACAACAAATTCAAAAGAATAATTCAACTCTTAGAACAATATTACATAAAGGACTCAAAACCACTATTTTTGTTTTTCTTCAATGAAGCAGAAAGGAGAAGAGAAGAAATTTACTCTGTAATCGAGCTAGAACCTTCAATAGATTTATGATTCAAAAGTAACTTCCATGATCATCATTCACACAAATCTCAACCATAATGTCATTGGGATGAGTTTTCCACCACTGCCTATTAAGGTCGACTAGGCATCTTCAACAATTTCTTTTCTCCTCATCAAACTCTTAAAGAAGATGAAACTTGCTCCAAAGACCATAAACAATGCATGTTGTCAAACGAGTAACTTTGATGCGCAATTAATTTTGTCTTTACATAGTATCATTTACATTATAAAAGAGTTATTTATTTTTATCTTATTTATGTAGATTCTCATGTTATTCATTCAAAATAAATAACATGCGGTGGTTGATAACATCTTCAGAAAGAGATCCAAAAAATAAACCATTAACACTTCCAGAAGGATGTTGGTTTGCAAGGATTCAAAATATTGTCAAACATAGCCCTCAAGGTTACTAACTGGTATTGTCTTGAAAGAGAAAGTCATTTAAAAATGATATAATACAAAATAGAAATTTATCATTTGAAAAGTTGTTGGGACAAACTCATTCCATCAATCCAAAGAGAAAATCACTTCATTTCTACCTCGAAAATTTGTGCTTCAAAATATAGATTCAATTATCAACTACAAACCCCAAAGTTATTTGAGGACATCACCCATTGTCACTTTGGTGATCATCCTTCTCACATAAGGCTAGCTCTCCTCCAAGATAATGGAGGAATCCATGATAAGCCTACAGATCTATCCTTCAAATGCTAAAAAAACATATTTGCAAAATGATATTGTTTTTGTCTTTTAAGATTTAAAATGGAAAGCTAGGCAAGACCTAGTTCCTAGTCCCTAGGCTATAGACTCTAGGCATTAAACATAACTTTAAAATTGATGAAAAATATGTGATTTGTGACAAAAAAACCACACAACAAGTGTTATCATTCAATAATATATCCAATAAATATGTAACAGTTATATCTCCTAATAGATGGAGCATTTGAAGACAATGTGCTCCCCCAACTTGATCTCTTGTAAGTCACATAGCTGAAAATTCCCTTTGAGGTGTGTGATGCAGTGAGCTATCTCAAACCAAATCTAGTGGAAGCCCACTCTAAATGAACCAAGGGGAATCCTAAATTTTTGCCTCCAATGTCTATTAGTATATATAGTCCTAACAATAAGAATCACTTAGCTACATAAAGCACTCAAAATAATAAAATGACATATTCAAGCTAATGCCCTCAAAAATGGAAATCCAAGTGATTTGGATGTAGTTTGTATATATCATGTCTAATATCCTAGGTTAAGTCACATTTAGATAGTAGGAGCTGGCCTAGAGTGTCCAAAGATTACCTAAAAAGGGCAAGTTGATTGATAGAAACGACCACTAACTGAAGCAATTAAGAAGAACCCACAACAATTACACCAAGGAGGGGTATATTGAAGCAATACCCTGAACTCCACCTAGATGATAGATTGAGGAATTTCATGTTAGAAGTGTATGAAGCATCGTAATATAAGGGTTTAGAATCTCTATATTCTATCCCAATCAACCCAAAGTAATCCAGGTCCCCAGACCTTGAAGCAATCCACACTAGAAGTTTTCCACAAACATCATATTGGGTGTTAGTATGAAAGAACAAGTAATGACTCATGAGAGCACCCTAGATTGGAAAACGAGCACTTAGTGGGTGGTGGAGGCCTTCAAGGTGTGAGGAATGGAATGATCATGAAAAATATAGAAAGGGAGATGTCTATGGAGTTTTCCGTCTTTTTCAGACCAACAGTTCATGGGACAGAGGTCAAGGATAGGGACATCTTGTAGTATCAGATGGTGTTGGGGACCAGGGTAAGATAAAAGGGAAGCCTCTTGTTACTCCTCAAAATGAATTTTCATTTTGGGGCATTCATTACAGCATTGCAATGATTAGGATGTGAAACTTGGAGGTGCAGACTAGGCTGATATTTTTCAGAGGCTTTTAATGGCATCAAATATGGAAGATGAACATGCTAAAATGGATTCCTATAGGGCTTGATGTAGTGCCTTTGTTGGAGCATCCAAGCATGCGCTCTGAGACTTGTTCCTATCATGCAAGCTAATTGTATCTACAGGTCTGAATGAATCCTAAAATGGGTCCAAATTCAAGTTTTTTTTTCTAGCCTTTAACAATTGATCAGTTGAAATTGAGTATTTTACTATTTTATGGGGTTGTACCACCAGTTGTGCACTGTAGCATTAAGTCTGCCAATATATTGTTAAACCATCTTATGAGAGAAGCCATGGTAGATTTTGGAATTTCCAAAGAACAAACATTTTATGGTTGGAATTCAAGCCTCAAGGAAACATATGATGATAGTGACCCTGAATATCTATCAACAAACACCTTTTATAGCAAAACATGATATATACTCCTATGAATATAAAATAAAACATAAGTACTTACTCATGGTGTGGTTTATTCATGATAGGAAAATTTTCCTCTATAGCTATTATGCTATATGATGGGCGGTCTTAGCTGGTGATCTAATGCAAGGTTTTGAGGCCTATTTGGCATAAGATCATTGCTATTCTAGAAAAAAAATGGAAGTCATTTTCATTAGTTAGTATATCCCCTTCTCCATGTGACACTCATCAAATTAAGAAAGATTTAACTGTAGATTTAAAAAGAAACAACCAACAAGTAGTGTATTATTCCTTCTGTTCACCTTCATCTGATTTGTTTGTACAAAGAGGGATCTATTCTAGAGAAGTGTTTTGTGGCCTAAAAGACATTAAGCCTCATTTTGTAGGATGCAACTCCTTGCAATGGTCAAGAGGTATGTTTTAAAGGGGATTCCACTTGGCACACAATCCTATGTTGCTTAATTTCGTAACAAATGTAATTGTTTTATTTTTTATTTTGTGGTTGATGCATTTATGGGGGGGGGGGGGGTGAGGTAGCTATAGTAATTTGAGTTTATTTATTGCACCCTTAACCATTGTTTCATATTCTTGGAGAGATAGTTAGGTCATTGGAGGAAGAGCCTTAGCTTCCTTTTCTATTTTGAGATTGTAATTAGTTTGCTTTTAGGACGAGTGATGAATCACCTAGATCGAAGGAGTGCTCCCCTATTTGGCACCTTAGCACCTTATTTAAGGTCACTCCATTTGATAGAGCTTGTTGTAACTTACAATGGACAAGTTGGCCATCCTGTACACATTTTTAGGGTGTATTCTTAAGGGGTGAATTGGCTACTTCCATGGAGAGTATGCGCTAGCTCACCCTAATCTATTGGGGGTACGTTGACTTAATAATAGTGATATGGGTGAGAGTATGGAGAGATAGTTGGGTCATTGGAGAAAGAGCCTTAGCTTCCTTTGCTAGTTTGAGCTTGTAATTGGTTTGCATTTATGATGAGTGATGAATCACCTAAATCGAATGAGTGCTCCCTTATTTGGCACCTTAGCACATTATTTAAGGTCACTCCATTTGCTAGAGCTTGTTGTAACTTACAATGGCCATGTTGACCATTCTGCACACATTTTTAGGGTGTATTCTTAAGGGATGAATTGGATACTTCCTTGGAGAGTATGTGCTAGCTCACCCTGATCTATTGGGGGTATGTTGACTTACTAATAGTGATATGGGTGATAGTATGGAGAGATAGTTGGGTTATTTGAGAGAGATCCTTAGCTGCCTTTGTTATTTTGAGCTTGTAATTGATTTTCATTCATGATGAGTAATGAATCACATAGATCGAAGGAGTGCTTCCCTAGTTGGCACCTTAGCACACTATTTAAGGTCACTCCATTTGCTAGAGCTTGTTGTAACTTACAATGGCCAAGTTTGACCATTCTTCACACATTTTTAGGGTGTATTCTTAAGGGATGAATTGGCTACTTCCTTGGCTACTTATGGTCTTAATATCTTATATTTCTCGGTTACATTATGCATTTTATCCTTTGTTGCAGTAGGTAACCTGCAACAATATTTTATCTCTTTTATTGTAATTTATTTGTCTTTCTACTCTTCTCTCATTCATTTCTATATTGATATTTGTATAGTTAATAATTTACTCATAATGGTGCAGTGAAGTTGGTTTCAAAGGATTCATCGCCATATAATGTAATAGAAATGGGAACCTAGGACTGTAGCATCACTGCATGGACCACAGCCAGTCCACGTCCTATTTTTATTTTTGATAAGTTTTAGAGCCATTAGCTAAACATGATAATTGGTTTGATGCCCCAATCCAACTCTAGAGTTAATTCTATGAGATTCACTATATAAAACACTTCTCCATACTCCATAGAACTAAGAGTCATCATCAAAATATGCCCATGCACCATCCTTACCCACTTCTACAATAATCTGCCTAAGAGGCTTAGGTCCTCTCATCTAAGGAAAACTCTTTTAAAGAATTGAGACCACATCAAATAGGAAAATCACATTGAATATGAATACTTTTCCTATCTTTAAATAATTTTACATTCCTAGCTTTCTAAATACCCAAGCTAGGATCCAGGGAAGTGCTTTGTAATCCTTCACTAAAGAGTTATCACACTAACCTCTTAGACCATTTTCAATTATGCCACCAATTCAGACATTTTTCAACCTAGTCAAATGTTTAATCTCCCTTTAAACTTTCATAGTGTAGTTACATTCCATTACAAGATGTTTATTGGTATTTTCACATACCTTGCATAAAATGCACCTATCGAGTCTTGCTCTATTCCTTCTTAGAGGATTATACCAAGTCAAGTATTTCTGTTTAGTGTAAACCACATAAAAATAAAGCCTTTGAGGGATATTTAAATGTCAAAACTCTCCTCCACCACACATGATTCCTCTTCTCCCCATCTAAACTTGTAGCAATATATATAGCTTTTGGGCTATAAACCCCAGAAGGGTTTTTTGACCATATGAGATTTTCTATTTTCTTAGTCAATCTAACATGGCTAGACTTGAGTCTTGCAATAAAAATGCCCTAGGAATAAGCATCATCTCCTCTAAAATCTAACGAAAACCACCTTTGACCTCCAAATAGAAGTAAGATTAGGAATTGCAATCTGATAAAGATTAAAGTGTCTTCATATTTTATCCAATATTTAACTTATCAGCTATCCCCATCTTTTAAAAGTCCAATATGATGACCCTGAGGTCATTGTTCTTAGAGAGGGATAAAACTAATAAAAATTTCTCATGACAAGAGGCATGAAAGGAGAAAAAGTGTCATATGATAGGTTGGAAACAAAAAATTATGCCTAAATTGGAATGAGAAGCAGGGATAAGAAGATCGGTAAAGAAATATCCATGTGTTTCTCTCTGGAAAATAGATTAAACTTATATAATAGTTATCAACTATTTCAATCTTATAAAAGTCCAATCTTTTGACCCCGAGGTCAATTCTATTGGAGAGGGATAAAGTTAATAAAACTTTCTCATGACAAGAGGCATTCAAGGAGAAAAATTGGCACCTGATAGGTTGGAAAAAAATAATTGTGCCTAAATTGGAATGAGAAACAGGGGTAAGAAGACCGGTAAATAAAGATCCATGTTTAAGAGTCTATTGGTGCTTTAACTCTAACAAAAAAATGTCTTTGCGTCAAAATTTTAAGGAAAAAAGATACATGGGGAATAGGGAACCTATCCACCTTGTGGGAGTCCAGAATGATGATGTCCCTTAAGGATTAATCATAAGTAATAATATGATCCAAAATGGTTTAACAGATTTTCAGATTTCCCAAGATGTACAACATGGAGAAAAGGAAGACTTTTGGGAGTATGCATGGGTTGGACACCAGCCTCTCAGAAGCATCCAAGCTCTGGAGAGAATCATAAAGGTTATGATCAATTTGGGGTGAACCAAAACAAATGATTCTTGGATCAGTCCCAACAAAATATTTGGGGTATATCACTAAAATCAAATGGAAATATCCTTTAACATGACCAAAAAATGTCTCGACTCTCAACTAATGAGGCAAAGGAAATCAAGGATGCCCTATGGCTTAGATTCACTAAATTCCAAATTGAATAAGAAGTCTTGTGTTGAAATCCCACATCAAGAGGATCCTACTCACTTAAATATGGATATGGAACGGTTCTATTAGAAGAGCAGTAGATTCTTAGATTAAGCCTAGAAGAAAATATGGTACCAAGGAATATGGCCCAAAGCTGCAGCATTGGATAGCAGTGAAAGGGAAAAATAATTACACAAGAAAATTTGAAGAGAAGAAGTGTACAGTGGTCAACCAGGTCTAATGGATGTTAAAGGGATGAAGAAACTTATGATTACATCCTGACATGGTGTTTTTTTTCAAAAGAGGTATGGGCATCTGGATTGAAATGTTTAGAACTGTTGCCCCTTTGAAACACTGAGCTTAGGAGCTAATTTGAAAATGACCAACCCCACATGGAAATCAAAGGTTATAAGGAAACTATAGAAATGTATTACAAACTTCATAATATAGGAAGTCAAATGTCAATTGGGTTTATTTCGAGTGGTTAGGAGGAATGATTGTTATCCTCCCTGCCCAGGTTCAATTCCCTCAAGTGATATGATGAGCTCATATCAAGTGTATTGTTGCAATGGCTTCAAGCCTTCTTGTTGAACAATCTTGAGTCCTAAATAATATCTTACCCTTTTCTACATGTTGGAGGGTGAGATGTTTTATTACAGGGAAAAAAATTATGGGAAGTCAAATAAAGAAATAAGGAGCCTTAGCAGAGGTAGAAGCCTCCTCAATTGAGGGGATGAACCTAATCAAATATTAAGTATTCCAAAGGATTTAGAAATAAGACAGAATCCAAATTTATAATTAAAATCTTGAACATGACAACCAAAGTCAATAAACGGTTTACTGATGGAAACATATGATGGATTCTGAGGGCTTTACAATGAATAGAGGTTTCCTTCTAAGTTCCAAGTTCTCACACATAAGGAAGTCACATAACAAGTTGGTGGATTAGGTAGCCAACAAGCCATTGTTAGAGAACCGAGCCTTGAGCTTATTAATATTAACAATGTGATTAAAGAAGTGAAGGGCCTTAAGTACCCCCTCCCCTCCTTAATAATGGAATTTCTGGGAATGTGAAATAACTCTCTTACAAATATGAGATTAATAATAAGGAAGATAAACCCACTGCAAGGCGGGGATTTCTCATGTAGGGAGAAGGCTGGGAGAGGTGATAGACACAAATTGGGTAGATGGAATTCATTAATGGAAAGGTAACCAAGACAAAGATTAGAGGTGTAAACCTTTGGAATACCTTCATTCAATATTAGTTTGAAGTATTATGAAAAGCAGAGGAGTGATGGAGTCCTCACCATCATGCCATGGACATCCAATGAAGTTAGAAGGAAACCACTGTAACTTTCCAGGATTAAAGAATTTTCATGTTAGGTATCTACAAGCATGTTTGAAAGTGGTATTCACGGTGATAATACAAATCAAAGCTGAGTTTTATACATTTTGAGAAACAACTGGATAAACATGGGTAGGAAAAATAACCTTATAAAGGCAATTAGCTTATCAGATATGTTGGTTCAACTATGTTGACTTTGTGGCAATATAAATATTTATTCTCTGAGCAAAATAACTAGAGAACCGTTGAGTATAAATATATTATGAATTGTCCTTGATTACAGTATACGGTAAGGATAATTGAGACTTTCTCATAAAAACCATTCAGGCTTTTGGATTCAATGAGTGTGGTGAATTTGATTTTTGAATGCATCTCAATTGCTTCATTTTTACTTATGCTTAATGAGGAACATTCCAATTTTGACAAGGTGCTAAGAGGATCAAGACATGGTTTCCTTTTGTCCCCACTTTTTTATCATTCTGGCAGATACTTTAAGAAAGCTTATCAAAGACGCAAGAGAATGAAGTCTCACCTGAGCCATTTCAATATTTGATCTCTTCAGATTTTGATTATGCGACTCAGCTACAGTTTGGGGATGGGGATGCCATATTTCTATTAGGATAAGCTAAACAGTTTATCAATACCATCTAGATTCCAGGATAGTTTGGGTTAGTCTACAAACAAGGAAAAATTTAGTCATGTTTTATCCTTTAATGTTAGTTTGAGACTAAAAATAAGAATCTTGAAGGTTCTCGCATTCAAAGAAGATGTGCTCCCTTTCCTGCCAGTTATCACAAAAGGAAAAAATTAAAATCACCACGCATTGCATCAAGAACATCATGCATGATATCTGCTCTAAATTTTAACATTTTAATAGTCCCAAATGTGCCCTAAGTGATAATACTCGTGATATCCAGTTTTTGGGTCAATTTCTCACTCCTCATTTGGCTTCCGGAATTCTGATTTTGTCCATACCTTGCTTAGATGTTTTCCTAATTTCATCAGATTGATCTGATGTATTATTAAAAATATCGTTCTTCCTTTAAATCACCTTCTTCCCCATTATTTCAAATTCACAGGACTTCCCGCTGCTGTTAGGATCGCCCTTCTCACCTTCCTTTTCGAGGTTTCAAACCCTTGTCCTTCTCACCTTCATTTTTCTCCAAAAACTTGTCCATCCTAAACAATCGATCCACAACTTCCTCCTGAATTTTGCAGCAAAATCCCTTCCTCCTAAATTTTGCAGCAGAATCCAATGTATCACTTCCTCCTGAATTTTGCAGCGAAATCCCTTCCTCCTGAATTTTGTAGTTGAATCCAAGAGCACCGAAACTCCTCTTGCAGTTGAATCCAAAGAGTATCGAACTCTCTCCCAAACGTGATAAAAAAAGGAACGGGAAAGTAAATTTTAATAGGCTAATCGAAAACGCCAGAAAATTTCAATTGCAGTGGAATCCAAAGAGTATCGAACTCTCTTCAAACATGAGAACCAAAGGAAAAAAATAGCAGGAAAGTAAATTTTAATTGCCTAATCCAAAAATTTCAATTTCCATGGTAGGTTAGGGTGATATAAATAGCGGGAAAGTAAATTTTAATAGGGTAATCTGAAAATGTCATTGCCATGTTTGGTTAGGATGATATTATTGAGGTTAATATTTTTCTATTTGGGCATGTTATTAATATTATTAATATTTGGGTTAATTTTAATTTATTTTGTAATTTTAATTTTAATTTTTTGAGGAAAAAGATGTAGGGGGATATCTAATGATTTTTAAAACCCACATATTGAGTCATTAAAGAAAAAGAGTAGGTTATATCTAATGATTTTGAAAAACACATATATAGATCATTAAGGAAAAAGAGTACTGGGTTAATTTTATTTTTATTTTTTTGAGGAGAAAGATGTAGGGGGGTATCTAATGATTTTGAAAACCCACATATTGAACATTAAATAAAAGAGTAGGTCATATCTAATGATTTTGGAAAATTCATATATTGATGATTAAGGAAAAAGAGTACTGGGAAAGTAAATTTTGATATGTTAATTGAGGTTAATTTTTTTAATTGAGTATGTTGTTAATATTGGGATTAATTTTTTTTATTTTAATTTTAATTTTTGAGCAAAAAGATGTAGGCTATATCTAATGATTTATAAAAAATCATAGAGTGATCATTTTGGCATGAGGGCATCAATAAAAACTATTGAATAACTCCTTAATATAATCAAGTATGCTCATATAAAGAGGGAAAGGGGACATGGGGTTTACACATAAAGGTAATATCTACTAATCCTTAAGGAGGTGGAAAGTATCTTCAAATCTATGAATAATGTTATCAATATTTTCGAATTAATGAATAATTTTACCAATAAACTCAATTAGTTGTAGGTAGCCCATTGCTTTCAGGGAACTTCACTTAGAGTTGATTAACACACTATTAGAAGTTAGCCATAATTTATTTTAAATTAGTCGCTCACATTAGTCATTTTTAGTTGTATTACTTATTAGCTAGTCGTATATTTTAGCCAATACTAAATTAGTCATTTATGTTAGTCATTTTTAGTTGGGTCACTTAATTGCTCATTTTTTGTAGTATTTCACTTGGAAAAGTTGTGGTGACTAACTTTTTTAGTCACAAATTTCTCATTTTCTGCTAGTTATACATATCAAGTCAAGACCTAAGGATGCCTCAGAATCAATTAAAAATGACTAGCATAGATCTAGAGTGACACAATTAAAAATTACTAGCATAAATTACTAGTTCATATACTTGTTTCACTAGTTAGTTGGTCATATTTTTATTCTTTTACTATAGTGTTTGTTTTCGTTAATCATTTTTTATTTTGTCACTAATTATCTAGTCATATATTTTAGTCGTGGACTAAATTAGTCATTTAAGTTAGTCGCTTTTAGTTTAGTCACTTATTATCTAGTCGTATATTTTATCTCTCGACTAAATTAGTCATTTAACTTAGTCATTTTTAGTTTGGTCACTTAAAATTGCTCAAATTTAGTGGTAATACACTTGAAATAATTGCAGTGACTAACTTTTTTAGTCACCTAGTCATTCATTTCATAATTTTCTACTAGTGTATATCAAATGAACTGGTATCATGTAGAATTAAACACACACATTATAGTACATTAAATAATTCATTAGAACGGATGCAAAGGGATTTCATCCCAAGAAATAATTTTGTCTCAACATTATCTGACCCTAAAATGCATGCTTTATCCTAACACATGAAAATTTCGACATTATCTAGATTTGATTGAGAAACATTTGAAGTAGTATTGAATCACAATCTATTGTATGGAAGAGATTATATGATCTATATTATTAAGCATTGATGGATGTCCAACTATAACATTCCAATGTTGACATTAAAAGGTTGACTTGGAGAGAAATACAAATTGTAAACTATAACTAATAAAAGCCACACCTCCAAGCTATTGTGTTTGAATAGAACCAAGAAGGACTAGGGTAATGCACTATTGTACATAATCAATGTAAGTGCTAACAATCTCACGTTGAATATCCGTGGTGGCTAAATATGGAATTTTGTGCCAAATCGCAATATTGGAAACTTCAAAACTATACAAATTGAAGGTTACATTAAGGGTCCACATATAGTGTACCCACATGGCTTCCTTGACATTAAGCATTACCAACATGAATTATTTTTCTTTAACCATATATGAGGCCAAAATTAATATATAATATAAATATAACACATAATTTGTATGCAAACATAAAATGTTAACATGAATAACACTTCATATTTTGAATTCATCCATTACCGATTTAATTCAAGGTATCAACAAAATGAAAAACATTATGTAAGAAGATAACTATGAATATCTAAAGATGAAATCCATGTCGACCAAAATGGTTGTTGAGAAATGAATTTTATAGCTAGCTATAGGAATCAACTATTGGTTCCACCCCCAAGCTAGATCATGATACCATTAGGGTGGGGGAGGGAAGCTCCTATAGTGCCCTAATCTCACACATGCAAACACATTAGTCACATGAAAAAGTTATTTTTGTCATCATATATTTCTCCTTGCCCTACTTTAATCATCAAACAACCATGAAACTCTCTTATTTTTCCCTACACAACATAATGAAAAGTGTCCTTTTCTCTATTCAATAGTCCTTCATGGATCTTCTTCCCTTTCAATGATTTTTGTGAATACAAACATATTCCAACTACTAGTTTTCTTCTAGAAATATCTTAGGATAGGCTTCAAATTATTCAATGAGGAGAAATAGTAGAGTTACAAATACAAATTTATTTTTTTTAGCTATTGTAGGCATTTTTTTTTCAACTAAATAAATCCCAACTGGAGAAACTCTAAGTTATCATGGGAATTCTAACCATGGCTTTCTATCAAACCATCCCATTTTTATCACATTTTGAATAACAAGTTTCCCCAACTTCTATTTTTATCACTAGCCATGAGCATATGGGAAACTCCCTACATTTATAATTCTAATGGCCATAAATTTTAAAGATATCACCCCATAACATGGGAGCATACCCTCTTCTCATGCCCATGAATATGGCTACATAATAGCATGACATAATTATAAATGCTTCAGAAAGATAATAGAAGATATTTTCTTACCCGAGATCTACCCTCTTTGCAATGATATGACACTTGTACTTATTGCAAGCACACAAGTTAAATATTGACTGGTCAAATTTTAAGGAAGAAAAATAAAGAAAGGATAGTGAGGGAAGAGGATGCAAGGATTTTCTTTAGCATTATCTACCAATGTGTGACTATGGCTCAATAATAATTTTTATTTCACCATCTATTGTTGTGGAGGAATTGGGAGTAGAAGAGGGTTATCCTTACTTCAAAAAAGTGTGGGGCATGGAAAATTTAGTTAATGAATTCTTGCACGGGAAATAATATTCTTTATAACCATCATGTACACTAGAATGGGGATTAGACTCAAGTGTCTCAGGGGATGCTATAGTTATCCTATTGAGATACAACATAAGCAAGTGAAGAAGGTATTAGTAGGATAAAATATGTAGTTCTCTTATGCTTCCAATGATATTCATGATATACTTTGTAGTTGTCTAATATATCACAATGATCTACGTGGCCCTTTAGTTCTACCACTAAATTAGAAATGGTCAAAAGCCTCACCAAATTTATAATAGGTTTGTAGGTATTAAACCTCCAACTCATTTTGAAGGCGCCTATATGTTTTTGGTGATTTTGAAGGCTTGACCTTCTTGCCAAACATATGGAACTCATAAATGGTGCAAATAATGCCAAAAATACATGATAAGGGCCTAAAAAATGCATTAAAGTTCAATGCTGGTAAACTTGAAGTAAATCTAGCAAGTGTTACATACATAATCATTAGGTTTATGGTATTGTAAGTTTTTAATATAGGAGAAAATGAAGATTCATCTAGGTGAATAGGAAAAACCATATGATCTATGGCAAGATGAAAACGAAGGTCATCTCTATATAGATGTATTAGTCTTGTTTTGATAAAAATATGAATACATGGATTTAGTGGCATTAGAGCTTGGTGAGTTTTTATATAACTCAGTCATCAATGGAGTGGGTATGATGGTAGCTTTGTGCTTATTCTACTTTTGAATTATGCAACAAAACTTGATAAACTCTTGGGGTATTCACCTTGTTGACCAATATCTTACCACGTTCATTCATAAAGGGTGTTTTAAATTTGTGAAAAATAAAGTCAATATATTATTGGTAATTAGGGGCAAGCGGTGGGGGGGGGGGGATATTGGGTAGTGGGGATTATAGGTATTGAGTGGCATAAAAACGAGTATTTAGTAAAAATAAGGGATATCTATTAAAAATATAGGTTAATTTTATTAGAAATATGTAATGTTAGGGAGGTTCAACAAAATGATTTGGGATGTTTTTATTAATATTTAGTTTGAATAAAGGCATTCTATAATATCAACCCCCGGGGGGAGATCAATTGGAGATCATCATGAAAATTAGGTGTTATGTACCATGGGTTTCCAGGTTCAAATCCCCTAAGCATACCCAATGCCACGTGCTAGGGGTGACATGGTTCATTTCAGGGTTATAATGGTGTTAGCCACCTGTAAAATTTGTTATGACAAAAGGTGGCTAAGACTTTTTGAGCCTTCAAGGAACAAATTTCATTGCTAAAAATTGTTGGCTCTTGAAGACTCTTGAAGGCCTCATGCCTATCCTCTATCCGAACTTCACTGCTGTTCCCATTTTACACTTAGAAATCTTGCTGATTTCCAAGCCAGAATACCACTGCAAGCACCATTTCCCTTTTCCCCTTCTCCCAAAACTAACTTTCATTTGCTCCCATTTTTCTCCATAAAGCTCCTCTATTTTCATGATTCCTTTTCTCCCTTTCATGAAAATCCTCTTTACATAGTTTAAAACTCATTTTTAAACTATATCGGAACCCTCCATTTCCCTTGAAAACCATTGGAAATCCATAAAAATCACATTTTTCATACATTGTGCACTTAAGCCCCCTCGGGCTAAGTCTTAAGCCCCTTCCTCCATGTAACCCAGGCCATGTAGACGGGCGCCTAGCCACATAATACATATTCTGCCCCGAAAATATTAAAAACCTTATGTTATTTTCAAAACTTTGGGTTTGTAATTATTTTCTAAATTTTCGCCGGTTCAAAGCCTCAGCCGATCTCTGCCGTCGATCTGATCTGTAGATCGACGGTGCGGAGTCCATCAGCCCGGTGGTCCCCGCCATCCACTAACCAATTGCAAAACCACATGGTATCTATCGCACCACCTTTGGGCGAGGGCGGTTTTTTCCGGATCGCCAACGATTCCACTCATCGATTGACGCGTGGCCTGGGCACTATTCATAAAACCGCTGTCCATCGCGCGTTAACATTCGGACGTGGACCCCGCGCGATATCACTATACACCGTCTGATCTGGGGCGGGCCATCCAATGGCTATCGCTCACCGAAGATGCCCGATAGTTAACTAGGCTAAGGCACGACATTCAATAAATCTCCGTCGTCGATTTGATCTGCAGATCAACGATCCATATTCCATCGCACTGATTCGATTGCCCCGTCAACGTCTTCTGCTTTGACTTTTCGTTTCCGCTCCCGACTGTCGATCTCTGCGTGATCGACAGCTCTGATTTAAACAATTCTTCTGCCTCTCTATGATTTTCTCCCGATCAATCCTGACCGTTGGATGATGCCATCCAACAGCCATGCTTCCCCCATGTGTCCTCCGCAGCAATAAACCTATATATGCAGGATTTTTTAATATTTGTTTGTATTTTGCAGGGTTTCAATGGTTTTCTCGCAATTTTTGAAGAAAATTCGAGGGCAGAGGATGACAATCTTCTTGCCTTCGATTCATCAAAGAAAATCATCACAGGGTGTTAAAAACACGTTTTCATCAATCATTCATGAAGCATTGATGCCACATAACAATGCGCATCCCTGTATATCAGAAAAACCATGAATCAGACACAGTCAGAGAGTATCAGTGACGAAGACCAAAATTTATCAGAACAGAGGATTAAAGATAGATTTTCTGGGGATCACGGCTAAGAACAATTATCAAAAGCCTAATCCCCAAGTAAAACACAGTTTAAAGAAGATCTTAAGGGTTTTATCAAAAGGAGCGCTTCCACCGCCACATCTGAGGCAAATTGATTCCTCCCAGCTACTAAAATGCCACCTATGCCTCAAAGTACTTAATCAGAGGCTGAAGTTATTGATTAAATGAAGATATTTGCCTCAGCGCAGCCAGAAAGTTACTTCTGCAAGGAAACTTAATGCAAAGGATATCGACAGAGTAACCCCGACATCACACAGAGCCTCAAAGGTCAACAAAAGCTCCCACCAAGCTTAAAATTTATGTAAAACATTTAATACAGAGTGCACCCATGTAAGTTTCTTCATTGAGCCCCTCAAAGGCCAAGAAGCCATTAAATCTATATTAATTGTAATTGGAGATCTTTTATCAGATCTCACCTCCTCATTCTTCTATATATACTTCTACAGAAGATGAGTGAGGGGTTGGTTGCAGAAATTTGATATACACTTGAGCTTAATTCTCTGATTGTAAATAGTGTTCACTAGCTCTTGGAGCTCTGCTTGTGATAGATAGGTTAGGTTAAGATGTGTAGATGGTTGCTAAACTAAAGCATTGGAATTAAAGCTGTAACTGGTTTGGAGCATCAATACAAGTTGATTTATGGGATCCTGGTCTATGTTGACTGTGATGTTTCTCTAATTGTAACTTGTTATTTTGTTTCTGTTTTCACTGTGTCTCATATTCTCATATAAAGAACAAAATGCATAGAGTTAGGAGCTACTGTACACTAGTAACCTTCTCTGACTGAAAATATTTATATATATGTTTTCTTCCAATATGTGTTATTTAGGAATGATTTAATTCAGTTTAAGCATAGGAATGTCGGCGTTCCCTCATCTTATTGCCTTAGTTGAATGTTATTCTTGAATGTTATGTTCAGTATTAGTTAAGTAGAAATGAACTATGGAAGATATGGTGTGCCCTGGTCCTAGTTTTATCCCCAAAGGCTGCATGAATATTTCCCTTGGAATGTGTTAAAAGCTGGCTAGTTTCAAAGTACTTACCAGATCTTAGGCCATTCTGTGTTACCTTTGTGTTTGTCTTGAAAGTAACCAAGTAAAGCAGAGCTAGGAGAGGATTTGTGGTGAGCCTGGCCCGCTAGTTTCTTCTCTAAAAGTTGCCTTCAAGTTTCCCTTTGTTTTAAAGTGTTTTCTATTGAAAGTGTATCAAAGGCTGGCTATTTTAAAAGTACTTACCAGATCCTAGTTTGCTTTTATGTTTTTCTTGAGTCTATGTCAAAGGATGACTAGTTTAAAAGTACTTATTAGATCCTGGGCTGCTCTTTGTTCTGCATCTGTTTATTTCCCTTCTAATTGTATCATTTCATTCCATAAATCAAACTTCAAAGAGATCCTTAGACATAGATGACTTGCCCCATGGACCACTCTTGCCTCTTGCTGTTCCAATTAAACCCTACTATGACTCCATAGCCCAATGGACTAAAACCTGCAATTATCTACCTTTTGGCCAAAGCTTACTCTGATTGCTTACAACTTCTCACCTTTGAAACTCTTTTCATTTGGGACTTTCCACCTCAAACAATAATCATGCTCAACCATCCAAAAACAAACAAAACCTTTGACCTTCATAACTAGCCTAATATCATTACCCCAAACTTCAAATACAAATCCATCTTTGCACTTATTGGAGAGATCCCTCTCCGGATTCAGGAGGGCTAGATCCTAGAATCCCAAAGTGGTTGAAAAAATGTTGCTTCTGCAGTTTTAGTCTCACCAGTCTACTAAAATTACAAATTCCTAACATTTCTTGCGACTCCGCTGGGGAAAATTCTTCCCTTAAACACTTCATAAAACTTGTGAGTCAAAAGCAGCCTTTTCAAGCACTACCAATAAATGGTAATCACGATAAAACTTGTTTGAATCAGTGACAAACTAGGTAAAACCTAGGATTCTCTTAAGAATTTATCTAACCTTGAAAAATCAGCTGGCTTAGCCATAAGAATAGACTGTCTTTGTCTCATAACCGTAGCTAAGTTTTGAAACAGAGTTAGGATATTCTTAAAAACCATACAACTGAAAAATAACTCATAAAACCTAAAAATATTTCAGATTGGTATCCAATAAACATGGTGGTGGACCATAAAACCTTTTACCTCTGAAAAGAGCTAAAAACTTCCACTTGGCAACTCCACAATCCTTAACAGAACTTAAGACTCCGCTGGGAAGAACCCTTACTATTATAATATCATTCAAACTTAGTTAGAGGACTATAGGATTGAATTTCAAACAGACTAGTTAACCTTTTAAAGATTGTCATATCTGGTTGAACTTTTCTTGTTTATTTGGGTCTAAAAACACAGCATAGTATCTCCTAGAAAGATTCACACTAGATCCCATCCTGATCCTAACTCGCCTGACATAGTTGATAACCCAGAAAGTATCCTTAGGAAGTCTCCTAGGAATAAATTATCAACTGTTTTCAGATCACCCTTGAGAGTTAATTCCGTCCCTAAAAATCTTTCAGCTCTACAACAATCACAAGCTGACTTAGTAAACCCCTTCAGAACTAGGTCTCTTGGTGATTTAGATCAGCTAGATTCTGAGTCTTCACTTTCATCTCCTGAAACAAGTGAACATCCTGGCAGTAGAGAAACAACACCTCCTGATTTGCATTTCCTTCACAATTTAGGTGTCTCTCATCCAAGATCAGCTCAGCAATCTATTCCTGGTCCATCCACTTCTGCTCACCCTACATCCACTGTTCAAACCACTCCACTTCAGCTCACTTTCCCTCTTGTTAATCCACCTCTTGTAAATCCACCCCCACCACATATCATGGCAACATGGTATGCTCCCTTAGTTCTTCCTGCACCACTAGTCAATCTTCCATAGGACTATCAGTCCAAAATTCCATTATATGATGCTAGCAATGCTACAACTGCATTGCAACATGTGGATAAGATGAATGACTACTTTGACAGAAATTAAATTGATGATGATTCTGTCAAGCTTAGGTTATTTGCTCAGAGCTTAGGGGGAGAAGTAAGAAAATGGTTCAAAGTTTTAGCCCCCCGTAGTATTAATGATCTCCAAGCCTTCCATCAAACATTCTTAAACAAATGGGAAGTGAAGAAAAACCCTCTCCAAGTCCTTTCTGACTACAAGAATCTCCATAGAAACACTAGGGAAAGTGTGTAAGCATATTGCACTAGATTCAATAGTGTGTTTAATGCACTTTCCCCAGAACTAAAACCTCCACAGGGCTCAGCTTTAAACAAGTTTCCTGAAGGATTTGACCTTGAGATGGCCTATCAGCTGAGAGAGAGAGATTTTGCAACTCTTGAAGATATGCAAAGAGGTGCTCTTTATGTGGAAGTCAACTTAATGGAAAAAAGAGAAAGAATGAAAAATGAAAAGAGAGTGTATTTTAGAGAGGAGTCTGCACCTTCTACTTCTAACTCAAAGATGGAGAAAATGATGGAAGAAATGATGAAAGAAATGAGCATAATTAAGAGAGCACAAGCAAGCCAAAACCAAATTTCTCCTCAAAATAGAAATCAGAATTTTAGAAGGAACCAACCTCCAAACAGGCCTAGGGAAGATCATCAGTAGATCACTCCTCCCTTTCATCAAAACTATGTAAGTGAGGTTGAGGAAATAGATGAAATAGCAGAGGAGGATGATATCAACATGTTGGGGATAGAAAATGATGACTGTGAGATTAATTATGATAGAAAACAAGGTCTATACACACCTTATGATGACAGAAGAGATGATGATGAGAATTATTATCAAGACATGGAAAATGTCATCATAGAACCTCAAAAATAATATGACCTTAGAAGCAAAACCAGTCAACAGACCCCCAACAACAAAACCTCTGATAAATCTTCACAAAACAGCACTACAACCAAGCCTAGAGTTGTCAAACAAAAGGATAAAATAGTGACTGTAAATTCTGGTAATGATAAAGAGAAAGACACTCAAAACAAAGAAAAACAGAGTGCAGACATTAGCAGTACTAACACTTCAGCTAGTACTCCTGTGAAAACAATTTTTTCAAGTGTAAATAAAACAAATCAACAAGCTGATAGACCTAGTTAGTCATTAGGCAAGTCAATGGGGAATATAACGCAAATCATCCCAGACTTAGAGCCTACCGAAACGATGTCATGGACCTTTTGAAAACCTTTGAGGAGTCCAAACTGTTTTTTGTCCCAAGAAAAAGAAATATTGCAGCCCACAATTTAGCCTTTGCAGCTAGGACATGCTTGACGCCATATGAAACCAAAGACTGCACAACTGAGATAAAATTTAGACCAGCTATACCTGATAACGAAAAGTATTGGCAGGTGTTTGACAATGATAAACAAATAGAAGACTTCATGCAATTCAGAAATAAATTTGAACTACATAGTTCAGACTCAAATTATGATACAGACTGCAGTGAATAAAATTTCCTTGGTGAAGAGGAACCGTCTCCTGAACCTGTTAATGTTAACCTGCTGTCAAACAAACTAAAAAACAAAACAAAATTCGATGTTGAGTTCGAAACAGATGAGTTAGAAACTTTGCACTCTATATATGAAAGTTTGCCAAGCGGTCTAGCGCCTTTAGAAGAGTTGTTTGATCTTAACGATGCGGCCAAAAAGCCAAAACTGGAACCTGTAGAGGCTGAAGTAGAAGAGTGCAATATAGGCAGTGAACTTAAACCTATGATGATCAAACTGTCTAAAAATTTACCAACTCACATTAAACTTAAATACATAAAGCTGTTTAAAGAGTTTTCTGATGTTTTTGCATGGAGTTACGAAGATCTTAAATCCTATGACATTGAAATAATACAGCACAAAATTCCCCTCAAAGGAAACCAAAAACCATTCAAACAGAAATCACATAGAATAAACCCTGTTCAGTTACCTTTGGTTCAGAGGGAGATCATGAAAATGTACGATGCTGGTATTATTGTCCCTATTAGATATTCTAAGTGGGTGTCTAATCTAGTGTCTGTTAGGAAGAAAACTGGAGAAATCAGGCTTTGTATAGACTTTAGAGACTTAAACAAAGCTTCATTAAAAGACAAATACCCTTTACCAAAGATGAACCATATTTACAAAGGGTGGTGGTGGTCTAAAAGAATTTCTTTTGTCGGGATGGTTGTCTGTGTGGTACAACTAATCTTAGTTCACTCCCTACCGATCAATTAAAGACAACCTTTACCACACCATGGGGCACTTTCATGTTTTTGAAAATGCCGTTTGGTCTAATGAATGCTGGAGAAAATTTTCAAAGAGCCATGGACATAGCATTCTCGGAAGAACTAGGCTTCTTCATCATTATATACCTTGATGATGTCACTATGTTTTCAAAAACAGATGAAGAGCACTTAGAACATTTAAGAAAAGTTTTAGAGAGATGCAGAAAGTTTGGGATATATTTAAACCCTAAGAAGACACTATTTGGGCTCCAAGAAGGTAAACTTCTTGGACACATCATTTCAGAAGAGGGTATTAAGATAGATCTCAAAAGGACTGAGGCCATATTGCAAATCTCTCATCCTCGAAACATCAAAGAGTTGCAATATTTCATTGGAAAGATTAAATTTTTGAGAAGGTTCATCCCCAACCTGGAAGAGCTCCTTAAGAATATCACAAACATGTTAAATAAGGAGCAAGGGGTAAAATGGACCTTGGAAGCAAAGAAGTCTTTTGAACTGGTGAAACAAGCATGAACCAACACACCGGTTCTTATAAGTCCTGATTTTTCAAAGGATTTTTATATTTTTTCACTCGTACCGAACACAACATGTTGTCGGCCCTTGTTGTTAAAAATTCAAGAAAGAGCAACCTATTGTGTATTTCTTTAGCAAGGCAAATCGAGAGATGCCCCCTAGCATAATATTATGATAGCATTTTTTCTTTTGTTGGGACTTTGAAAGACTTCTGCAAAGCATCCTTCACTCACATACTGTCATGCCTTCATCCTAAATTAAATTAAAGACATTTCAACACAGACCGGATGAAGAGAGGTAGTGTATCAGTTGTTATCCTTGGAGTATGATTTAGAGATAAACCACTAAACTTCATCAAAGGTCAAGGTCTAACTAGATTAAACATGAATCAAATTTTATGTTTCGATATTAATATGATTAATGCTTTTCAAGGACTAAGAAGAATTTCAACTCTATATTAAAGATCATTTTACGACCTCTTGATATGTCGATATTGTTTATGTTTTGCTTAATTTGAATACACCTCCTGGTTTGACAAAAACAAAGGCAAGGTTCCTAAAGTTAAAAGCTGTAAACTATTGCATTATAGATAGATGTCTTTATTGGAAAAATGCAAGTGGTATATTGCTTAAATGTTTGCCTGAGGTTGATGCAAAGAAGGTTAAATACCAGTTCCATGAAGGAGAGTGTGGAGGTCATTTGTACTGGAAGACAACAGCCAACAAAATTTTGAGGGCTGGTTTCTATTGGCCTACTCTTTTCCATGATTTGCACAAGATGATCATAGCCTGTCATAAATGTCAACTTTTTGAAGACAAAAGAAAACTGCTACCCTTACCTCTGCATCCAATCACCGTTGAAGCTCATTTTCAACAGTGGGGACTTGACTTTATAGGAGAAATCCATCCACCATCTTCTGCCCAGCATAGATGGATTCTCACTGCCACAGACTATTTCACTATGGACAGAAATATACCTTGTAGCAAAGCATGATTCAGCTATTATAAAATTTATGGAGACCAATATTCTCTTAAAGCCATTTGCCCCACCAAGAGCTATCAACGATAATGCAACAACATTTGATCAAATAAGATGGTTGATTTCCATGCGTAATATCAACAATAAGTATTCCACACGTTCATTACCCTCAAGGTAATGGACTTGCAGAATCCTCAAACAAAATTTTAGTGAACATAATCAAGAAATTGTTGGAAGACAACAAAAAGTCTTGGCACACAAAGCTAGTTCATGCACTATGGGCTGACATATTGACTTTGAAGAAATCCATTGGCATGTCACCTTTTTAGCTGGTGTATGGTACTAATGCAATTTTTCCAAACAACCTTGGTGTACCAGTAATGAAGTTGATTCAAGAGTTGCAAACTGAAGATGATGACATGATCAGAAGAATAAATCAGACCATCCATCTTCAGCAAACCAGAGAGGAAGTTTATAACAAAGCATTGCAGAAACATATCAGCATTAAAAAGCTTTTTGACAAAAGAACAAAGGCCAACAATTTCAAAATTGGGGACCAAGTTTTAAAGTGGGACTCAAGGAGGGAAGAGAAGGGCAAGCATGGAAAATTTGACAACTTATGGCTTGGCCCTTACTCCATTCACTCAGATGTTGGTAACAATGCATTTTTCTTGCAGGAGTTGAATGGAGCAGAATTGTTTGGGGGTCCTGTCAATGGCAGGATGCTTAAGCATTACTTCTCTTGATCCATGTTATGTTCCAAAAGCCTTTTTATCTTTTTTTTTCCACTATAAATATTTCATCCACCATTGCATTCAAATTTGTAAAAATCAAAAATACAAAAACAATGAAAAGAAAGAAAGGAGGGCAGATTGTGAAAACAAGAAGGGTATAGCCCCATACCAAAAAAGAGAAACAAATATGAAAGTGTGAAAGCTCAAATGCCACTCCTGAATAACACACTTCTAGTTAGTCAAACTTTCTAATCTTGACTAATTAGCTTTAAATTTTCTGCTGATAGGATAGTGAAATCGATTTGCCGAACTGTTTAATCTTGGCTTATCAGTAGATAGTTTAGGATAGAATTTAAAGGTTCAAACATGATCAAAATTTGAACCTAAGTTTCCAAAAAAAGATGACTCAAATCTATTTCATTTTCTGAGTCAAAAAACATGTAAATATGGTTCTAATTAACTCAAAATCTGAACCAGAGAACAAAGAAAAATAGCTCAAACAAATTCAAAACAAAGCTGTGAAAAGAGAAGGCCATGATGAGAAAATTTCAGATCTTAAGCCTTCCATTTTTTATTTAATTTTCTGCAAAATAAATGTCTATGTGTAGCTTGTCTTTATGCCATGGACCAGCCTCAAGTTAGACTGTTCAATCATGACTTGAGTGTTTTTCAATTTCTGTTGTAGAATTTAGAGAATAAAGTCTGTTGGACAGTTTAATCCCAACTGACAGTAGATTAGGTAGAGAATCATATGGGCTCAACTGTTTAATCTAGGTCCATGGAGAAATAAGGAGTAGAAATAGATTAGATTTCCTGCTTTTAAAAGAATAAAATTATGTAAAAGAGTTTGCTAATCCAAGTGCACTCTAATGAAGAAAAAATGTTAGATCAGTAGGATTGGGTAGGTAGAAAATTTGTATTGATGAATGTCCATTATTTTTATGGTTGCTAATATGTTTTTAGAGCACATCATCCACAGAAAGAAAGGAAACCCAATGGATGAGGCAACTGGTCAACCTCCGAGAGAACATAATGGATGAGGCAACTGATCAGCCTCCCAGAGAACACAATCGATCAGGCACAGGTCATCCCCCCAGAGAATGCAGGTCTGAAGTTCTTGATGCCTTCAAAAAGGCACCATCCCCAAGTGGAGCCACTGTTAGCCACTTGTAAAATTTGTTATGACAAAAGTGGCTAAGACTTTTTTAGCCTTCAAGGAACAAATTTCATTGCTAAAAATTATTGGCTCTTGAAAACTCTTGAAGGCCTCATGTCTATCCTCTGTCCGAACTTCACTGCTATTCCCATTTTACACTTAGAAATCCTGCTGATTTCCAAGCCAGAATACTGCTGCAAGTACCATTTCCCTTTTCCCCTTCTCCCAAAACTAACTTTCATTTTCTCCCCTTTTTCTCCATAAAAATCCTCTATTTTCATGATTCCTTTTCTCCCTTTCATGAAAATCCTCTTTACATAGTTTAAAACTCATTTTTAAACTATATCGAAACCCTCCATTTCCCTTGAAAACCATTGGAAATCCATTAAAATCACATTTTTCATACATTGTGGACTTAAGCCCACTCGGGCTAAGTCTTAAGCCCCTTCCTCCATGTAACCCGCGGCCCCACAGATGGGTGCCTAGCCACATAATACATATCCCGCCTCAAAAATATTAAAAACCTTATGTTATTTTCGAAACTTTGGGTTTGTAATTATTTTCTAAATTTTCGTCGGTTCAAAGCCTCAGCCGATCTCCGCCGTCGATCTGATCTACAGATCAACGGTGCGGAGTCCATCAACTCGGTGGTCCCCGCCATCCACTAACCAATTGCAAAACCGCGTGGTATCTATCGCACCGCCTTTGGGCGAGGGCGATTTTTTCCCGATCGCCATAGATTCCACTCATCGGTTGACGCGTAGCCTGGGCATTGTTCATAAAATCGTCATCCATCGCGCGTTAGCATTCAGACGTCGACCCCGCGCGATATTGCTGTACACCGTCCGATCTGGGGCGGGCCATCCAACGGCTATCGCTCACTGAAGATGCCTGATAGTTAATCGGGCTACGACGCGACATTCAATAATTCTCCATCGTCGATTTGATCTGCAGATCGACGGTCCATATTCCATCGCACTGATTCGATCGCCCCGTCAATGTCTTCCGCTTTGACTTTCCGTTTCCGCTCCCGACCGTCGATCTCTGCGCGATCGACGACTCTGATTTAAACAATTCTTCCGCCTCTCTATGATTTTCTCCCGATCAATCCTGACTGTTGGATGATGCCATCCAACGACCACGCTTCCCCCACGTGTCCTCCGCAGCAATAAACCTATATATGCAGGATTTTTTAATATTTGTTTGTATTTTGCAGGTTTAAATGGTTTTCTCGCCATTTTTGAAGAAAATTCGAGGGCAGAGGATGACGATCTTCCTGCCTTCGATTCATCAAAGAAAATCATCATAGGGTGTTAAAAACATGTTTTCATCAATCATTCATGAAGCATTGATGCCACATAACCCTGCGCAGCCCTATATATCAGAAAAACCATGAATCAGGCACAGTCATAGAGTATCAGTGACGAAGACCAAAATTTATCAGAACAGAGGATTAAAGATAGATTTTGTGGAGATCACGGCTAAGAACAATTATCAAAAGCCTAATCCCCAAGTAAAACACAGTTTAAAGAAGATCTTAAGGGTTTTATGAACATGAGCGCTTCCACCGCCACATCTGAGGCAAATTGATTCCTCCCAGCTACTAAAATGCCACCTGTGCCTCAAAGTAGTCAATCAGAGGCCGAAGTTATTGATTGAATGAAGATATTTGCCTCAACGCGGCCAGAAAGTTACTTCTGCAAGGAAAATTAATGCAAAGGATATCGACAGAGTAACCCCAACATCACACAGAGCCTCAAAGGTCAACAAAAGCTCCCACCAAGCTTAAACTTTATGTAAAACATTTAATACAGAGTGCACCCATGTAAGTTTCTTCATTGAACCCCTTAAAGGCCAAGAAGCCATTAAAACTGTATTAATTGTAATTGGAGAGCTTTTATCAGATCTCACCTCCTCATTCTTCTATATATACTGCTGCAAAAGATGAGTGAGGGGTTGGTTGCAGAACTTTGATATACACTTGAGCTTAATTCTCTGATTGTAAATAGTGTTCACTGGCTCTTGGAGCTCTGCTTGTGATAGATAGGTTAGGCTGAGATGTGTAGATGGTTGCTAAACTAAAGCATTGGACTTAAAGCTGTAACTGGTTTGGAGCATCAATACAAGCTTATTTATGGGATCCGGGTCTATGTTGACAGTGATGTTTCTCTAATTGTAACTTGTTATTTTGTTTCTGTTTTCACTATGTCTCATATTCTCTTATAAAGAACAGCATGCATAGAGTTAGGAGCTACTGTACACCAGTAACCTTCTCTGACTGAAAAACTTTATATATATGTTTTCTTCCAATCTGTGTTATTTAGGAATAATTTAATTCAGTTTAAGCATAAGAATGTTGGCATTCCCTGATCTTATTGCCTTAGTTGAATGTTATTCTTGAATGTTATGTTCAGTATTAGTTAAGTAGAGATGAACTATGGAAGATATGGTGTGCCCTGGTCCTAGTTTTATCCCCAAAGTCTGCCTGAATATTTCCCTTGGAATGTGTTAAAAGCTGGCTAGTTTCAAAGTACTTACCAGATCTTAGGCCATTCTGTGTTACCTTTGTGTTTGTCTTGAAAGTAACCAAGTAAAGCAGAGCTAGGAGAGGATTTGTGGTGAGCCCGGCCCGCTAGTTTCTTCTCTAAAAGTTGCCTTCAAGTTTCCCTTTGTTTTAAAGTGTTTTCTATTGAAAGTGTATCAAAGGCTGGCTAGTTTAAAAGTACTTACCATATCCTAGTTTGCTTTTATGTTTTTCTTGAGTCTATGTCAAAGGCTGACTAGTTTAAAAGTACTTATCAGATCTTGGGTTGCTCTTTGTTCTACATCTGTTTATTTCCCTTCTAATTGTATCATTTCATTCCATAAATCAAACTTCAAAGAAATCCTTAGACATAGATGACTTGCCCCATGGACCACTCTTGTCTCTTGCTGTTCCAATTAAACCCTACTATGACTCCATAGCCCAATGGACTAAAACCTGCAATTATCTACCTTTTGGCCAAAGCTTACTCTGATTGCTTGCAACTTCTCACCTTTGAAACTCTTTGCATTTGGGACTTTCCACCTCAAATAGTAATAATGCTCAACCATCCAAAAACAAACAAAACCTTTGACCTTCATAAGTAGCCTAATATCATTACCCCAAACTTCAAAGACAAATCCATATTTACACTTATTGGAGAGATCCCTCTCTGGATTCAGGAGGGCTAGATCCTAGAATCTCAAAGTGGTTGAAACAATGTTGCTTCTATAGTTTTAGTCTCACCAATCTGCTAAAATTACAGATTCCTAACAAATGGTAGCGGTGGAAATCAACCCCTTGTCACATGAGTACAAGACTGGCCCAATTATTGATTCCTCTAGTAAAATAAAAAATATATTCTTTAATATCACGTGAACACAAGTGCTATGAAATAGGTTGATTAGGTGGAGACCCCATGGATACACTTGGTTGATTTTGAAGTGAAAAATAGATAGCATGGGTGGCAAGGGTGTGAAATTAAAGAAGCAAGACAAGCAACCACATGGAGATGTTTGCAAATGTTTCCTTTTCATGGGAATTTCTTAAAATGGCATGAAAATGGCTTAGAAACCTATCTTAATATGACTGTCTCCATTTATGCTCGTATTTTTATTCATCCACATATATAAAATGCTAATTTAATTTGACCATTGGAATATTCATGTGTGTGTGTTCATATCGATCATTGGTTAGTCTTTTCCTATGCATCCACTCTTTTCCTAATATTAATTGACTATTGGTCCTTCTAAATCTCAGCACAAATATGTTCATGGGCTATTGGAATTTTCTAATCAAATACAAATGAATTGGTTAGGTATCAAAAAATGACATAACTCCTTGTCTGTTCCACCAAATCACCATTCCATTGTATACAATTGCCCCTTTGAAAGAAGCACCACATGTTGCATCTTTAATTTACTCAATTTTTTTGGTGTGACCATCTCCCTCACATATAAGTGAGAATTTTGGGGTTACCATAATGGCTATCAATGTTGAAACAATGTTTTATTATCAAATACATCTAACTGGAAAGATGTTTGATTAAATTCAATTAATTTCAACCATTTATAGTTTTGGGCCACTATTCATTTTTGGAATGAAACCAATTGTTTCATTTCCACATTATTTTATATGGAACAAAGTACATGTGATTTCTTTAATAATCGTGCAATTGTTGAGGAATTTATTTGACGCAAATGAACTTTTATATTTCATTATTATTCAATTGCAAAGAAGGGATAATATTCATCATCAACCTCACATGTTGCTCCAAAATATGCTTGAACATCATGCAAAGAACATTTAGGAAAAATAATGTTGGCACAGAAAAGCTCTGAAAAATGATATTTGCACACAAAAGATCTCAACTGCTCAAAGATTGTAAAGAAAGTTGTATCGTTATATTTTGATTTTCATTGATCTTTAAGATAACATTTATGATGGTGATACCAAACCTACCAAACCGACAACAAATAAAGATACAATTATGTGAGAAATTATCATTTTGAATTGCCTCTAAGTATCGCATCTAAACATATAGGTATTCTTTCTTGTGGAGGCGATTTATGTTGGATATAAAACTATAAACATTGCGATAGTTGATTGAGTTAAGACTCAAAATTATTTTTTATCACTATTAAACATAATACAAAACCATAAATGTAATTGAATTAAGTTTCAAAATTGACCTTTTATAAAACTAATGGTACACCTAATTCTAAATGGCCATATTGAGATGGTTATCTCACCTTTTACCAATTCTTTTAATATTCATAGAATTTTATAAAAGAAAATATGAATTTCATATTTTTATATAAATTTAACGAGGATACATGAAAGACATTGGAAAAAACCATCATCATTTGGCTCTACTTGAGCCAATTATCTTTCATGTAAAAATTACTCCAAAAAAACAAGCATCTTGATCTCAATAAGACTCAAACTCAAATGAAAAAGATAATGTCAACTTCTCCCTGCCACTCAATCTACACCCACTTGACAATTTGTTTCACATTATAATATAAATACTATTTTCCTTTATTTAAAATTATTATTTTACAAATTATTACACTTTATACTCATATTCAATTCTAACCAATCATATTAAAAACTTAACAACTTAACCAATCATATTAGAATTTTACATATTAAAAACTTAACAACTTCTAATTTTAGATATTCAACAAATTGTTCTCCCTACCACTCAATCTACACCCACTTAACAATTTGTTTCACATTATAATATAAATACTATTTTCCTTTATTTAAAATTATTATTTTACAAATTATTACACTTTATACTCGTATTCAATTCTAACCAGTCATATTGAAAACTTAACAACTTAACCAATCATATTAGAATTTTACATATTAAAAACTTAACAACTTCTAATTTTAGATATTAAACAAGTTAACAACTTCAGCAAAATTGGCAGTATAATTTTTTTTAATAAAACTTCTTTATTGTTTTCACTTATAATAGCTCAAACTTAAAAATCCAAAGTAAAGGTATGTTGACAGATTTGCCCCCTCAAAATATATGAGGATACAAAACAAATAGAAAACCCCTTGCTAATGCCTGCCCTGCAGGCTAAATATGCCTCTTCAAACACTGGAATATTGCCACTGATCATCACAGCCAAGCGAGATACGCACCGATACAAGCAAAAAGCGATGGAGCCATTACAGGAACGAAGGACAGAGGAGTTCCTCCGGATTGAATATCAGGTGAAGGAGCAGGCGCACCCACTGGCTCTGTCGCAGAGGACGCAACGAACATGGTGGATATGATCAGAAGAATCACAAATGCAATTGTAAACCTAACGGACTCCATTGAATGCCAATGTTCGATTCCTGCAAAGATCAGATATCAAGATTTAAAAAGAACATGGGAAAAGAAAAACCTTACAAACAATGAAACGCCCAGGTTCGATCCCCAAGGCTTACCTCAGGCACTGGAGATCTCAGAACAGGAGCGGGCGTCAGGCGAGGTAGAGCTATGGAAGCGAAGGCAAATGTATAAGAAGGTGAGGCGATGCCGTGTGAAGACAAACCGCCTGGAAGATGCTTTTAATGCCATGTACCGCCCGCCTTACAGATGGATGTGAAAGCGTACGCCGAGGAATCCGGCTGCCTGTGTATAGTAACAGCAATGCGAAAAGCGCGGACAGGTAAGTTTTCCGAGTTTCATATTCGCTGCTTTGTGATTCGTACCCGTGACCCCGGATTTAGTGCCGCAAAAATATTAGAAATTACTAATGTTATGGTATTAGTATTAGTATTCCTTATATGCCAAATGTCTATAATTTCTTTGATTTCCATCATCTGAATCTCAAAATTTAACTGCTTTTTGCCCTTTTGGCACTTGGAAATACTTTCTTTCCAAGTAATCACATCAAGAGAATAGAATCCCTGCGCAACAGATGAATGTTTTTTGGCTTTTAGAAATACTGTTGTTCTGAACGATTATATTCCGAGAAGAGAAACACGGCCCATTGCGGTTACTAATACTTTATTTCTAAAGAATTGTATTCTTTTTGCCGAGGAATAGATAAAGAATTGTATTCTAGGAATATAATCATTCCTCTTAACATGGAGATGTAACATCAATAACTTTAGTATACATTGTTTTTTTTTTAATATGGTCAAGTTGCCTTGGACAACAAACATAAAATTTTTAACAAAGGTCCAAAGTCTTGTCACCTCCTCCTCGTTATTAATGGCAGGTAATTTTACATTCATAAAGTTGTAAAGTAGTCCCATGTGGAGATGTTCATGTCATTAAATATGGGCTATACGCTTTGTGGTGCTGGGTTGTTTAAATGGAAGATAGATTTGGGATTAATTTAAAAGATAGGTTTGGTTTAAATATGGAATATAAGTCTCATATGATGGGTGGTAATTAACCATCACATAAAGCTATGGTACGTCAAAGTTACGGGTTTAAAGAGTGGATTGGTAATTGTGATCTCTTACCTTCATTACCCATTATCATAAGGGTATTTAATTGTTGGTTTGATTTTATGGTTGTGTTTTAAGGTGTATTTCTTTTGTATGGATGAAGGATTCAACAATGGTTCATATCATTGTAGGACACTCAATTAAGTGGATAATTATTGCAGAGGTTTTTAATTCCTCGCATGGTTGTAGCTTGTAAATGATTTTCTCTAAAAAGTGTGGTTAGGATGGTCTTCCAAGCATTGCAAAGAATTATAGCCATAGGTTACAAGACTTCCTCGAGATTTTGTGGAAGGGCTTATTCATAAATAAAAAGGTTTCTCGTCAATATTTACTTCTTACTTCGTTGTTTGTTAGGGTATGTTCTATATAGTCTTTGCTTTATTGGTTTATGTAGTTTGTTTTTCTCATTTTCAAAGTGTTGGGTTATCTCTTGGAAAGTCATGGGTTCAACATTGATTTGAAGGAAATGGTTGGCTTTATTACTAGTGAATTGGTTTGACTTTATATTCATGACTCGTTTATAGTTATCATTTCTTTTGCAAGTCTATTTTTGTAAGGGATTTTCACTTATGGTATTCTCTTAAGGACCTTTCTCTTCCTATGTTTGGGTTGGGGCCTTTTTTCTAATTTTTTGGTTACCTATTTGTTTATAGAATCTATTCTACCTCTATTGAGGAGTTCCTTCAAGTCAGGGGAGAATATGGAGACCAACCCAATGCCACGTGGTGGAATGTCTAAGTCTCTCCTCTATTGCTTCTGACTTATCTCCAGTTTATTTATATTGGATGTGGAGAGGTCTACAAAGTAGTATTCATTTTTTGGTTTGTCTTTGTTTCCATCTCTCAGAGCTTTGGAGGGGATTTCTTATGTGGCTAGAAAAGAACAATCTTCTAGGGCTCCCTTCCATATTGGTTCTCTCACATATTTGGTAGTTTATATCTTACCTCTTTGGAGAAATCATGCCTCGACGGAGAGGTGTTGGTGGACACAGGGGAAGGAGTTCTTGAGTTCCTACTTCCTCCTGAGTTTAGTGTGTTGTGGAGCATCTGCTACAATGAACTATAAAAATACCATGTCTTGCATATGCATGGAAAATGAGACCAAAAATAAGGGTGCTTGGCTAGAATGTTAATTTGTTTCTGATGAGGATGTCATGGAACAAGTGGGCTAGTAGATTTTAGACATTAGCTATAGCAGGACCAGAAAAACACATTATTTTTATGCTATGGATGCATACTAGTAGATTAAAACCATAATGGGGGACTCCTATTGGAGAGATTTGAGGAGCAGCATGTGGATAAATTGCAAGGATAGATTGGAAAATTTGATCAAAAGGTGATGATGCTGGCAAAGAAATTGGCTAACATTGAGGTTGAGAAGGATGATAATCCACCAAAAACTACTTAGTTAAAGTTCCCCACAATTTAGCTTTTGGCCAATTTCTTTTTACTATTTGGGTGAAAGCATGAAGATCGGTTACACTTTTGGGCCAAATGTGGCGATGAAATTTTGAGTTTTTCCTCTTTCATCAAATTGAATCCCTCAAAATTCATACAAGCATTGTGAATTTTAATTTGGAGTAAAAATACAAATTGAAGATAATTATGTTGTTGTCCTAATGATATTTTTTGTAAAAATATTTAATGTCGTATAATATGTCATTTTTCCATTAAATGAAATGCTTTTCTTTGCAATTTTTCACACATCTTAAGACGTATTTGTGTGTTCTTGCAACATAACTTAGTCTAAAATGTGTAATTAAAAAATAATATATATATGAGCTCGATCTACATCGAAAGAGCTAATTTTTTCATATTAAAAATTTATTTTTTATGCAAAAATATATTTTTTATTATTTTTTGAAGTTGACGAAGTAATATTTCAATTGCATTTTGCAGACACGTGTTCACGTAAGTTTTTTTCCACTATTTAAATAAATTTAAAAACCAAAAGTACCCTTTTGAAGAGGACTCATAAGGGAAGATAGTGGTATTTTTTGAATTTTTTTCTTTGTGTATATTTTATGATATTGGTTTTTTATTCAACATATTTAAAACAGTTCAAAAAAATTTCAAACATTATGTTTAAAATAAATTAGATGAAAAATATCATATGAATTCGAAAATGTCAAACTCATATGCCATTGGAGAGAGGATTCCTTCATGAATCCACCATGATCAACTCTACCGCCTAAAGACAAATTTAACCCTAAGTTCGCGAGGGTAAAAGATGGAGCTACAGAAATTTTTGCAGAACGGGCGCCGAAATTGTTGATTTTAGAACTTAAGGGGTTCGATCGAGCACCTAAATTTCAAATTTATGTGGTTCACAGGGGAAAAAGTTGAATAATCTAAAATTAAACTTTTACCTCATTTTAAAATTCCAAATCTTATTAGAATTTTTGTTATAAATTCATGTAAAAACATTACTAAATTTAATATTAATATTAAAAGAATTGTATTATTATTATTAAATTAAATGATGAAATGATATTAATATAAAAAAATAATATTAATATATTTTAATGTTAATATTAAATTTATTAATTTTGGATTGCTATAATATTATAACTTTAATATAATATAAAATTTCTTATATTATAATATATACTAGCATAACGACATTAATAAATGTGGTTGATATACACCATAGGTGTCAACAAAGAGTCATTAACACAAAAAGAGTCATACAAGCTCACTCAATATATGTTAATTTTACTTTACCTAATTTTTTTTATAAATCTAACATAATAAAATATATAATATTTTTAAAATCTTGAAGTATTCATAACTTAAAGTTGCATGTAAAGAAATAAAACCTAAATAGTTTCAATTGGAAGTCATGAAGCACTCTATGTATCTTTGATGGAGGTAGATGGAACATTAATATTTGAAAAATCTTAGATATATTTCCATGGAAAATTATCATTTTCCCTCGAGGTGAATGTTCAACACACCTTTTAAATCCTAAATTTTAAATATGTAATACATATTAAAAAGAAAAAAAAAATTTGTACAACAACACATGTATATAGTCAACAGAGTTGCAGGATGAAGCTCGAGAGAATGAGAGTAAGTGAGTGAGTGACGCGGGGGAGACAGAAAGGGAGGTGGGAGAGAAATGAATAGAGAGAGGAATTGAGAGGGAGGGAGAGAGAGAGATATGGAGTTGGAGGGGGATCAAAGAGAGGGAGGTAAGAATAAATACATATAGATATATAAAGGTGGAGAGCGAGAGAGAGAGAGGGGGGGAGGTAAGAAGAAATACATATAGAGATATAAAGGTGGAGAGAGAGAGAGAGAGAGAGAGAGAGAGAGAGAGAGGGAGTGGCAAGGGAGATGGAGAGGGAGAGAGAGGGAGTGACGAGGGAGATGGAGAGAGAGGGATAGAGGAGAGAGATGGAGAGAGAGAGAGAGGAAGTGACAAGGGAGATGCAGAGAGAGGGATAGAGGAGAGTAGGAGGGAAGAGAGATTGAAGGGGAAACAGAGGGAGAGAAGGGGAAAAGAGAGAGAGGGGGAGATATAGATATATATGGAGAAACAATGTGTATGTTTGTGGGGTGATATAGAGAGATGAAGAAGGAGAGACAAAGGGAGATAAATATATAAATGGAAGGGGAAAAGAGGTAAGAAGAGAGAGATAGATAGATATGAAGAGAGAGTGTGTGTGCTTATGGGGGGGTGAGATAGAGAGACAAAGAAGGAGAGATGGAGGAATATATCAATATAGATGGAGGGGGGAGAGAAAGGGAAGAAAAATGCTTGCACTAGATGCATTGATTTCCGTGTACAGATGTTGATTTCTAATCCTATTTGATTTCCTGCAAAGTGGATGCATTTATTTTTGTGTAAATGTTGATTTCTAATTCTATTTCACTGCTTGCATTAGATGCATTAATTTCATTAAAAATGTTAATTTATAATCTTGTTTGATTGAGCTTGCATTAGATGTAGTGATTTCAACGTAAATGGTTACTCCTAATCATATTTGATTGCTAGCACTATATGCATTTATTTCAGTGTAGATGTTGATTTATAATCCTATTTGATTGCTTGCAACATTAGATGCATTGATTTCAGTGTAGATGTTGGTTTTTAATTATCTTATTTTATTGTTTGCATTAGATGCATTGATTTTAGTGTAGATGTTGATTTCTCATCCTATTTGAGTGTTTGCATTAGATGCATTGATTTCAATGACGATGTCGATTTCTAATAAATGATGTAACTAGATATATGGTGTACATTAATTTCAAGGTAATTAGTTTAACATTGTGCATTAATTTCAATGTAAGCACAAAAAATTTCTTGACGACGTGCATTATGACTAAGCTTTTGTAGATAACCTCAAACAAAATAAAATCGAATAAAACTTGTATTTGTAACTTTTACATCTCCACATCTTTTAAAATTGAATATATAACGTATTTCAATCATATTCGAGTTTTTAAAAATTGAATTAAACTTAAATTTCCATTAAGAAATTGATTGAAAGTGACTTGGATAAATACTTGTAATTTTAGGAAAGTTGATAACGTTGTATAAAATTATAGAAATGTTTAAATATATTGTTGTTTGGCCTATATATTAAATTTCGATATGATTGACTTATATCTTGTTATGACTAAGCTCTTGTAGGTAATTTCAAAATAAATAATGTTGAATAAAACCTATTTGTTGTTTACATGGCATCTTTTAATATTAAAATTGAATAAAACATATTTCAATCATATTTGTGTTTTATAATTGAACCTTGAGATGAGAAATTGATTGAAATATTTAAAAAAAATTGTACATGCAATGGTATATGGGTGGGTCACACAAATTTTCATATATGTGTGTGTGTGTGTGTGTGTGTGTGTGTGTGATTCTATAACTCAAATAATTTATTTTTAAAATTGAATTGTAATAACATGCATGTTGATTGCACTAAAAGACACTTTCTACAAGCCAATACGAATACGAAGCATGATTGGAATTATTTCCATGTTCAATATTAAATTGATATATGATATATTTTAGTTCATTTTAAGTATCAAAGTGACTTGCATCATAACTTAAGATTGTACTTATTTATTTAGTCTATGAAACTTGAAATCAAAATTTAATTGCTTTTTGCCCTTTTGGCACTTGGAAATACTTTCTTTCCAAGGAATCACATCTAGAGAATAGAATCCCTGCACAACAGATGAATGTTTTTTTGCTTTTAGAAATAATGTTGTTCTAAACGATTATATTCCGAGAAGAGAAACACTGCCCATTGTGGTTAAAAATACTTAATTTCTAAAGAATTGTATTCTTTTTTATGAGGACTACATAAAGAATTGTATTCTGGGAATATAATCGCTACTTTTAACATGGAGATGTTACATCAATAACTTATAGTATACATTTTTTTTTAATATGTTCAAGTTGTCTTGGACAACAAACATAAAAAATTTAACAAAGGTCCAAAGTCTTGTCACCTCCTCCTCGTTATTAATGGCAGGTGATTTTACATTCATAAAGTTGTAAAGTCGTCCCATGTGGAGATGTTCATGTCATTAAATATGCGTTAGAGGCTATGTGGTGATGGGTTGTTTAAATGGAAGATAGATTTGGCATTAATTTAAAACATAGGTTTGGTTTAAATATGAAATATATAAGTTTCATATGATGGGTGCTAATTAACCTTCACCGAAAGCTATGGTACGGTCAAAGGTACAGGTTTAAAGAGAGGATTGGTGATCTTTTACCTTAGCCAATTTTATGGAAGAGTTTTTTTGTTAGACAAAATGGAGCTCGTTTCTCGCTGACGGGACAACCCCCTTGGGTGACCCCCACGACTTTCCGGATAGGAGGTTGACCCCGCTCTTTCTCCGTCGTCTGACTACCGGTGACCGATATCCAGTGGACCTTGCGCGTCAAACCCTCTCTGGTGGACTTCGCTCCTCCAGCCTTCGCCTCCCCTTCGCTCCGCCCACATGCTTGGCAGAGATATTTGAAATTTGAATTTTGTTCATCCGCGTCAGTAAATAGCCTGGTTCATTGTTATGCCTATTATTCTTGTTCATTCGCACCGAAGAATTGAACAGCCCGTCCCAAGTTCAACAGTCCGTCGAAGTTCAATCGTGTCGGAGGATTCAACAGTTCGTCGAAGTTCAGTCGCGCCGAAGGATTCAACAGTCCATCGAAGTTCAGTCGCGCCCGTAAATAGTCTAGTTCATTCAACAACCTCTCTTTTTTCTTTCCCATCTGTGTGAATTTCCAATGCCTCTCATTTCTACTATACTGATTATTGTTTACTGATTTTACTATACATGTTATCATGGACATAATTACAACTTCTATAGCCATTTCGTTGGTCTCTATGTTTCCCTACTCTGAACACATATTCTTCACTGGTTTGTTCTTCTACATGCACAATCCATCTGCTCTTCTTGTTGCCTAATATGTATTCAAATAAATGATTTTACTCCACCGGCCCAGGTTTGATTCCAAGTTTTTTCGGTGTTTGCACTGCATTTCATGTAGTTGGAATACCCAGAGCAACACATCGCAGGAGATTAACCCTAGTCTAGCAAAAAATTGGGGACTTAGGGGTTTCTGTGTAAAAAAAATGACCTTTGATAAACTTTCCAGTGATGTCACAAGAGATTAACCCCTGTCTGGCCAAAAAAATGAGGAGCAGGGAGTTCTTGTGTAAAAAAAAATCTTTGATCAACTCTCCAATCTAGACATTATTTTGCTAATTTCTGGTGTAAGGAACAAAATGGTGATCATTGTTTTCAATTACCTTTTCTAAGGCTTTACTGGTAAGCTTTTACAGGTTTTCTGAAAGCAATAATACCTGCTCGCTTTGTATATTGATGTTCCACTTCAGCCGTAGTTTTTGTTACGTTTCTTACGTTAACTGTTCCTTGTTCAGCTTTTGGAGATTGTTTTGGTTTATTGGAAGTAACTGATTTCCTTGTTCAACTTTTGGAGATTGTTTTGGTTTATTGGAAGTCAATGATTTCCTTGTTTAGCTTTTGGAGATTGTTTTGGTTTATTAGAAGTCACTAATTTTCATTATTAGGAATATTAAGAACAAGGAATCCTTATAGGGGTTTTGAGATGGACTGCATTTTGTTTTTTGTAATATTTTCTAGTAGGTTTAGATAAGAGGGGGTGGAATGTTGTATTCTGCATCTAGAAATTCATGTTGTTCAAATCTGTCATGGGAGCTCTGTTATTTGTTGTTACCTTTCAGAAAAATGCTTCGTTAAATAATTTACGTCATTATATTTGGGTTTATCTCTCAGGAATTTATGTTTTTAATCATTAACAACATGTCTTAGCTTTATAAAATATATTCAATTCAAACTGGGAAAAAAAGTATTGATTCCAATGCAAAAAATGGGGCTTCAGAGGATCAAGACACCAAACCCAAGTTCCTGCACTAAACATGAAGCTTTGGTATGCCCCATGTTGATCAGGAGATCATATCCATTGTTCAAAAATGCTCAAAAATGAAAGTGCTAAAAAATGTTTGCAACTTGAGTGACCAGAAAGGTCATGTCGCTGCAATTCTGGTGCCATGAACGGTTCACAAAATAGAGGCCGTATGCAGAAGTTATGAAGGTTTGAAAAGCCCAATAAACTCCAAAAACTGGACCTTTGACCCATTTTGACCTTATGTGGAAATTTAAAAAAAAAAATATTATTAAGGTTGAAGGGCCTATCAGTGGGTGCCACGTGGTCTGCTCGGAGGCTGCCACGTGGCACCAAGCCAGAGGTTAAAGGGTATATTAAAATTTTATGGAGTCCACAGGTTTCGAACCCCAGACCTCCCTCCGCATACAAGAGCACCCAACCAACCGAGCTACATGAGTTTCTTAACCACTATGGAGAACAATTTGTATTTAAAGTTTGATGAAGTTTCCGTTGGTGGTAAAAGGGGCTAGCCTGCTTCATAAGACCTATCGCCTGTGGCCAAGGCTATACACCGGTAGTTACGATGACGGTGGGTTTGGAGGATGCGCCCCCAAATTTGGGGATTTCATTAAATTTAGTTCCTCGACAATTAATGGAGTTTTTAAGGGACATTGGGCAAATTACTGTTTTGGCCATAACTCCTTGGATTTTCGACCAATTTTGATGCATGGATAGTCAATTTTTGGTATTCTCAAAATTTTGAACACATTGGCACAATTTTCAAAGCCATAAGAGGTCATCTTGTGCATATTTAGCTTCGGGAGAGGTCAAGGAGCCACTAGGGCCACTAGGGTGTTTTCAGTGTATTGAGCATCCATTCTCTATTTTCTGCAAATGAATAGTCATTCCTGACTAGTGCAAGCATTTTGAAACTATTTTTATAGAGAGCACAGCCATTTGAGGCTTTATTTCACATGTACTTACCATTTTTGAGCAATAATATATGAGGGACATGCCATTGGGAGCTGGACCAGTAGATGTAGCCCAGGATAAGTGAAATGCTTCATCAAATTTGTTGAGTACTATTACATGTGATGTTTAATTCTCTATTATTTACTGTTGTACAATGTTTTATAAGAAATTTACATGGGTGAAAATGTGAAGTTGGGTTACACTTTTGTGAGAATCGGGAGCGAAAAACTTTTTTTCTCAATAGTTCGGCTGAACTTTTGAGGAAGTTTGGCTGAACTATTAGAGAATTCGGCCGAACTTTCGAAATTAGTTCGGTTGAACTAGTTCTTCCATTTACATTGACATCGTACTAACGGCGTGGGCAAACAGATGTTTGGCCGGAGATGGGAAAACCGACAACAAAAGTTCAGTCGGACTATTAGTTCGGCCAAACTTTTAAAATAGTTCGGCCGAACTCGTATTTTATAAATATATCGCCCGCGAACTTTTACAGGTTTTACTTTCTCTTGCGCGTTTCTTTTTTGATTCTCTGTGGCTTTTGTTATTTTTTTGCGCTCTGTTGCTACTCTGTTACGCTTTAGTTAGCTCTGTTGCTGCTCTGTTGTGATTTGGAGTTGCGCCGCGACAACTTTCTGTGAATTTCCAGGTAAGTATCTGTAAATTTCAAAGGAGAATTAAACTCAATGTTTTGAAAATTCAAAATGTGCAATGTGATTTGGCCTAAAAATTTTATGTACAATTGTTATATTTTAAATTGTGGTGAATGAATATATATTTTGTGGTGAATGTTATATTAAAAAAAAACACTGTTTGAAAAATACATTTCATATCTTATCCATTTACAGTCCTTTTCATTGTGTTTTCTGATGGCTTATTCTATACGTTCTATTCAGACTCTATCACCTTTGTGTTCATAAGCATGGGTACTATCTTGGATAATGCATATCATGATTAAGGTCCACCCTGCCATTAGGCTTATCTGCCCAGCTTTATAGACCTCACTATAGCTATCTCCACTGCATTATCTGCCCAGCTCTCTAGACCGCACTATCCATGATTTATTATATACCAGGTCATATCACTTATATAAATATAAGCATTTACAAAATTTTCACTTGCATTTTCACCTATTACATTGATATCAAAATATCGTTTCAAAAACAAAGTTATTAATCATTACATTTAGAAGTCTATGAAGACACTCTCATTTTTATTTTCCAAATTAGATCTTAAAAGAAACAATGCCTGAAAAATACATTTCATATCATGTCCATTTACATTCCTTTTCATTGTGTTTTCTGCTGGCTTAGTCTATACGTTCTATTCAGACTCTATCACCTTTGTGTTCATAAGATTGGGTACTATCATGATAATGCATATCATGATTTATTATATACCAGGGCATATCACTTATAGAAATCTTAAGCATTTACAAAAATTTCACTTGCATTTTCACCTATTACATTGATATCAAAATATTGTTTCAAAAATAGAGTTCTTAATCATTATATTTAGAAGTTTGTGAAGACACTCTCATTTTTCTTTTCCAAATTGGATCTTAAAAAAAACACTGCCTGAAAAATACATTTCATATCCTGTCCGTTTACAGTCCTTTTCATTGTGTTTTTCGTTGGCTTAGTCTATAAGTTCTATTCAGACTCTATCACCTTTGTGTTCATAAGCATGGGTACTATCTTGGATAATGCATATCATGATTAGGTAAATGAGGCATATCACATTCCCTATTTATCAGAGCTATAACGATTAGTTATGTTCAAAGCTTTAATGGGTTTACTTATTGTATCAAGCTCAGCAAGTACAATGATCGTATTAGAAGAAGCTTATGTGCAATGGTTACTCCTTGTTAGATAGGGTTGTATAGAGCTTATTGAAACATGCCAATACTCCTTGTTCGTTCATTTAATAATAGTGTGCATGTTGAGTATAAAAAATGTCAATCTGCAACATTAGACAATCTCTCAAAATCTATTATTTCCATCTAAATGGCATGTTATTCCCTGTTGATGGATTAAAACAGTTTATGGAACATTAAAGTATAACTGACAACAGTTTATGTTATTCTCTCTCTCTCAAAGCTGATCCTCTCTGTGATTAAAGTATCAGTAACTCCAAGAGTCTGAGTCTTGAATTTGTGAGAAATTTCTTATATAATGCAAGTGTTGAAGTTTGATGTATAATTGTGAGCCTGTGAACTTGAGTTGATATGAAACAGTAGCAGTGAAAATTAATTTCTTAGTTTATTAAGCTTTTTGATATGAAACAGTAGCAGTGAAAATTAGTTTATTAAGTCTTTTAATATGAAACAGTAGCACTGGTGTCTGAGCTTGAGTTGATATGAAACAGTAGCAGTGAAAATTAATTGCTTAGTTTATTAAGCTTTTTGATATGAAACAGTATTAAGCTTTTTGATATGAAATAGTAGCAGTGAAAATTAGTTTATTAAGCCTTTTAATATGAAACAATAGCACTAGTGTTTGTTTGTTTAGATACCATACTTTCATTCCTTAGAATCAGAATCTAATGCTCTTTCCCTTCCTAGCTAGGCTAGGAGAATTTATGCATCTATATCTTTAAACTACTCAACTAATTTATTACACTATAGGAATCATTTATATATATCTCCCATTTTAATGGGGTTTATCACATTTTGAGAAAGATACATTAACCATAAAAATTTTCCATTGAAACCAAAAGTGATTTGATACAAAACATAGGTTTTAACCTTATATAGTTAATTGTTTCAAATAGATTCTTAATAAAATGAAAAATATTCAATGTAAAACACATGCATTAACATATAATTTTGATATTTTCCCTTCTTTCCAACTTAGTGGACATCGTTCTAGAAAAATATCTTTTAATGAAGTAGATATATCCACAGTGATCCACTAATATTTGTTCACCAACAACTATTGCATTTTGGAATTGTATATCTCAAAACTATGTTCATTGAATTTATGCATCTATATCTTTAAACTACTCAATTGTTTTATTAAACCATATGAATAATTTCGATATATCTCCCATTTTAATGGGGTCTATCACATTTCGAGAAAAACACATTAGCCATAAAAGTTTCCCATTGAAACAAAAAGTAATTTGATACAAAACATCTAGGTTTTAACCTTATATAGTTAATTGTTTCAAATAGATTCTTAATAAAATGAAAAATATTCAATGTAAAACACATGCACATTAACATATAATTGTAATATTTTCCCTTATTTCCAACTTAGTCCATCCTTCTAGAAAAATCCCTTTTAATGAAGCAAATATATCCATAGTGATCCACTGATATTTGTTCACCAACAACTATTCCATTTTGGACTTATATATCTAAAAACTATGCTCATTGAATTTATGCATCTATATCCATAAATGCCCCTACAGTCAATCTCTGGAATATATCTAAATAGAAGTTCTTCATTTTAATTTCCATAAAACACAACCACTTTAAGGCAAACTGTGTACATGTGTCCTTTCTCCCATAAATTCTTAGGAAAAGTTTTTAAAACATACATTGCATGTTGGCTTTCTCCCATTAACTTTAAAGCATGTTTTTTGTAATTGCATAAAACAATTTTGCAAACCATGTAAATGTCATTTCTCTCAAGCTTTAAGGCATAAAAATTGAACCTAAAGTGGCTGAACTCTCATAGAATTTTGAACTTCCATAGGATTTTAGTCTGTCGGTTGAGTGTTAACTTCTACAAGTTCTAAAGGCAGAGTTTGTAAAGGGCCAGGTAGTCTCTAGATCTCATCTTTTCTCAAAGGTGACATACCCAGTAAATGCCCCAATAGTTAATCTTTATAACAGATTTAAATAGAAGTTCTTCATTTTAATAGATCCATAAAACACAACCACTTTAAGGAAAACTGTGTACATGTGTCATTTCTCCCATAAATTCTTACGCATAGTTTTTAAAGCATACATGTCATGTTGGCTTTCTCCCATTAACTTTAAAGCATGTTTTTTGTAAGTGCATAAAATAATTTTGTAAACCATGTAAATGTCATTTCTCTCAAGCTTTAAGGCCTAAAAATTGAACCTAAAGTGGCTAAACTCTCATATAATTTTGAACTTCCATAAGATTTTAATCTGTCTATTGAGTGTTAACTTCTACAAATTCTAAAGGCAGAGTCTGTAAAGGGCCAAATAGCCTCTGGATCTCATATTTTTCTCAAATGTGACATATCTAGTAAATACCCCTACAGTCAATCTCTGTAACAGATCTAAATAGAAGTTCTTCATTTTAATATCCATTAACCTCAACCACTTTAAGGCAAACTGTGTACATGTGTCATTTTTCCCATAAATTCTTAGGAAAAGTTTTTAAAGCATACATGTCATGTTGGCTTTCTTCTATTAACTTTAAAGCATGTTTTTTGTAAGTGCATAAAATAATTTTGCAAACCATGTAAATGCCATTTCTCTCAAACTTTAAGGCCTAAAAATTGAACCTAAAGTGGCTGAACTATCATACGATTTTGAACTTCCATAGGATTTTAGTCCGTATGTTCAGGGTTAACTTCTACAAGTTCTACAGGCAGATTCTGTAAAGGGCCAGGTAGCCTCTGGATCTCATCTTTTCTCAAAGGTGACATATCCAGTAAATGCCCCTACAGTCAATCTCTATAACAGATCTAAATAGAAGTTCTTCATTTTAATATCCATTAACTTCAACCACTTTAAGGCAAACTGTGTACATGTGTCATTTCTCCCATAAATTCTTAGGCAAAGTTTTTAAAACATACATGTTATGTTGGATTTCTCCCATTAACTTTAAAACATGTTTTTTGTAAGTGCATAAAATAATTTTGCAAACCATGTAAATGTCATTTCTCTCAAACTTTAAGGCCTAAAAATTGAACCTAAAGTGGCTGAACTCTCATAGGATTTTGAACTTCCATAGGATTTTAGTTTGTCTGTTAAGGGTTAACTTCTACAAGTTCTAAATGCAGAGTCTTTAAAGGGCCAATTAGCCTCTAGATCTCATCTTTTCTCAAAGATGACATATCCAGTAAATTCCCCAACAGTGAATCTCTGTAACATATCTAAATAGAAATTCTTCATTTTAATATCCATTAACCTCAACCACTTTAAGGAAAACTGTGTACATGTGACATTTCCCCCATAAATTCTTAGGCAAAGTTTTTAAAGCATACATGTCATGTTGGCTTTCTCCCATTAACTTTAAAGCATGTTTTTTGTAAGTGCATAAAATAATTTTGCAAACCATGTAAATGTCATTTCTCTCAAACTTTAAGGCCTAAAAATTGAACCTAAAGTGGTTGAACTCTCATAGGATTTGGAACTTCGATAGGATTTTAGTCTGTCTATTGAGGGTTAACTTCTACAAGTTCTAAAGGCAGAGTCTGTAATGGGCCAGGTAGCCTCTGGATCTCATATTTTCTCAAAGGTGACATATCCAGTAAATTCCCCAACAGCCAATCTCTGTAACAGATCTAAATAGAAGTTCTTCATTTTAATATCCATAAACCTCAACCGCTTTAAGGAAAAATGTGTACATGTGTAATTTCTCCCATAAATTCTTAGGCAAAGTTTTTAAAGCATACATGCCATGTTGGCTTTCTCCCTTTAACTTTAAAGCATGTTTTTTGTAAGTGCATAAAATAATTTTGCAAACCATGTAAATGTAATTTCTCTCAAACTTTACGGCCTAAAAATTGAACCTAAAGTGGCTGAACTCTCGTAGGATTTTGAACTTCCATAGGATTTTAGTCTTTTTGTTGAGGGTTAACTTCTACAAGTTCTAAAGGCAGAGTCTGTAAAGGGCCAAGTAGCCTCTAGATCTCATCTTTTCTCAAAGGTGACATATCCAGTAAATGCCCCTACAGTCAATCTCTGTAACAAAACTATGTACATGTGTCATTTCTCCCACAAACTAAGTGCATAAAATTCATTTCTCCCACAAACTAAAGGCTTCCTCCCATTAATTCTAGATGTGAATTCTACCATAAACCTTTTAAGTCAAACTTTAAGATAAACCATGCACATGTCATTTATCTCATGCACATGTGTCATTTCTCCCATGCATTTGCAATAAATGTCAATTTAATGTATATTTTTATTGAATTTGTTTTTTTTCAGGGATAAAAAACCACTAAATATGGTTGAAAAATGGAAATTATGCATATATGTTTCTTGCTATTCCAATCCAGGGAAAGCAATGATTACATATGTGCTTTCCAATATTGCGACTAGCAAAGTCATCCAAAGGAAAATGAATATACCGGGAAGAACAACAAACAACGAGGCATATTATATTGGATTGATAGAAGGCTTGGGAACAACTATGGAGTATGGATAAAATGGAATTGTAGTTTTCACCAATTCTGAACTTGTGTACAACTAGATGAATGATGTGTACCAAGTTAAGAAGGAGAGTCTAAAAGAACTGCATGGAATAGCAAACAATATTGTTAGCCAATTTCAATTTTTTAGTATAAGACATTGTACAAATGTGAATAAGATGTCTGCTGATCTATTGCATGGAGCAATGCCAATTCAGGATTCATCTATCAAAGATGAATGAATAGATGAAATAGAATTATACAGGGCAATGCCAATGCAATATTCATCTCTCAAAGATGAATTAGTTTGGAGATGCTCTTCTTCAAAAATTCAAGATTTATCTCTCAAAGATGAATTAGTTTTGAGACGCTCTTCTTCAAAAATTCAAGATTCGTCTCTCAAAGATGAATTAGTGTTGATACGCTCTCCTTCAAAATTTATTGATGGACATTGTAACATATCTTGGATATGTGTGTATTTTGTACTTATACATGCGTCTTTTTTAATGACCATGTGCTTTTTTCAATTATATACCAAGTGTGCTCCCACCACACCATGTAAAGCGCAACTTGGTGAATTTCACATTTGCAACAAGTGGTGAACTTCACATTTTTATGAAATTAAAATGCGAGAACTTCAACAAATTTTTGTTTAAATGGAGTTTCACGCTTCTTTTTTAATGACCATGTGTTTTTTTCAATTTTATACCAAGTGTGCTCCCACCATGTAAAGCGCAATTTGGTGAACTTAACATTTTTATAAATTTTTTTCTTAAATTGAGTTTCACACATCAATTAGCTCTTTGAAAGTTGTGTTTTACATAATTTGTGTACACTAAATTACATTAATTTTCTGAAATCTATTTTGAATTTATTTTAAATAGTAATTTAAAAAAATAATTTTAAATGTCCACTGCAGATATATATATCATGGAGGATGAAAAATGAATATCAACATAATCCCATATCTCTATGAGAGAGGAGGGTCAGGGATCGAGGGATGTTCATGGTATTTAAATATAATCTTAAATATTCATACATATACATACATGTGTGTACATATGGAATTGATTTTTTATCAACTTTGTGAGTTAAATTAGTTGTTAATAAGTTCATTTTTTATTTTTAGGAGCTAAGAGGAGAAGGGTCTCTACTCCTTTAATGGACCATGCCCATGGTTCACCCAGTCATGGTATGGTTCACACAATTTAATCAATGAATATGTACGTGTATTTATATGTATGAATGTATTTTTCAATTGATTATAAATTCGTATTTTTTTATGAAGCTTCTCTCTGGTCTCGAGAGGTTAGTGGTGGTTCAAATCCCCTTAAAGGGCCATCAATAAGTGCTAGCAGGTTGCGTGAAGGTGATGATATTTCTTCCCCCGGATGCCAATCAACAGATGGTCATGTTGGTTCTCAGCAGGGTCGTTCTGGTTCTTAACAGTTTCAGGGTGGGCAAGATGCTAGCCAACCAAATCGAGATTTCCATCAATTTGAATATTTTTTTCATTCAATTTGTACAAATTTGTTTACATGTGTTTTTTCTAATATAAATTTTTTTATATATTTATGCAGAGGTTGAAAATGCTCCAAATGTTGGTCAAAAAAGGTGCAGGGAAGAACGCTTCATTCAAGAAGAAGGTTGTCCACCCACTACAACTTATCCGGCTGACATTTCCAATATACCGTGGGAAAGAAACATGCAGCAATGCACCTTAGTAAGGTATCAACAGCTTCATGCAAAATTGCAGAGAGATCTCGTGTCTTTGACTCTACCTGCTGAGATTCGAAAAAGCTTGGAAATAGTTACACATTCTTTAGGGCAACTAGTAGATGTGTACTAAAAGCTTGGGCCAACCACGAATACTTTTGTAGATGTCATGAGAAAAATAAAGGAAACAATTATGGGTATCGATAAATGGGAAGTTGTTAAAGAAAGAGTTACAACAACAATGGCAAAGTCTATGTTTAATTTCAAAGAAGGGCGAAAAAAAAGATGCTGAAGGTGCAATATTTCAAGCACCCTGATATAGCTCACTATTTGTATGATAGACACCTTACGGCTTATGGGAGACTCCCATGGAACGACGAGGTTCCACTTTATTTCGCAAAATTATTTTATGCGAAATTCTTTTTGCAAATGAAACCCAATTACAATGACCTTCTCTCTGAATTTTTTGGTCCTGGGAAAGGTCGTTGTGTGACCATAGGGGTGCTAGGCATGATGCTGAGTTACCTCATCCTGAGCCACCATTGGTTAGTTGACCTGTTCGTGTCGAAAATTTTCAGTCAGAGATGGAAGTCACTTCTCAAATTAGTTAAGAAGCAAGAGATGCCATCATTGACAATGTTCATAGTGGATTGGGTAGAGTCGATGTTTCTCTGAATTGACAAAGAGCACGTGATAATGCACGCGTCAATTTTGTGTATTATATAGATGAAGAGATCGACAACATGAGTGTTGAAGATCTCAAAACATATGCGAAGAATTGTCGCAATGTTTGGCATGAACTAATTGTTCATGAGGAATAGGGCATGGGAACGATATGTGTTAATGGTTAGGGTTCAATTATTTTAACACATACATACAATTTGTAATAAATACATATATACATACATTTATTTGTATGTACATTAATGTAACAAAAATGTATCATTATATGTTAACACCATTTCCAGTTGTCACGTTTGATGAATGACAAAAATGTTAATATCACGTTCGGAGCCTCTAGTTCAAACAATTAATATGGGTCTCACCATCAAGATATGTTGGCAAATGTTAGTGTTTTTTAAAATTTATATTTTTAAAATAAATAATTGTGCACACATGTACATTTTCATGTATATATAATAAAATGTTTTAACAGATTCCGATTCCATCTGATGTTTTTGGGATGGCGGTACCTTCTTCTTCCTTGGGAGATGTACCTTCTACTTCCTTAGGATATGTGCCAGATTCACAACAAGTATGGACAATTTTTCACTTTCAAAATTTGTGTTTTTAAGTTATATATTCCACCTCAAAAATTTCGATTACAAAAATGAGATATATCTATATCTTGAGTTATTTTAAATTTTTTGTATTTTAGGTTTTTGGAGATTTTCTTTTGGAGCCTCTCTTAGGAGATGTGCCAAATCCACTTGTAGAAGTATTAAATTTTTCACTTTTAAATATACATGTTTTTAATTTATAATTTATAAATTGAAGTTTAAAAGTTTTATTATAAATTGTGATCTTGATCTTGAGTTATTTTATACTTAAATTAAATTTTTTTAATTTTAGGTTTCTATAGAGGATTTCTTTTCTCCACGGACTCTAGCGACGGAGATAGGAACATCCACAACATTTCAACCATTTGAACAAGTTGTCTAATTTTTTTTTTAGTATTATTGAAAATAAGTTTATATATATGCATTTTCATTTGAAATTTTTTAATATATATATATATATATATATATATATATATGTAACCGTATATATGTGTATTGCACAATGTAATTATTGGAGATGTTCCCATGGGGGAATTTGTACGTAATGAAACAAATGGATAGGAACCTCATGAGTTATTGCATGATATATATATATATATATATATATATATATATATATATATATATATATATATTTGCATGAAGTTCTATATATTCTCACAAAATTTTAAAACATTAAATTTTAATGTTTGTACGTGCATTATGCACAGGTTCCCCATGCTTTGCAGGATATCTCGCGGATTGAGACTTTTCCGGGAAAGACACTACATCCATCTGTATTTGATGGATGATTTCTGGATTTGATTGAGATTTCTAGTCTTAATTTACTTTTTTATATATTATCTAGATGTAGTCATATATAAATTGATACTTGATACTTGTGAGATCTACAAATTTTGGACATATTTTACGTGAACTACATTTGGTACATGTGAATGTGATATATAATGTTTTTAAAACATAAGTTTTGGATGGTTGAACTACATTTGGCATGTGAAGTAATGGTGTGTTATAATTTGTTTGGTTTTTAAATCTTAAGTTTTGGATGGTTGAACTACATTTGGCATGTGAAGTAATGTTGTGATCTATATTAATGTTTTTCTTTTGAACTACATTTGGCATGTGAAGTAACGTTGTGATCTCTAATTTTTTGTTAAATTAAAACTTAAGTTTTGGATGGTTGATCTACATTTGGCATGTGATGTAATGTTAAATGTTTTTATTGGATAGTTGAACTACAATTGGCATGGCATGTGAAGTAATGTTGTGATATAATCAAAAAGATTTTAAAATTCAATTTTTGGATGGTTGAAGTACATTTGGCATGTGAAGTAATGTTGTGATCTATAATTTTTTGTTAAGTTAAAACTTTCAAGATTTGGATGGTTGATCTACATTTGGCATGTGATATAATGTTAAATGTTTTTATTGGATAGTTGAACTACAATTGGCATGGCACGTGAAGTAATGTTGTGATATAATAAAAAAGTTTTTAAAACTCAAGTTTTGGATGGTTGAACTAAATTTGGCATGTGATTATGATATTATGTTTTGTTTTTAAAATTCAAGTTGTTGTTTTCCAAAAAAAAAAAGTTCACATGAATATACATGTACATGTAGAAATGATTTTACACATGTTTGAATATATATGTTAAAATGATTGAAGTACAATATATATATATATATATATTTAAACAATCATAAGATTCTAGGTCTTGTTAGATGTGTTGAAAACAATCATAAAATTTTAAAAATGAAATCTATAATGTAATAATATCCAGTATTTTTCATCAATGCACATGTATAGAAAAGCTACTTTCAGTTAATTCCATTCTAGAACACATATATCCAGTACGAGCAACATTTTTCATCAATGCACATAGAAAAGCTATTTGAATAGTTAATTGCTTTCTAGAACATATATATATCCAATACTTCAACATTTTTCATTAATGTCAATAGAATTAAGCTACTTATCGTCAATGCCTATAGAATTTAGCTACTTTCAGTTAATTGAATTCTAGAACATATATATTCAGTACGTGAATTTTTTTTCATCAATGCACATGGGAAAACTACTTGAACAATTAATTGCATTCCAGAACATATATATATCCAATACGTGCAACATTTTTCATAAATTCACATAGAAAATCTACTTTCAGTTAATTGCCTAGAACATATCGAACCATTGGACAGACACATTTTGTACTAGATTTTCTATCAGGAGTAGAGGTGTGGGACAAATCCCACCAAAAGTCGGAGAAGTGCTCCGAGTCTCTCGTCTGAAAGGAATCTTCACACAAAACTATACTGTGGATGATTTATTTACATTGTGGGTACTTTTACTAGAAAATCCCATGAGAAAAATTGGTCACATTCAGTCCGTGTATATATCCAGTACATGCAATTACCCCCACTTTGATTAGTTTGTCTGAAAAAATAACCTTTTAGTATAATAAATCCTCTTTCATATGGAAAATCGTGATCATTATATTTTTCTAATAATTTCATTTTTCGTTCAATGGATCACATCAAATAATATTTCACATTTTCATCGTTGTCAGTAGGTACAATTACAGCAAAAACATCTCCTGCACAATAAAACAAACTTAACAAACTTATGTATTTAAATTTATTTCTAGATCTTTATCATTTGAAAGCAATTAAAATGTTACCTTCTCTAACAAGATCAGAAGCTCGATCACCATCGGATGATATTGTAGTCTCCTCTGATTGCATTTCTTCAAAAATTGCAACGAACATTTTTCCCTTTGTATTTAGCTCTGTATGTTTCCAATATTTTACATACATTTTGTTTTCACAAACGTCATTGGATTATGTGTTGTCTATGCAAACATGATAAAAACAAGATTATTTTCTTTTATCTAATGCAAACACATTTCTGGACAACTTTGTTTTAATTGAATGCAATTTTCGAGTCCCTTTTATTGTTTCAACGTCATTTCCAATTGATCTATATACTTCTTCGATCCCAATATGCAAAAAAAACCTTTATATGGAAAATTCAAAGAAGAATATGAATATGATATCAAAATACAATCAAAGATAATCAAATTGCGATAAATGTACATTGTTTAAAATTAGATATCCAATAAAAATTAAATTGAATGTACCTTCGCACTTCACTTGATCGGTTAGTCTCATGGCTTAGAGTAGTGATGCACCATTGAACAACTTCTTTACTGTCCACAAGTCAGCTTGCAGAGGGGTTCATTTGATATCTTCAAAGTGCTCGTTTTATGCATGCCCCTGCACTGTCATGTTCTCCTTTTCCATGACTAGTCTCAAAGAAATTCCAACAATGTTTAATGCAGGTTTTCTTATGAAGACAACACAACCAAAAGAATGATCATGCAGATTTGAATTGACCTGCGCATCCATCTGACCATATCCAATGTTCATTGAATGTTATTCCAAGACTTTTCATGGAGTCATAAATCTTTCCAAAATAGTGTTGTACAAAATATGTATCATGTGTACGATCATCACTGATATAAAAGTGATATTATTTAGTAACATGTCAATTCTCACTGGTGCTTTCTATATGATCGACGTTTTGTTCAGCATGTCTATATAGAATATGGACGAGCATAGATACTTGGTCATAATGATAGTATTCACTCTGAATTTCGTTTTGTGGAACAAATGTGTAGTTTTCTGCAAAATAAATTACTGACAAAATGGTCCCTGGTGAAAAAACTTCACGTTATTTTTTGAATTTCAAGTCTTGCCATCGAGCTCTATGGGAATGCTTGGTGTATATTTAAATTTCTGCCTCAAACTTTCTCAAAAAGTCTATAACAAAAAATTCTTCTTCTCGTAATTCAATTCTTTTAGCACTATTTGCATCTTGAATCGATGTATGGATGTATTCATATCTCTTCCATTTCACTTTCATGTTGGACAATGATTGATCATTTATATCAGTACGATATTTTTTTTGAAATTTAGTCAAATTTCCACAATCATCACATTTTTTACCACCAACACATTTCTTTTCATAAAATAGTTCATCGCTTTGTCTTTCACATAGAATTTGAGATATGAAATCACGGATAGTGGAAGGAGGAGGTTAATCCTTCCAAAATGTTCTACCAAAATTAAGTAATGTGTTATAATATAACTCAAATTCCACATGATAATGACAATAACAAGTGTCGCGTACAGTGATAGGTTTTACATACCATGGTTTTTGTTGAACAAAAGCACTGTTGACACATGAATTTCACGATTCTCTTCTTTGAACTTGTTGAACAACTCTATTTGAGTGGTTTCCAAGAAATGTATTTCATGTTGTTCTTACTGATTTCATGCTATTCTTCTTCACATCATATGCTTTGGAGTTGGTGAAACATGCGAATTGTTCTTCCAATATTCATATATTATTTTTTAAACATTTTCTCCAAGTCTATCTTTGTATGGTTGCCTACAAATAGCTCTCCAACAAGCGAGTTCATCATTTACATCTATTTGCAATCGAAATTTTTGATGTTTGTGCAAAGTTTTTCGTGAGGTTCCTAATGCTTGTGCCATAGATTTTACCAAGCGATTCTCTTTAGTATTTGATGAAACCACTACCATATGTATTGCTCTACGTACATCTGAAATTTTTTTCTCTCTAGATCTTCTAATTGAATTTATCGCACTATTTATATTTTGTATCACATTTTCCTTCATTTTTTTTTATCTTTGGTTGATTTTCGAATACCCAATAAAGTCGTAGCTTCTTTTAATTTCCTTAATGATATGAGACCTTTCAAAATTTGGGCTTGAACTATCAGATTTTCCTTTATGAAGTATGTGTCAAAAATGTGGTTAACACGATATCGTATATAATGGTCAGCTCTTTTATCTTCATATGTGTGAGTGTCAACAGTTTCTAACATCTCATCATCGACATTGATTTCATCTGTACATATTCGAATGAATAGTACATAATAAGTTTACATATTCAATAAATAACTAAATTAATAAATATATGTATAATTTCAATAATACATGCATGTGTTCAACATATATATATATATATATATATATATATATATATATATATATATATATATATATATACTTTGATTCAATTTCTTCGCTTGAATTTATTTCAACATTTTCACCATATTCAGTCATTGGTTCAATATCTCTTTCACTTTCTCTTTCAAAATTTTGTATCTCAACATCAATGTTTTGAGGAATATCTCCCTTCGTTTACATTGCAAAATATTTTTCAAAATAATTCATCAAATAAAAATTAAGTTTCACAGTTTACACTAGGAAAATTATAAATATCAAATTTATAATATTTGAATTTACATACTTGCTTCAACTTCTAATTGAGGTTGATTTTCCCTTCCAATATTTGTGAGTGCTTCTATCATTTCTTTATGAGATTGTCTCGTCTCTTCTCTACATTCCTCAGGGTCTCTTTTTCGATCATATTTTCTCATACAATTCCTTCGATTTCCCATGATAATAGAGTATGAAGTTCAAAAAATTTCCTTCAAAAATTTAGACAAAAACTCAATTTAAAAAAACATCACAAAAGATTTAATTTTAAAAAAACTCATTTTAAAGATTTTGCAAAAAATATATACTCCAATCCAAAACACTTACCATAAAAAATCGGAGAAAAAAATGTCTTATAAAAATGAAACGAAACTCAAAATATTTCCTTCGAAGTCCTACAAAACAATTTCATTTAAAAAGTTAGACAAAAACTCATTTTAAAAAATCATTATAAAAGATTTACTTCAACCCAAAACACGTACTCTAAAAAAATGTCACTTCAAAAAATGCCTCCAAAAAATGTCCATTGAAAACTAATTCCAACGTCTTGAAAAATACCACTTTAAAAAATACTTCAAAAAGCCTCTTAAAATATCCACTTTAAAAATACTTCAAAAAAATGTCAGAAGAATATCTTTTGAATATTAAGTCCTGAAGTCCTTTGAAATTAAGCCCAATGAGTCTTTGAATGAAAAGTCAATCCATACCTTCAAAAACAATGAAAAATTAGCCCGTCCATACTTTCAAAAAAAATGAAACCAAAAACATCAAAAAATGTATCACATACCTCCAAGAAATGTCCTTTGAATGTACATAAAATTTTTGAATGTACCTCCAAGAAAAGTCCTTTGAATCTACCTCCAAGAAAAGTCTTTAAACCCAAAACAATCCTTTGCAAAAATGTCCTTTAAACGTACTTCCAAGAAAAGTCCTTAAACCCAAAACAATTCTTTGCAAAATCAAACCAATACCTTTGTAAAATTAGACCAAATGTGCGAAAATATGCGAAAATAATGAATGCTTTTGTGGTAATTTATATTGCCACAAAATGTTTTTTTGGAGGGGCTTTGTGGTATTTTCCGGCCGACGGAAAATTGGGTAAAATTTCAGCCGAACTTTTATAAAAAAATCAGCTGAACTTTTATATCGTTAAACTTGCGGGCCGTCGGTGCAAAAAAAAAATTCGACCAAACTTTGTTTAAGAGTTCAGCCAAACTAACGCATCAAAATTATGCGAAACCAAACTCTGAATGCATACCTTCAAATTTGGACTGATAAAACTCCATGAAACATTATGAATTAACTATCGAAACCAAGACAACCATTTTCAGAATTCAATCTACTTTCAGGAAATATAACTTTTATGGAATTTCATAAATATTTACTAATTTTAATTAATTTTGTAATAAAACGGATGCAAACAATTTCTATAGGTCATTATGATTCAGTGAAATCATAATTTTATATCTTCCAAAATATATTGTAAAAAAAATTGAAAAAATTATGGTGCAATACATTGGTCTGTCGTCTCTAATGGGTAGTTTTTAGATTTTTTGTTTATAAATTATATGTTAAGAAATTTCTTGTGTCGCGAAACATATTCAAAATATGCAGTTTTTTCATATTAGACCAGTTCAAAAAATTCTAGTAATTATGATATGCATCCATTGGCTTTGTAAATATGACGAAACAGAAGTAGACTCTGTCTAGATTGTTGTAACACATTTTGTTTCTAAAAAACACAAAGTTTCAAAGAATACAACATTGCGTATTAACATGACTTCTTATGAATCCTTGGATTGTTAAAAATCACACACTCAAAGAAACGCTAAGTTGACATATCAAATGTGTATAAAAAAATTCCAAAAAAAAAAGTAATAGAAATTTAATAAAATTTCTGACAACTTTTATTTTTATCGCAAAATGAAATTCTAAATAGAAAAATTGTTTTAGCTTGTAGAAAGTTGAAGAACATAAAAAAATGAAAGTTTTTTCTCAAAAAAGGGCAAAAAGTGTAACCCAACTTCACATTTTCACCCACTGGTTCTCATTTCCCTCCATGCCGCCGCCGACAAGATTCATGGCTTTGATTTATACCAAGTGGTTTTCTACTGTGTAGAGAATGGATTCAGGACTATCCCGTGCACAGAACTTTGGCCCCTGCCGCCATCATTGAATTCAGGGGAGGCTTCTTACACTAGACTCATTGTTCAATTAACCATAGAGGGCGTAGGCAGATGGATAATTTTCTACAGTGCTAGGGTTTTCTTTTCGAGGCTCTCTAGTTGCACGACGACGGACCCTCATGGATGTGATCCTGATTGGAAGAGTGAAACAGTCAGTGGGGGTTTCAGCCACAAGAATCGTAGGCGCACACACTCTGTACCAGTGTCGGATTCTAGTGTGGCATGGAACATGGGGTGTTTGGTGTTCATGGGTGCAGACCCATGACCCCTTTTCGCCCTCTTCAGCCATGAGCCTTGGAACCCTTTGGCAGCACCATACTCTTGTCTGACATCAAGCAGACCTACGGTTCCCGCACATGGGCATCTGCTCACGGAGGGGAAGGGGTGATACAAACTCAAGGCCGTCAAAGAAGTAAGACAAGACCAGGGCACGCATCGACGACAACAAGGTGTGGACAGAATCATGTTTCCTCACGGGGTTCTATGCGGGTATAGGGGTACATAGGCGGCAGACCTCTCAACACATTGTGTCTTAAACCTGCTTGAGGTGCCCTGCCTCTCGATGTCACTGATCTCTATCGGATATCAAATCAAGGCATCCACCGAGCTCTCTTAAATATTTTAGGCAAGAATCCCATAGCAGCCAACACAAGGACCTCAGACAACGAGAAATAGGTAACATTTGTTCGTTTTCAAATTTTCATAAAAGCCCCTATTGGGAACAATTTTTTAATATGGGCACAAGATACCAACAGGGTAACAAACCTGAAGTAAAACATCAGGAAATCTTCAGGATACCCTTGTCACATGCAATCATTAATCTATGGTGGGAGATATTTAGAAGACTCGTGCTCTATAAAGGATTACCCGATATGCTCTAGATCTACCATATATCTCAACCTGAGATTGAGAGGAGGCATAACATAATAGAACAGAGCTCATGGACCCATAAGGGGAGCTAACACCTCCAAACACGACATCCCAAAAGGTCCCTCTTACAAGAACATTTTACAAGGGAAAAACAAAGCGGCAACGCCATCAGAGCCAGCTTAGAATACTCCCAAACCATACATTGCAGAGAAACTAAAATGAGTGCCAAAACTAAACATAAATACACCAGAGATCAATGAAAATCGCTCCACTTTTGAATCTCAAGTAATAATATGCATATTTAATTGCTTCTGGCCCAAACCAATGGAGCTCTTTCATTGGATTTTTACCAACTGGACCATGGATTGTGAAATCCATCTATGTTCCAAGGGGTTTTTCACATTCAAGTTCCCTTCCTCTGAAGCCAAAGACACCATTCTTAGGGTTGGACCGTGGTTCTGGGGCTCCACCAAACTCTTCATCACACCATGGTTCCCAGACTTTGACACAAACATGATGGAGATAACCAAAATGCCGGTTTAGGTTCGGTTATATAATCTCTCGTTCCATTTTTGGAATGAATGTGTTTTAGAAGGCATTGGGAACATCATCGGGAGATACATCAAAACAGATACCCAACGACTGGAGGAGAGAATCTTCACCTTCACATGAATCTGCATGGAAGTGGATCTCAACAAGGGGCTACCAGAAAGCATTCAACTAATTCATAACCAACAAAAATTCACACAACACCTTGATTATGAAAACACTACATTTAGATGCAGAATATGCAGGAAAACTATTCATTTACAAAACACATGTCCGAATGCAAAAAGAGAAAATAGGAAAAAGAAGAAGACAGGCAAAGCAACTAAAGGATGGTAATTTCCCTCAGGTGGACCAGAGTAGGAGATAGAAGAAGAAGAGGATGTATCCATCCCAAAGGAGAGTAAACTGACAACAATCGATCCGCGGGTACAAGATCATGAAATACAAGATCCATTTGAACTTAACACGACGTTTCAGCTGACACACTCCACGGTTGATCCTTCGCCAACTGAAGTTCGATCGGTAGTAAGCTCATAAGCAAATAAAAGAGCGCATGTGTCTAAAATCTTAGACTCCGATGAATAAAATACCACTAGGAATAATAAGCTAGCCCTGGTTTCTTCTACCCCACATTTGGGAACTTGGCAGATTGTCCAAAATAGAAAAGGCAAGAGCGAAAAGCCCAGCCCTGCTAACAATCTATAATTTTTAAATATTTTATGTTCTTCTAGTAACCTCACTACATTATGTGCTTGAGCACACGGGCCCTCTAAACGTCTTGAATACTTAATTGTATCTACAAAATGTAACTTTTCTTAAATTTCATTAATAAAAAATTGCAGATTATTTCTTTAAAAAAAAATTATTGTAAAATCTCACTTTAGATCATTTCTTTTAGATAAATTCATTACTTGCATAAAAAAATACACATAAACATGATTACAAAAATCAAACATTAACTTTTATAATATAATTTTTTTATTAAAAATAAAACAAATTTTATAAATAAAAAGAAAATCCAAAATAATTTGAAAGGCATATATATTAGCAATTTTGCATGTAATAAAAATGTAAAATTATTTCAATCAAATCATTATATCACTTTATATATCACTACAAGCCTCTCGAAATATCGAAATATAGGAGGACCATTTCTTATAGACTTTCCCAACCCCATTAAATATGAATATTTGTGTTTATTGTCCACCTTTAATATAATTTGACACCATACCTTCCTAATAAGTATGGTATTTATTAATTGAAAAACTATTTTGTTGTTTAATATTTTTATAATGATTTTAGTTCATATAAATACGATTATTTAATATTAACTAGCATAGATCTAACCTGTAGATGCTGGAGTCACTTTGTAGGTTATAAATTAATTCATAAACCCAACCCAATATGAGTTATAGGATCATGACACAAGAAAATAAGCATTCAACATGATGTTATAACAAATGCTAAATGGTTCGTTGGTATGTGGTTTTGCGGCAACTTGGAAGAGTTGTAAAAATGACCTAAATTCACAATAAATTAGGTTAAGTTTGAGCTTAACTAATTTCCTTTCACATAAATAAATTATTCAAAATGGATTTAAGATCTTGAAATATTTTTGTAAAAAAAGTATGCAACCACATAAAGGAAAATCCTCAAAACTTGAAAAATAGAAAATATTTGTATAATTTTTATTTTTTAATAATATGAATGAAAATTTTAAAAATCCTAAAAATGGCATTTTCCATAAACGGGCTAGCCAAAAAAAATTAATCACTTCCTATGTCCATTACAAGAAAGATTTCAATTAAAGAGATTTGTTTTATGAGGATATGTGTATATTGAGTTAAGATAAGCTTCCAAAAATACATTGATTATGATTAAATAGATTTCAAATAAAAATATTGGTTTTATGAGAATTGAGTTGGAAATATGTATATTGAATTATGACAATCTTCTAAATTACATTGATCTAATCTAGATTCATCTAACTCCGAATTTATCATGCGTTGAGAGGGATCAGATCCCTCGAGGTGCAAACCTTCTTTTGGGAGTGTCGAATTTGAAGAAAGCTTTGCATCTTAAGAGATTCAATCCCTCTCAGTGTATGATAGATACAGATTTAGATGGCTCTAGGTTGGTTCCAGCTGAAGGCAACAATGTCATATTTTTAGATTATCATTATTATGTATATGTTTGAGATAAATTTCATACTTTTACATTTACATTATATGACCATATAATTTTGTTATTTAATTTAGTCATTGTTGCTTTCCTTGAATGGTTTGTATGTCTGTGTTTGAATGTTTTGAGTGGTTTGTGTGTGTCTTTGTTTGGATGCTTTGAGCAGTTTGTGTGTTTATGTGTTTGGATTTGGATGGTAATGTTTGTGAATGTTATAGTTTTTGTGTTATATTTCTATATGTGTATGTAATTGTCTATTGATAATTAGTTGGTGATGAAGACAGAAGACAATCTTGTGAATAGCTTGGAGGAGGATTGATATTGCATATCTATTTCATTTAATTTTAGATGTAAAAAAATTTGACTACTAAATAATTCTTAATAGTGTCCCTTCATGTATTACTAAATATATCTTCCAGAGTAGTTTTAATTTTAAATTTGTTGAGCTACCTCAATCAGTTGAGATGATAGATATTGTTGTCTTTACTTATAATGCGCTCTGCTGGGCTTTACGAGCATACCACTGCTGCATCGATCCTC
>JAXQQM020066907.1:0-65513 GCA_034641835.2 Pinus albicaulis | reverse complement strand
TGTTTATTTATGTATAAGTTTATTGTTGAAAACCTAGTAGGGAGAACATTTAATGGCAATGAGGAGATAGTTATTTGTGATTGTTAGATATTAACTTCATAACACACAACATCCATTTTTTTTAGCATTCATTACCTATGGGTAAAACCATGGATATAAATACTCCATTTGTAAAGTTGTACAAAAAAAAATTATGAGTTGTATTTTACATAGTAAGATATCATTTGATTTTGACGCAACCCAGGCTCTTCAGCTTTGACAATAGACTACAAAACCTGAATCGTTGTTATAGAACGCACAACCCAGGAAATTTGATTTTTGGATACTATATTAATTAATTCAAGGACTAAATCACATAACACAAACAAAAAGTAATTCAAGTTTGCACACAAGAACACAGAAAGGATTTCAAATATTTGTATTCATTCAAAATGTGCTATTACAGGAAAATATGAGAATGGAGTCCTCATAGTGATTGAAATTCATATGTTGTTACACAATAACACCATGCACAACAACCATACACCTTTGCTAACTCGTACAACAACCAATCATGTTCTCTAAAATTCATGTAGTAGCCAAACCAATGCCAGCAATCCAATAGCCAAATCCCAAGAGGCAGAAGCCAAAGTCCGAAAAGTAGGGAAAAAATCCATTTCCTTCATTATTCTCAGAATTTATTTTCATGTTGTTGACCTTTTTGCATTCAAATTGAAACAAATTTCTTTCTATATCATCGACCTATTCACATTTTGGAACTGAATCAACTCACTTCATTTCAGCATGCGGATAAAACAAAACTCATAACCTCCATCTTATTCACAACGTGTTTAGAAGTGGTTGTCATGTAGCATCACAACTAAATAACTACCATTTTTTGATGTATCAACAACTTGAAAGTAATCTTCACCTTAATAAAATGTAGCTACAGGAGTAGCAGTAACTACCAACTAGGTGTATTGGCAATTAACATAACAAGCGTATCAACAACTTAAAATACATGGGAGTAACAACTCTTATTACAAACTAAACATAAACCTATTTTTAGTCAATGAGGATTGCCTAAGGCTAACGATGCTCCTGCATCAGACACCATTGGTAAGAAAAAATGAACCACCATCTCATGTGATATTTCCTTCAAATATTGAAGTCTTTGGTAGGCATGTTAGCTCTTGTTCAGTCACCCATGATGCATCTTCAGATCCCTTGTTTTTTCATTTGACCAAATACTCCATGTGGCGGGTCTTCTTTCTGTAGAAAATCTCTAACACAGCTATAATACCATGTAGAAATTATATCAATGGATTCAATATGATCATGCAATGTACTAAAGCAAGACACTAAATCCTTCTACAATATTTGTGGCATATAAAACACGATCACTCAATCACATGAAAGTAAGAGAAAGGAAATTATCAGTCACACAACACAAGATGTTCTTGGGGAAAGCACCTGCTCAAAACCCCTCTATCATATATTGTACATAGTCAAAGAATCATGAAACAATACAATGCTTTCTCACATCGAGAAAATCCTGCACTATCCTGATTGTCTCACCCTAATCTGGCACAAAATTGTTTAGCAATTCTTAGGAAAAAGACCAACACTTAGCCAATTCTCAGCCCTTCCTTAGCCCAACCTTGCTCACACAATCCCTAGGCAATTAATCCCTATTAGATAGGATAATTAGCCTTCCTTGACTGCGCAATACCTATGGAGCCTTCCTCTGACTTTATAACTTCACCTGGGCAGTTCGCCAAAAATACAACTGATAGTTTACTTGTCTTTAACCTTTGTCTCAACTATGTCTCCATTATAATTGACATGCATGCAACTATTAATAGTGAATCATCAGTTACTTGGTAGATGACTACTTGTGAATTAAATCTATTTTAATTCACTTGATCTTCCACTAGCTCATTAATCAGTTAGAACTAGTTAAACTGATTTTAACTCAATTAATGTGAGTTAACTGATTCCACTCACACTATACTAGTGCTACAACTGCAACTGGACACTATTAATAATAGAATCACTCTACATTCCTATCCTTTGACCCTCAACTAGAAATTCTTGAGCTAACTAAGTCTACCACACTTAGTTAACTATTACAAGTTGTTATGAGATAATATTACAATTTAGTTTTAATTTAATTGAGGATAATTAAATCAAAAGCCTCACATGGTAACCATTTTCTGGGTGCCATTTTCTAGATTTTGTTTTTGGATGCCAATTTCATTGTTTCTTGTTGCAAATTTCAACACTCCCTCTAAACAAGAAAGGAATCAATCTGTCTCGATTCGGTACCTTTGGAATGTTCTTGCATGCAACACTTCTTTAGTGTTTTTCACACATGCAACTCTCCTGAAATTGAATAGCCTCCAAACAACTGATTCAGTATAATGAATTTGTTATCAGAGTCTTCTGACTACTACTAGTTACTGCACATGTATCTTGGACTCTTTGCGTTGCTGCTGACATCTGCATCTGTGCTCTCTGCATTGCTGCCAACTCTGATCTGCGCTCCAGTATCCAACACCTATCACTCTAATTTATGTCCTTCTTGACATCTGACTGCATCAATCTAACTGATCCTTCCTACTACTGATGTACTGTGGGCTCCTCGTAGCCAGGTTCGATCCATGAGGTACCCCATCTCAATGGACCCTACCCAATTTTCTTCTTGGGATCATATCTGAACATTGCGCCACCTCACACATGGAGGTATAGCTGCATGTACTCCCTCTGCCCATCTGGCTCAAAATTTCCCCCTCCTCGAGGTCTCTGCTTGAGTGGACTCTTCCACTTGGTCTCCTCTCTGCCTCTCCAATTGTGGCTGCTCCAAAAAATTCTGAGACTGCTTCTGTGGCTGCATGTTGAGAGATAATTGCTCCCTCTCAACCACCAAGTCATTAACCACTGCTTTTCTCCTCAAAGCCTTGCATGCATCCTCAACCTCCAGAGCATACAGGTTCTTGACTCTTGAACCAATCTGCTTCACCTGTCCCATGGCTATGTGTTTAAGGAAAACTTTTCCTTTTCTAAACATCACCTCATAACCACGGTCTTCCAATACTGCTATGGAGACAAGATTATTCCTTAGGCTTGGAACATACAAAACATCTGCTAGTCTGATAGGGGAGCCAAACTCCCTCTGAAAGGTAACTGTACCTATGCCAGTCATGCTATACCTCATGTCATCTCAAAACACTATGTTATGTTGGAGGTCCTTCTCCACCAAGTAACTGAAGAGATCTATATTCCCCGTCATATAGAACGAGGCACCGTTGTCTAGATACCACATGAATCCCATTGCAGTGTTGGCCATGCATGCAATGAGAGTAAAATCAAGCTCGAACTGTGAAGCCAATGCTTCACCCGCAGAAACTGCAAGCTCCTTCTTGATTTCCTTCTTCTATGGAAAATTCGAAGCATAATGCCCATGCTCATGATAGTGAAAACATCTGATCTTGGACAAGTCTCTCTTGCACTCTTTTCCTTCGTATTTCTTTCCCTTGGCCTTCTGTTGTTTTCCCACTAATGCACAATATTCTTCTTTTTTGGTGTTGGAGGTCCCATCTCTGGTGCTCCGCCTTATCTCTTCTATTACCAAATCTGACCATAGTCGCTCCCAATCTGGTAACTTCTCCCTCATATTCACAAAGTCCCGGTAACTATGCCAGCTCTTGGGAAGGCCTAGAAGTGCTAGTCTCACCAAGTCATCATCGACTACAGTCACACTAATACTTCCAAGCTCATGTCGACATTGAGTGAACTTCACCAAGTATGTTGGTACCATCTCTCCCTCCTCGTTGATCTTTCTGAGCTTGTCCTTCAGCGCCAACTTCCTTTGGTCGATGCTATTTTGAAACATATTTTTTAAGGCCTTCCACATAGCATATGGAGTCGCCTTCCCATGGATACTCGAGACAATATGATCTCTAACTGCCTCTAACAAGATCCTCCTCACCTTTGCTACCTTCTTCTACCATGCATCAAGAATTTGGGCATCTGCTATTGCGGACTTTGGAATATCATTGTTTATGAATTATTTCAACCCGTTGTCCTCCAACATTGCCTACATCCTGTCCTTCCATGCAATATAATTCGAATTTCTCTCGAGTGCAAATTCGAGTCTCAAGCTATTGAAAGACATCTTGATATGTTGGTGGATCCTGAAGAATAAATCTGCCAATTTGAACCTGCTCAAGACAAACTCAATTTCTTCTCTTCTATTGTGATTCCTGGCACTCCGATACCATGTAGAAAATCTCTAACACAACTATAATACCATGTAGAAATTATATCAATGGATTCAATTCGATCATGCAATGTACTAAAGCAAGATATTGAATCCTTCTACAATATTTTCGGAATATAAAACACGATCGCTCAATCACATGCAAGCAAGAGAAAGGAAATTATCAATCACAGAACACAAGATGTTCTTTGGGAAAGAACCTGCTCAAAACCCCTCTGTCATATATTGTACATATCCAAAGAATCATGAAACAATATAATGCTTTCTCACATCGAGAAAATCCAACACTATCCTGAATGTCTCACCCTGATCCTGCACAAAACTGTCTAGCAATTCTTAGGCAAAATTGACCAACAATTAGCCAATTCTCAGCCCTTCCTTAGCCCAACCTTTATCACACAATCCCTAGGAAATTAATCCCTATTAAATAAGATAATTAGCCTTCCTTGACTATGCAATCCCTATGGACCTTTCCCCTGACTTTATAACTGCACTTGGGAGTTCGCCAAAATACAACGGATAGTTTACTTGTATTTAACCTTTGTCTCAACTGGGTATCCATCATAATTGACATGCATGCAACTATTAATAGTGAATCATCTTACTTGGTAGATCAGTACTTGTGAATTCAATCTATTTTAATTCACTTTATCTTCCACTAACTCATCAATTAGTTAGAACTAGTTAAACCGATTTTAACTCAATTAATGTGAGTTAACTGATCCCACTCACACCACACTAGTGCTACAACTGCAACTGGACCCTGTTAATAATAGAATCACTCTACATGCCTATCCTTTGACCCTCAACTTGAAATTCTTGAGCTAACTAAGTCTATCACACTTAGTTAACTATTACAAGTTGTTATGAGATAAGATTACAATTTAATTTTAATTTAATTAAGGATAATTAAATCAAAAGCCTCACATGGTAACCGATTTTTTGGTGCCATTTTCTAGATTTTGTTTCTGGATGCCAATTTCACTGTTTCTTGTTGCAAATTTCAACACTTTCCAAATGTTGTGGCCATAATTTCTTCCACTTCTTAAATTGGTTTGACTGGTAATTGTCCCTTCCACTCAACGGGTGTACCTATCTCTTCACCTATTTCTCCTTCACAAAAATCATATAGATCAACCACATTAAATGTCGAAGATATATTTCTACCGAAAACTATAGCTTGTAGGTGTTGTCATATTTTTTTGAAGAATTCTGCATGGGCCTATTTTCTTATATTTTAACTTGTTGTAAATACCCTTAGGAAATATCTTTTTTCATAGATGTGCCATTACCAATTCTCCTTTAGCAAAAACCTTTTCTCATATTTTCAAATCTGCCTTCTCCTTATACCTGTCATAACTTTGCTACAATATTTTCTTCACTTGTTCATGTATCAATTGCATGTTGTCTGCGAAATCACTTACATCAACACTCTTCCTATCCTCCAAATATGGAAACTATATCAGATCCACAACGCCCTTTGGTGACCACCTATAAAAAATTTGAAATGGACTATTACCAATTGATCTTCTCACTGAATCATTGTATGCAAACTCTGTCTGTGTCAAAACCATATCCCACTGGTTGGGATTTTCACCACTTAATCTTCTTAGCATATTTCGAGTACTCCTATTCACCACTTTAGTTTTTCCATCTGTCTATGGATGTTAGGGTGAATTGTATAATAGTTTAGATCCCATATTCTTCCATAACATCCTCCAAAATTGACCCAGAAATCTTGTATCTCTATCTAAATTAATGGTCCTTAGCAACCCATGAATTCTCACTACTTCCTTAAAGTATAAAACAACCACTTTAGTAGCATCACTTGTCCTCTTACATTCTATGAAATGTGCCATCTTCGAAAACCTATCTACAACAAACATCATTGAATCATGCTTCCTTTGTGTCCTTGGCAATACCAATACAAAGTCCATGCTCACATATTCCCAAGCCTTCTTTGGTACTAACAATGGAGTGTACAACCTTGTATTTTGACTTCTGGCCATTGCTAGCTGGAAAATTCTACATCACTCAAAAAACTTTATGACATACTTGTTGATACTAGACCAAAAATACCCCTCCTTTACCAATGTTGCAATCTTATCCATGCCAAAATTTCCACCTAGGCCTCCACCGTGTAACTCCTTAATGAGATTCAACATGATTGAACCTTATGAATGCACAATTATTGATTTTCAAATAAAAATCCTTCTTGGATATGGTAGTCCAAGAATGTGGTTTTGTCCACACTCTAGGGTGCCTTGCAAGTTATCCAAGCTTCTATAAAATCAACATATTCGACATACAAATCCTTCATGCTTTCCAACCTTACCACTCCTACTGACAAAGTGTTGAGTAATAATTCTCTCCTACTCACAACATCCGCAACCTTGTTCAAATTTCCAGACATATGCTTCAAAACAAATGTATAACTTTTCAAGAATTCAACCCATTTAGAATGACTTTGATTCAACTTACCTTGACTATTGATATACTGTAATTCCTTATGACCAGTAAACAATACAAATTCCTTAGGAAACAAATGGTGCCTCCACTTTTTCAAAGCACGTGTTGTGGTTCATTTGCATTTACCTTTGAAATATTTTTCAAAACACCAAAAAAGCATATATGTTAGAAAATGTAAAATTTTGTATGTCGAAGAAGAATTTTAATTTATATGTTGGTAGATTAACATTGTGTGATGAGATGTGAAGGTGGGTCGAGTTGGGCTCATTCACGTGCAGAACAGTTCAAAGGCCGGACCGAGGGGCACGTTTAGAACATTGCACACCGGTCAGGGTCGGGTCGAGCTCATTCACAAGCTCAGGAGAGACTAGCGCGACATAAGACCTGATAAGCTTAGGAGGGTTACACCGTGGAGAAGAACAAACTAATTTCCTGCATGCAGAGAAATGGTGTATTTCCCTTAGAAACTTAAGAGTTTTGGAGGAGGCGCAAAGGGGAAAACAAACGGTCTAGATCAAAGCGCAACACTGAAACGGAGAGATGGACGACAGAGATCGTATCACATATCGCATTCGGTAAAGGTTACAAGTTTGAATTATGGTTAAACTTGCGATATTGCAATGCGATGCAACCACATGTCGCACTTCGCAGGTTTAAAGAGTTAGCGCTAAAGAATGTGTTAAAGGTTGCGATCTCCGGGCTGCGGGCGGGCCCACCTCTCTTTTCCAAGTCACCTCCCTCTCCCCGCATTTCGCACTTCACAAATTTAATAGACATCACTATTCTACAAATTACGACTTATTGCTTTGCTTGCGTGTCTATTTAATGTCGTCGTTATCAACTTTGTGTCACTGCTTTAAAGAATAATCATCGTTAACATGAAATTATTGTGTGCGCCTTTATTTCATGTCACTGATTTACTAGGAATTATCATGTATTTACCGGGAATTATCATGTTAATGGTTTTAAGAACATTGTAATGTAAAAAGTATATGAATCATTTTGAAGTCCAATTTTTTTAAAATCTAATCAAGCCATTCTATGTGTTTTAACGTGACAAATAAAAAAAACTGTATTTTTGAATAATTAGTCATTTAAATTGAAATTTTAATATTTCGTTCAGCTTCAAACATCGGCAAATCATATTTTTGTTTAAATTTATATCAATAAAATAACATTGTTTTATGACAAGATTGTAAGATTTTATTTTTTATTAAATATATATATAAATAAATAAATATTTAATTTACAATTTCAAAATTTGAAACTATTTAATTTACAATTTCGAAATTCCAATCAAAAACATAAATACAGAAGCTGTTAACCGAAATCCATGCCCGCTAGTTACCAGATGTACGATTATACAAAAAAGTAAAGTGAATCACTTTAATAAAATAATTAAAGAAATGTAAAGTGAATCACTTTAATGAAATAATTAAACAAATCAAGGGATAACCGACCTCGCACGTATTGCTTTATGTTAGTGAATATGTAGTACGCGTAATAATGATGTTTGTCAAGCTTTTTGTGAGTCCTTTTACAATATATGGTCAGTAATTTGACCGTATTTTTATATGGTCAGTGATTTTGAGGTAGTACACTTGATAATGATGCGGGTCAAGCTCAAGCATTATGTGATTACTTTCGAGTATATGATATGTACAGTTTTTTTACATCGGTGGTTTTCAATTTGTTTTTTATTTATACGTATATTGGATTATAAATGAGTATAGTCATAGTTAGTAAATATTGAGAAATATTAATAAAATTTAATTCATAATAATATAAATTAAAAAATGATTTTGTTTTTTTATTATAAATGAGTATAGTCATAGTTAGTAAATATTGAGAAATATTAATAAAATTTAATTCATAATAATATAAATTAAAAGATGATTTTGTTTTTTTCCTCAACTTTATCAAAAATAAATAGAAATTCATTAGAATTGGAATTTTGAATTGCTTAAGGATATAATTTAAATGTTTATTTTAAGTTTTTGAAAATTAAATTTATTCATATTTTAAATAATAGAAATTTAAAATGCTACTTATATATTATATTATAAAATATTTATAATAAAAAAAAACTAAACACTGAACAATTAAAACACTTGAAAAAAACAAATCACTTAGGCATCATCAAAATTCCATTTTCAATATATTTCAATTTACCACTTACAAATTTGAGGGTATATTATTTTAGGTCATTTTACCATCAAAAGCATATATATATATATATATATATATATATATATATATATATATATATATATATATATATGAACATTGCTTCCATTCTAATTTCTAAATCCTAATAGATTAAGAGATCTCAAGAGTTCCTTAATTACATCTACTTAATCAAAACAAAAATTATGTTGTCATGTAGATTTGACATTAGTTCAGTTCCATAAACACTTTTATTGAAATTTACTCTTATTTATTCACATTTTCTTAAATCACTTAATTATGTCGTAAGGGGTTGCATTGGTGTAATTTACCCACTGATTTGAGTGATGCATTGTCCTAGTTGTTCGATCTTGTAGATGACCATTCAATATGGTTTGACCTCTCCACTTATTTGATGTGCACTTCCTTCCCTTCCTTTTGTCATTTCACAAAACCTCAAAGCTAAAGCTTGATTCAACGAAAATTTTGGCATCATTATGTTCAACAATGGGAATTCAAGTGACAAAAACAAAGTGCTAACAAGTTTTGTGACACATCCTTTGAGTGATTCCTTCTTTGTTTTAGAATTCACATAGTTGAAAGCACTTCTATTAGAGAAAACTAATGGGAGTATGAATGGTTGATTCCACTGTTGTTGCTTTATATGTTTTTGTCACTTCATCTTCTATGTTTTGAGTGGTGGATTTGGAGAATTACATTCATCATTTGACTCAAACCATATAATAGGGGCTAACTAGCAACAAGCAAGGAGGTGATAGGGAGAAGGATCTCCAAGGATCTCCACTCTCTCTAACGAGGAGGAGTTTTTGGTGTCTTCTATTATACAACATGTGGAAACAACAACTATGGGATTACAACTCAAGAGAAGAGAAGAGCACGAGGATTTTTTCACATTTTTCTATTGGGGATGGGTAAGAAGGACAATTTGCAGTGTTCAATGGAAAATGAGAAGTTAATCAAGTATTTAGATGCTTAAAAGAAATGAATAGGGGATGAGGGTCTACAACTCTAATAAAAAAGTTTCGATGTCCTTCGATGTGCTGAGAAGTTAATCTTGTTTTGATGTCCTTCAATGTGCTAAGAATGAGAATTCATAGCATATTTTGAGGGGTTTTTTTAGCCAAAATAGTTGGTTTCATTTACTTCCTTCTTGCAGTGAGTGGTGTCCACCTTAATCACTGCACCATGCATTAAAAAATGTGGAAAGTACCATGCATTTGAGCGTTGATTTCTTCAAATATAGATCTATATGTGTCTCATTTGAGCCTCAATTTTCAAAAATCCATATTGGAAATAATCATATATATGGAAAGAAATTGGGATTCAAGACTCATGGCATTTTAGCCTTGATTGTTTAAATTCAAGATGGAAACAATGTGGATTTTCTAAATTCGAGATGGGAACAATATGGAAAGAAAATTGTAACAACGTGGTTCATTTAAAAAAAATAAAATTAACCATTTGAATTTAAAATCACTACCATACTTGTATTTAAAAAGTCACAGTCATTGAACTTTGTGTTTGAGCTTTCCTTTGTTGAACTAAAATTTAGAAATAAAAGATTATTGCGTGGCCATTGACCTAGGTGTATTCAATTTGTTGTCTCTTACCACTTTACTATTTATGACTAAACTTATTTGTGAAATCTTATCCCCTTTCAAAATTGTTATTTGTGTTTACAATTAATGCACCTATGCTTATCTAGTTATTCAACTTCTTACTACCTAACCTACCTATCTTTCCCATATTATACAAATTTTGATGGAGATAGGTTTTCTTGGCTATTCTAAAGATGACATAGAATATAGGGCTTACTTTCAAGATTTTAGGCCTGTAAATTTTCTTCTTGTGCATTTTATCGAGGCATATACTCCTGATTTGTGGAATATATACTTGGCATAATCATTTTGATACCAACTACTCCTAGTTGATTAACATGAATAAAAAACTCATTTTTCATCTAATTATTTTCCTTTTAACATCCTAAAGTAGGCTTAAAGTTCTAATAAAATCAATTTATGAAGGATCAAGACATGGAGTAAAATTTATGCTTGTTTTTATGAAAGTCATGTTTTTCCATTAGTTAATGCCAATACCAAATTCATTATTCTTAGTATTTGCATTAGATACATTGTTATTGTTGCAACTATGAAGCTCTTTGGGACTTTATGTGGTGCCTTTATGCTAAAAAGAACATGCATTTTATAGGAAAATTATGTGCTCGATAATGCATGAATGATCCTCCATAGTAAGTATATGTTTGCCAGAAAATTCACCAATATTATTGTTAACGTGTCTTTGTTTCAATTGATAGCCACTGGGATACCTTCCAAATATTGTATTATGTTCTAGTATTGTAGTTGTTTTGGTTTTAGGGTCTACGATGCTGCAAATAGTTGCATTTATGATTTTCATTTTTCTTTGGCCATAGAACTTGGTTTGATAGGTAGTAATCAAACCACTTAAAAATGCTTACATTTTCTCCATTTGTTGTCTTTGTATGAGACAATAAATTTTAATTATTGACCCATGTTTAGATGCATTTTACAGTTCACTTAGTTTTTTTTTCCGAATATTTGCATTATCATAATATGATTACTTGTTGGATTTAAACCATCTTTAAATAATATAGTCTCACCTTCTGATTTTAATCCCTTGTGCAACTAATATTTAGTTTTTAAATATCTTTGTAACCTTTCTTACTCATAACATTCCTATGTTGTTGATTCTTCATCTTTATGTCTATGTATGGGGACTCTCCTTGTACCATTTGGAAATCATTTATCCTTTGTTATTTTGCATTTGATCAATATTATAGCATGTCTCCAATGTTTTCTTCCCTGAATAAGACTTATGATAGAGCTGGTTCCTTACAATTTTTTTTATTGTTTTCTATGCAAGTTCAATTCATAGCCTTCTGTACTTTAATGTCTTAGATTCCAAAAAACGAGTTCTTGTGAAAAACCAATGAATTCCTAATTGAGACATCCACTGGAATTTTAATTGATGGCTTGGATTAGATGTGAGCAATATCGTCACAAACAACTAGAGTAAAACCAGATGATGAGGCAAAGTCATTTAATACTTAACAATTTTTATGCTCTTAATTTTTTCATTGAAGAAGTATGAATTCCAAAGGAGGGAATATATGATCAAAATATTGATTGATCATTCCGTTGTTACCATCATCACACTTAAAGAGTTAACCTATATGTGTTCTTTGCTACTCAAATGTGTAACTTTTTTCTTGATTAGATTACAAAGTTGGAGATTGAAGTGAAGGATGGAAAACAAAAATTTGCACAACTTGTATCAAATGTGGAAGCCCAAAAAAGAAAAGGTTTGAGATGTGGAGGTATAAAGTTCTTTTATGTTAGAAATATGAATCCATTGCAATGTGTGTTACAACTTATTGATCATAGATCTTGGGATGCAAATGAAAGTGATGTTATTTCACAATGTTGTTCATTTACTAGATTTGATCTTCTATTTGAGAAGGTTTTAAACACTTTGAAAAACCTACCTTGCATTGCAGTATTTTTTGGTTCCTTCAATTATTTATCTAGAGAACTTGTTCGTTACAAGAAAGTACAATGATGGTAATAAGAGCCTTTGGAAAATATAGAAGCCAAATCAAAAGTGCATAGCTAAATTTTCCTTTGAATGTTTTAGGACTAAAATCATTACTTTAGACCATATTATTACACAATGTTTATTTCTAAGGCAAGGAGGAAATATTGGTCTAGTATATCATGCTTTCCATTTTGCAATTGAATTTAAATCCTTTTACAAATAACATATTCTCACATTGTTAGTAACAATATGTATAAGTCTATTGTTGCAAACTTAGTAGGGAGAACATTTAATGGCAATGAGGAGATAGTTATTTGTGATTGTAAGATATTAAATTCACCACACACAACATCCATTTTTTTTAGCATTCATTACCTATGGGTAAAACCATGGATAGAAATACTGCATTTGTAAAGTTGTACAAAATAAAAATTATGAGTTATGTTTTACATATCAGATATCATTAGATTCTGATGCAACACAAGCTCTGTAGCTTTGAAAATAGACTAGAAAACCTGAATCGCTATTAAAGAGCGCACAACCCAAGACATTTGGTTTTTGGATACTATATTAATTAATTCAAGGACTAAATCACATAACACAAACAAAGAGTAATTCAAGTTTGCACACAAGAATACATAAATGATTTCAAATATTTGTATTCATTCAAAATGTGCTATTAGAGGAAAATATGAGAATGGAGTCCTCAGAGTGATTGAAATTCATATGTTATTACACAGTAAGACCATGCACAACAACCATACACCTTTGCTAACTCGTACAACAACCAATCAAACTCTCTAAAATTCATGTAGTAGCAAAACCAATGTCAGCAATCCAATATCCAAACCCCAATAGGCAGAAGCCAAAGTCCGAAAAGTAAGAAAAAAAGTCCCTTTCCTCCATTATTCTTAGAATTTATCTTCATGTTGTTGACCTTTTTGCATTCAAATTGAAACAAATCGCTTTCAATATCATCAACCTATTCACTTTATGGAACTGAATTGACTCACTTCCTTTTAGTATGCGGATTAAAAAAAAATCATATCCTCCATCTTATTCACAACGTGTTTAAAAGTGGTTGTCTTGTAGCATCACAACTAAATAACTGTCATTTTTTGATGTATCAACAACTTGAATGTAATCGTCACCTTGATAAAATGTAGCTACATAAGTAGCAGTTACTACCAACTAGGTGCATTAGCAATTAACATAACAAGTGTATAAACAACTTAAAATACATGGGAGTAACAACTCTTATTACGAATTGAACATACACCTGTTTTTCGTCAATGAGGATTGCCTAAGGCTAAGGATGCTCCTGCATTAGACACCCCTAGTAAGAAAATATGAAATACCAGCTCATGTGATATTTCCTTAAAATATTGAAGTCCCTTGTAGGCATGTTAGCTCTTGTTCAATCACCCATGATGCATCTTTGGATCCCTTGTTTTTGCATTTGACCAAATACTCTAAATACTCCCTGTGGCGAGTCTTCTTTCCAGCTATTGTGGCCATAATTTCTTCCACTTCTTCAATTGGTTTGACTGGTAATTGTCCCTTCCACTCAACGGGTGTAACTATCGCTTCACCTCTTTCTCCTTCAAAGAAATCATATAGATCAACCACATTAAATATCGAAGATATATTTCTACCGAAAACTCTAGCTTGTAGGTGTTGTCAGATTTTTTTTAAAGAATTCTGCATGGGCCTATTTTCTTATATTTTAACTTGTTGTAAATACCCTTAGGAAATCTCTTTTTTCATAGATGTGCCATTACCAATTATCCTTTAGCAAAAACCTTTGCTTATATTTTCAAATCCGCCTTCTCTTTATGCCTGTCATAACTTTGCTACAATCTTTTCTTCACTTGTTCGTGTACCAGTGCATGCTGTCTTCGAAATCACTTACATCAACACTCTTCCTTTCCTCCAAATATGGAAACTATATCAGATCTTCTTAACAAATTTCCAAGACTCCTATTGACCACTTTAGTTTGTCCATCTGTCTATGGATGTTAGGTTGAATTGTATAATAGTTTAGATCCCATATTCTTCCATAATGTCCTCCAAAAATGACCCAGAAATCTTGTATTTCTATCTATAGTAATGGTCCTCAGAAACCCATGAATTCTCACTACTTCCTTAAAGAATAAAACAACCACTTCAGTAGCATCACTTGTCCTCTTACATTCTATGAAATGTGCCATCTTCGAAAACCTATCTTCAACAACCATCATTGAATCATGCTTCCTTTGTGTCTGTTAGCCACCTATAAATTTTTGACATAGCAAAAAGGTGGCTAATTTGGTTTCTAAGCCTTCAAGAGAGACATTTTCCTTGAAAATCTATCATCCTTGAAGCCTTTGTGTGTCCTATTCCCTTCGAAAAATCTTCACTGATGTTTCCACCGGAAAGCCTCACTGTTTGTGAAAAAGAATGCTTCAAAAGGCCTATGTAATTGCCCATCTTCACTCACTTCCCTTCATTTTCATTAAGCCTCCTTTTCCTCTTTAGAACCCCCATATCCCTCTAAAAGCCTCCAAAATCCTTTTAAGCCACTAAAAATCCCTTTTACAGTTTTAAAACACCCTTTTCTCCTTTACCGAAAGCCAAGAAATTCCTTAAAAAACACTGATTTTGGCCTAAAAATGCCCTTTTTCATTGAGGCTTTAAGCCCCTTTCGGCTTAGCCCTTAGCTCCATTTCTGCATGTGATCCGCGCCTAGGACCAGGCGCTAAGTCCCATCGCGCAATCGCAATCGGAGCTTTCATTATCACCTTTTCCTTTGTTAATGCTATTTTTCCGATGCGACGAGCTTTTGCTCTGTCGACCTCCACTGCAATCTCCGCCGTTGATCTTTCCAGATCCGATGGTCAGCGCTAATCGCATTGCGCCCCATCACCTCTCTTCATTACCCCTCCGATTGTGTATCCACCGTTGACCTCCTTCATAATCCGACGACCCTCGCACGATCGCCAATCGCAAAAGTCTTAAGCACCATCTCATTGTATCCTTCAATTTGTGATCCCCAATCTAATCTCGACCATCCATCCATACAAATCCAACGGCTGAAACACCTTCGCACTCTGCTCCTGAGCCCAACATCATCGCTCCGTTGATTTAATCTGGACCGTTGAATCCACAAGAACCAACGGCCTAGATTCAATCGCGCTCCGCTCATGTGCCCTCCGTCATTTCCCTTCCGATCAAATATCGACCGTTGATCTCCCCTCTGATCCGACGGTCCACGCTAAATCGCAAAATCGAAACCTCGGAGTCTTGGCCCCCTACCTTTTCTCCGATGCGATTAAATCTCAGCTGCTCATTCCGATAGATCTAACGGCTCTCCTTCTCCCAGCTCATTAACTTGCCCCTTTGCCTCCGCTTTCTTTTTTAAATCTCCGTCGTCCATTTCGTAGATCCAACGGTCAGGATTTAATCTGCCGTCGGCCCTTCCCACCTTACCGCCCGTGCATCTTTCCATATCGCGCTCTCATTCCCACCGTTAGATCTCTCCGCCTTTCATCCAACGGCCGAGAATGCATATCGCGTAATTTCTGTGTTCGAGGTTTAATGTTTCAAAAACACGCGATAAAAGCGGTTTTTGGAGGACACGTGTCAGGCAGCGAGGCATATCGCGTTTTTTTGGAAAAATTTCAAAACCACTCCAAAGTTGCACGAGACCAAGAGTTTTCCTCTAAAAACACTCCTCCCCAATATAGTCTTTCATTTAATCCTAATCGTCGATTGCTTTAATCAGACGGCTCATATTATATCGCGGTCTCGTCCATATTACTTTCATCAGACCTTCCAAAAGAGCTTCGTCGGAATATCTCCACCGTTGATCTCTTTCATGATCCGATGGCCCACGTTTAATCTTCCTCTGCCCTCTTGGTCCCACCACCAAATGCGCCCGATCTCCTTCATTTTAACCTTTTTCCTTTGTATTCGCCCAAACATTGAACTTTTAGGTTTTAACACTAAAGGTTATTTCTTCCGCCCAACCTTCTAAAACAACTTCACCGATGAATCTCAACCGTTGATCTCCATCTATCAGTCTAATTGGACAGTCCAGAATCCTCCTCGCACCAGATCTCCATCAGATCATTTTTTCATCATTACGCAACAATTTTCAGCCGTTTTTCCACTACATCCACCAGTTCCATCACTGCGCCACCATCTCCACCGGCCTCCGCAGCAACCCCACCCCACTCCTTATGGATTTCCTAATATGTTTATCATGTTTTTGCAGGTTTTAAAGGGGCGTGAATTCACTCTGATTCAAAGTCACAGACAGTGTTTTTTAGAGCACAGGAAGATATTTTTAGAGCTAGAGATCACAGAGGAAGGTGCCTGAGAAGGTATAAACGCAATTTTCAGTAAAGATCAAGTCATAAACTCTACTTCAAACCTCCCGGCACCATTAAAACCTGTGTATCCACAAACAGATCAGAAAGGAAGCGGCAAAGAGTATCAGTGAGAGATTTAAGGGATTAGAGTCTACTATTGAAGATTAAATGCTTTAATCCAGTGTTTTAAGGAAAAAGATATAGATTGAAGGCCTCGAAAATGATCCAAAAGGCCTAATAAGGGCTAACGCACATGAGACAAGCCGAATCAGTGATTTCACATTAGCAGAGTGTTCTTTCCCAAGAAAGGACGAGTTTCCATAGTGTTTTTTATTTCTCCATCAAGTTCCTGAGAAGATCACTACCCTGACAAGAAGTCCTAAGATTGCCAGAGCATTAGTTGCAAAGTATGGAAGGCCTGAAAGTCATTTATCTGCCTTACTTGTCCCAGAGTACAAGAAGAGTACAAACAACCAGAAATTACCTCAGAAACATACCTCTGAAGTTATTATCAGCCTGTCGAAGACCACTAATTCTTCCAAAGGGTACCGAAAGTCAATACATGGATATTAAAATAGAATGGGTAGCAAAAAAACTTCTCCTCTGTTTTTATGATTCATTTAAAGTTCCATCTACCTCTACTTACATTCTCTCGGCTATAAGAACTCATAAAAAATGCATTATAAACATTGGTTAACCGTGGATTGTAAGTTGTTTCATTGAGATAGAGTTCTGTGTATTCAGTTGTAAAATAGGCTTTGGAGATGATTTCTAGTTGATGTCAAGATGTTTGAACAATGTTGTATATGACTGGTGTTGCTCTTTAATATGACAAGCATGTTCATTGGATCCTGATTTAAATCGGTGGTGAAGCATTCTATCCTTTATTTTTTTCCTTCTTTTATGCATCACATTTCATTTCTCTGATAAGAATCAGAAATCTAGCTTAGGATTTACTCCTATAAAGTACCCTAATGCTACCTGCTCTTCTTATCTTTTATGTTTTCTTCTAATCGTGCAATCTAAGAACAAATTCAATACAATTTAACCAGTATAGTTGTTAGTCTTCTAATGCTTACTGATGTATGAATTTAGAGTTTGTTTTTAGATGTTATTGTATGGTTTTAATTGAAATAATTGGGAAATTGGGAGATTTAGAGTTAGTTCTATCTCACTAGTGTCCTTTTCCAACAGTTAATCTTTCCAAGATCCCTTGAGTTGAAGGTCAAAAGCAGAGAAGGTTAAAAGTCTTTCTCTAATCTTAGATTTTCACCTTGTGTCAACCTTAAATGTTTTCTATTGTCTGAAGAGTTAGCCTCATTAGGAGTTTGATCATAGATGGTTAAGGCATGTCCTATCTCTAGATTTGCTCCTAAGTGGTCACCTTGGAAGTTTTCCTTGCCATTCACCTTCATTTCCTTATTATTTCATCCCATCACTATCATCTTTAAAGATCCCCTGATTTAGACGACTAGCCCATTTGAAAGCCTTGGATATTGAATTGCAAGTAAACCCTTTTATGACTCCATTTGCCCAATGGTCTTGTGTTTTCTCTGAGTTGTCTCCCCATTTCCAAATATCCTTCTTTATTCACTCCTTTACTTTGTATTGAACCCTTCCTTCATGTTTTCCAACCAAACAAACAAAAAAAACAACCCTTGTGCCCTATAACTAGCCTAATACCTTAAAATTGAACTTCAAAGATACATATTTCTTTGCCTTTATAGAGAGATCCCTCTCTGGATCCGGGAGGGCTAGATCCTGAGATCCCAAAGTGGTTTGATGTTGTCTTGTATTTTGGTATCTCCAAACTTGCCAAAACACAGGAACCACAACATAATGGCGACTCCACTGGGGACTGAGACCATATTAGCCTGAGTTTGGAAGTAAATCACTGTGGTGGACAGTAAATATCCTTCAAGACACTTTAAACCCTCCACCTGGCGACTCCACAGCTCCTTAACGACCCTAAGACTCCACTGATGATCAGTAGGCCTGCTGATTATCTTTGTTTTCACTAGACTCCACTGGGAGACCAGTTTTCATTTCAACATCATCCATTTTAAAGGAAACAAATAGGATTAAGCTTCTTGTTTGAAGATAGTTTGCCTCTTAAAGACTTTCATTGGCTTACTTTATTTGTTAAGTTTGAGGGCCTAACATACTGGCTTCAAGAACAATCCACACTAGAGCTTATCCTAATCCAAACCCACCTGAAATAATTGATAATCCGGAGAGTATTCTTAGGAAGTCTCCCACACCTAAAAAATCAATTATTTCCAGACACATTAATAGAGCTAATTCAGCGCCTGAAAACTTTACAGATCTATTAGACACTCAATTTTACTTTGAATTACCAAGCAAGTTACCAAGAACACAGTCATTCAGTGCTATAGATCAGACAGACCTTGAGCATCCAAGTTCAACATCACATAGTGGTCAAAATATTGGGGACAGAGAAACCCCTCCATCAACACCTCCTGATATTCATTTCATCTGTAACTTGGGTCTCTCTCACCCTAGATCTATTCAACAGTTTGCTACTGGTCTTAGCATTTTTGTCATTCATATACCTGCTGCTTAAGCCAACCATTTACCTCCACAAAACACTGTCATGGAAATGTGGTATGATCCCTTGGTGTTACCACAGCCTTTGGCTCCACCACCCAATGATTATCAGTCAAAAATCCGTCATTTCACTGGTAAAGAGTCTACCACAGCCCAACATCATGTAGATAGGATGGAAGATGCCTTTGACTATATGGAAATTGAAGATGAGACTGTTAAAATGAGAATCTTTGCTCAGAGTTTAGGAGGAGAGGTGAAAAAGTGGTTTAAAGGCTTACCTCCCAATAGCATCAATGATCTTCCCTCCTTACATCAAACCTTCATAAACAAATGGGAAGTCAAAAGCAACCCTCTCCAAATCCTAGCAGAATATAAGAATCTCAAAATAAATCAGGGATAAAGTGTCCATGACTATTCTACAAGATTTAACAGTGTCTACAATGCTCTGCCTCCTCATATGAAGCCTCCCCAAGAAATGGCCTTAGTGAAATATCCTGAAGGCTTTGATGCTGACATGGATTATCTGCTTAGGGAGAGATATTATAACACATTAGAAGACATGCAGAAAGGAGCAGTGAGTGTAGAGGAAAACCTGATCGAAAAAAGAGCTAGAATGAGGGCTGAAAAGAAGGTAACATATAGGGATGACACCTCGACCTCTACATCTGATTCCAAGTATGATAGTCTAGCGAAAAACATGGAAAGGATGGAAAGAATGATGGAGAAAATGGTGATCCAAGTCAACAATCAGAACAAAAACCAAAACCAGAACACAAATTTTAGGAGAAACAATCCCCCAAATAGACAAAGGGACTCTGATCAACAAGTCATAGCTCCATTCCAAGAGAATTTCCTTGAGGAAGATGAAGGAATAATAGAAGAGTCAGAGGGAACTACCATAAATATGGTGGAGGCAGATAACCAAATTCACACCTTTTCCATAGAAGATAATCAGTCCTCACACTCACATTGGGATGAGGAAGGGTTGGAATCTGAGGATTATAGGTTAGGATTTGAGAACGCCATCATGCAGGTCCGAGAACAATATGATCTCAGAAGAAAGAAGAACATAGATACTCCTAAACCAAAAAAATCTAAAATCAGCATTAATAAAAGACCTGAAAAGACTCCTAAAGTGACTACTGAAAGTAACAAGTCAGCAGCTGAGAGTTCTGACAAAAACAAAGAAAAAAGACTTACAAAATACTGATAAACCAAGTCAAGAAACTAGCAGCACTAACATTGCAGTTAATGCTCCTGATAAAACAGCTTCAAACATTGTACATAATGAGAATCGGCAAGTTGATTTTGCCAATAAAACAGTGGCCTACAGAACAGAATCAAACCTCACAAAGAACCAGTCTTCTTTCAATTTAGAAAGTGAGATTGCCAAAATTAAAATTTATGTCCCTCTCTCTGAGCTGGCCACTCAGGATGTATATAAAGGTCAAATTTTGAAAGCTTTAAAATTAGGAGAAAACAACGATACTGTCAATTTAAACGATGATCAACCAGCTCTTTTGTTTGGCCCGAAAATTGAAGGGAAATTTCAGGAAGGAGTTGTGCCTCCTTTTTATGTCAGCTTCAATATCCATGATAAGATCCTGCATAATGCCATGCATGACTCTGGAGCTTCACACAACCTTATGCCAAAAGTGATTATGGAGAAGTTAGGCCTAGAGATAACTAGACACTATAAGGACTTATATTCCTTTGACTCTAGCAGAGTGAAGTGCCTCGGCCTAATCAAATATCTTTGTGTGAATTTAACTCAAATCCCTGCCAAGTGCATGGTTATGGATGTTGTAGTGGCAGATGTGCCTCCTAAGTATGGCATGTTGCTGTCAAGGTCATGGGGTGCCAAGTTGCAAGGTACAATGCAGATGGACATGACTTATGCCACTATCCCTGTCTTTAGCCAGCTTAGAAGATTATACAGGGAGGCACACATGAAATTCATGGTTAGTAGTCCTGAAAAACCTGAGAATTCCCCTCTCTACTCTGTCCACATAGATTTGGACTCTTTTATCCTCTACAATGATGAATTCACAGATGAGCCAGAGCCAGAAGACATAAATGCAAACAACAGAGTAGAAGCCACAAATTTGAACATAATGGCAGCTCTAGAAGTAGAGGAAAACCAGAGAGAAACCTTTGAACATTTTGCTGAATCAAAAAATCAGAGTGAACAAAACCAAGATTGCAAACAACGGATTACTCATCACTCTGAACTCCATGAAAGTCCTAAAGAACAAAACATAACACTACACAATGGTGAACATAGCATTAGGGATGAAACTGATAATGATATTGCAAACAATCCCTTATGGAAAATGAACTTTGACGGATCTTGCACTAGAAAGAATGTAGGAGTTGGGGTATGGTTGCACAATTTTGAAAATAACTATGTTGAGAGCCATGCTTTTAAAATAGACTTTAAGTCCACAAACAACATTGCAGAGTACGAAGATCTTCTCTTAGGATTGCATTTATTGAAAAAACTAGGATCTAAGAGAATAGTTGTTCAAGGAGATTTAGAATTAGTCATCAAACAAATCAACGGAGAGTACACTGCAAAGAATCCTAGATTAAGGGCATATAGGAATGATGCTATGGATCTGTTGAAAACATTTGCAGAGTATGAGCTTGTATTTGTCCCTAGGAGTCAAAACATTATTGCAAATGGATTGGCCTGCGTTGCTAGTTCATATCAGAAATCACCTAGTGACAAACAGATCATTATTCAAACAAAATATAGACCTACAGTGCCATATAATGAGAAATATTGGTAGGTCTTTGAGGGTGACAAGCAGATAGAGGATTTCTTGCTCTGCAGGAATGAGTTTGAGTTATCTGACTCAGACTCTAAATCCGATGAAAACTGTGTAGATAAAGAGCCCCCTGATGAAGAAAATCCATCCCCTGATGCAGAAATAAACATGTTCACCAAAGAATTCGAAAAACAAACTGAAGAATACATGAAAATAGATAAAGAAGACATTGAGGTGTTGCAGTCCAAAGATAAGAATATACCCAGAGGATTAGCACCCCTAGAGGACCTTTTTGATTTCAATGATATGGAAAAGAAACCCACTATAGAACACACTGAATCAGATGTTGAAGAATGCAATATAGGTAACAAAGATAAGCCTAAGATGATTAAATTGGCCAAAACATTGCCAGCGCACATCAAAAAGAAATACATTGATTTATTTAAAGAGTTTGTTGATGTGTTTTCTTGGAGCTATGAGGACTTAAAAGCCTATGACACAGAGATTATCTAGCATAAAATCCCCTTGAAAGAAAACCAGAAACCCTTTAGGCAAAAATTGTGCAGAATTAACCCAGTACAATTGCCTCTAGTGGAAAAGGAAATCAAGAAAATGTATGACGCAGGAATCATAGTGCCTGTGAGATTTTCAAATTGGGTTTCTAACCTGGTAGCTGTAAGGAAAAAGATAGGAGAAATCAAACTGTGTATTGATTTTAGAAACCTTAACAGAGCCTCCCTAAAGGACAATTACCCTTTACCTAAAATGGAGCACATCCTACAAAGGGTAGTTGGTTCAAAGAGGATTTCTCTGTTAGATGGTTTTTCACGGTATAACCAGGTCTTATTACTCCCAGAAGATCAACTAAAAACAACTTTCACCACTCCATGGGGCACTTTAATGTATGTGAAAATGCCTTTTGGACTAATGAACGCTGGTGCAACCTTCCAAAGAGTTATGGACATCGCATTTTTAGAGGAAATAGGGCACTTCATTGTTATTTATCTTGATGACATAACAATTTACTCAAAAATTGATGAAGAGCACCTTAAACATCTAAGAAAAGTCTTTGAAAAGTGCAGAAGGTTCGGGCTATCTTTAAATCCCAAAAAGACTGTATTTGGCCTCCAAGAAGGTAAGCTTCTGGGCCATATTATATTAGAAAAGGGGATTAAAATAGACCCAAAAAGAGTTGAGGGAATACTATAGATTAGCCACCCAAGAAACATAAGAGAATTGCAGTCCTTTATTGGGAAATTAACTTCTTGAGGAGGTTTATTCCCAACTTAGTAGAACTCCTGAGAAATATGACAAACATGCTTAAGAAAGAAGTAGGAGTTAAATGGAATCTAGAGGCCAAAAAATCCTTTGAACTAGTAAAACTTTCCCTTACCCGAGCACCAGTGGCCGAATCGTGGTCGTCTTGCTACGTAAACCCGTAAGGCCAAGAGCAAAATTTCATTGATTTTTTAGCAAAGCGTTGAGAGATGCTCCCTTGAAATATAATATAATGGAAAAACAGGCCTATGCTTTGGTAAAGGCCTTAAAAGACTTCAGGGTGTATATTCTGCATTCTCACATCATTGCATATGTGCCTAACATAGTGGTTAAAGACATCTTGTCACAAGATCCAGATGGAAAAAGAGGTAAATGAATTGCAGTAATACTGGAGTATGATTTGGAGATCAAACCCACAAAACTCATCAAAGGTCAAGGCTTAGATCAATTAATGGCCGAATCTAACTTACAAGCCCTTGACATGAACATGGTAGATGCCTTAGACGAACATGAAGGACTACCTGCTCCTACGGTTGAAGAAAAATTCCAAAACTCACCTTGGTATGCTGACATCTTGTATGTGCTTACAAATATTAATGCTCCTCCTGATTTATCAAAGACAAAAGCAAGGTTTCTAAAGTTAAAAGCTAGAATTATTGCATTTTAAATGAATGTTTGTACTGGAAAAATGTCAATGGTTTATTGCTAAACTTTTTTCTTGAAGTTGATGCAGAGAGGATAAAACATGAGTTCCATGAAGGAGAGTGTGGAGGACATTTATACTGGAAAACCACAGCCAACAAAATCCTTAGGGCTGGCTTTTACTAGCCCACACTTTTCCAAGATGTAGATAAAATGATATTTGTCTGCCATAAGTGCCAAATCTTTGAGGGCAAGAGAAAACTCCTCCCTTTACCATTACAACCTATCACTGTTGAAGTTCCCTTTCAACAGTGAGGCCTAGATTTCATAGGAGAAATCCATCCTGCTTCATCTGCCCAACACAAATGGATTCTCACAGCCACAGACTATTTCACAAAATGGATAGAGGCTGTCCCTTCTAGGAATGCCACAGATTCTGTTATCATTAAATTCCTTGAAGACCATATCCTATCTAGGTTTGGCTGCCCTAGGAAGATTATTACTGATAATGCTGCTGCTTTTGGTTCCAAAAAGATGATTGATTTTTGTCATAGGTATCAGATTTCACTTGGTCATTCTACTGCTTATTAGCCACAAGGTAATGGGCTAGCAAAATCATCAAATAAAATTTTGGTGACCATCATCAAGAAGCTGCTTGAAGAGAATAAAAAATCATGGCATAACAAGTTGGTGCATGCTCTATGGGCAGACAGATTAACAACAAAGAAATCCATTGGAATGTCACCATATCAACTTGTTTATGGAACAGAGGCAGTGTTTCCTAGCAGCCTAGGAGTACCAGTGATTAAATTGGTCCAAGAAATACAGTCAAAAGAGGACAAAATGGTAAGGAGGATCAATCAAACAATACATCTCCAACAGACAAGGGAAGAGGTCTACAATAGAGCCCAAAAAGTGCAAGAAAAAATAAAAAAGTTGTTTGACAAGAGAACAAAAGCTTGTGACTTCAAAATAGGAGACAAGGTACTCAAGTCGAACTCTAGAAGAGAAGATAAGGGTAAGCATGGAAAATTTGACAATTTGTGGCAAGGCCCTTACATTATTCAGTCCACCATTGGTCCAAATGCCTTCTTTCTGCAGGAATTAGATGGAACAGATCTGTTCGAGGGTCCTTTCAATGGCAGGATGCTCAAACATTATTACTGCTGAAATTCAGAGTTTAAAGTTTCCAGTTCCACTGTAAGTACCATTGCTTTGTTCAGTTTTAAAGAAAAAGGAAAAATACAAAAAAAGGAGAAAAGAAGAGGTTCAGACAAGCTCAAAACTTGAACCTATGAAGTCCCAAAGAACGGCTTAAATCAGCTCAAAACCTGAGCCAAAGAAAGGGAAAAGCTAGTCCTAACATGCTCAAAACCTGGACCATCAAATAAAGAAGAAGAATCAGCTCTAACAAACTCAAAACCAGAGCTGAAATGAAGAAGAAAAGTGACTCTAATAAGCTCAAAATCTGAGTCACAAGAGAAAGAAGGATGCTATTAAAGTTTCACCATTTCATGCCTTCACAATTTTGGTTTCAATTTACAGCCAAGTTCAGTTCATGTGAAGCTGTCTTTATGCCATGGACCCACAGCAAACTAGACAGTCTAATCCTGGTTTGACTGTATTTCAATTTCTGTTTTAGAATGTAGAGAAAGAAATCTGCTAGACTGTTTAATCCTAGCATATATTAGTGTAGGTAGAGAAGCTATGAGGCCAACTGTCTAATCTGGTCTCATGGAGGAATAAGGGTAGAATTAGATTAGTGTTTTCTGCTTTCAATAAAAAAAATGATGAAGAAGGTCTGCAAGTCTAAATGCACCTTGAAGAAAAAATGTTAGGACAGTAGGATGGGTAGGTAGATTGTTTGGGAGAATATTTACTGCTGATATGATGCTTTCATGATTTGTAGCAGCTGATCAAAAAAAAAAAAAATATGGCCAAGGATCAGGCATATGGCCTACTTCCAAAGATTATTTTATGAGATTCTTGACACCTTCAAGAAGATTCCATCCCCATGTGGAGCCACTATTAGCCACCTATAAATTTTTGACATAGAAAAAAAGGTGGCTAATTTGGTATCTAAGCCTTCAAGAGAGACATTTTCCCTGAAAATCTATCATCCTTGAAGCCTTTGTGTGTCCTATGCCCTTCGAAAAATCTTCACTGCTGTTTCCACCGAAAAGCCTCACTGTTCTGTGCAAAAGAATGCTTCAAAAGGCCTTTGTAATTGCCCATCTTCACTCACTTCCCTTCATTTTCATTAAGCCTCCTTTTCCTCTTTAGAACCCCCATATCCCTCTAAAAGCCTCCAAAATCCTTTTAAGCCACTAAAAATCCCTTTTACAGTTTTAAAACACCCTTTTCCCCTTAACCAAAAGCCAAGAAATTCCTTAAAAAACACTGATTTTGGCCTAAAAACGCTCTTTTTCATTGAGGCTTTAAGCCCCTTTCGGCTTAACCCTTAGCTCCATTTCTGCATGTGACCCGCGCCCAGGACCAGGCGCCAAGCCCCGTCGCGCAATTGCAATCGAAGCTTTCATTATCACCTTTTCCTTTGTTACTGCTATTTTTCCGATGAGATGAGCTTTTGCTCTGTCGACCTCCGCTGCAATTTCCGTCGTCGATCTTTCCAGATCCGACGGTCAGCGCTAATCGCATCGCGCCCCATCACCTCTCTTCATTACCCCTCTGATTGTGTATCCACCGTTGATCTCCTTCATAATCCGACGGCCCTTGCAAGATCGTCAATTGAAAAATTCTTAAGCACCATCTCGTTGTCTCCTCCGATTTGCGATCCCCAATCTAATCCTGACTGTCCATCCATACAGATCCGACAGCTGAAACACCTTCGAACTCCGCTCCAGAGCCCAACATCATCGCTCCACCAATTTAATCTGGACTGTTGAATCCACAAGAACCAACGGTCCAGATTCAATCGTGCTCCGCTCATGTGCCCTCCATCATTTCCCTTCCGATCAAATATCAACCGTTGATCTCCCCTCTAATCCGATGGTCTGCGCTAAATCATAAAATCGAAACCTTGGAGTCTTGGCCCCCTACCTTTTCTCCGATGCGATTAAATCTCAGCCGTTCATTCTGATAGATCCAACGACTCTCCTTCTCCCTGCTCATTAACTTGCCCCTTTGCCTCCGCTTTATCTTTTAAATCTCCGCTGTCCATTTCGTAGATCCAACGGTCAATATTTAATCCGCCGTCGGCCCTTCCCACCTTACCGCCCGTGCATCTTTCCATATCGCGCTCTCATTCCCACCGTCAGATCTCTCCGCCTTTCATCCAACGGCCGAGAATGCATATCGCGTAATTTTTGCGTATGAGGTTTAATGTTTTAAAAACACGTGTCAGGCAGCAAGGCATATCGCGTAATTTTTGCGTCTGAGGTTTAATGTTTTAAAAACACGTGTCAGGCAGCAAGGCATATCGCGTTTTTTTTGGAAAAATTTCAAAACCACTCCAAAGTTGCGCGAGACCAGCAGTTTTCCTCTAAAAACACTCCTCCCCGATATAGTCTTTCATTTAATCTTGACCGTCGATTGCTTTAATTGGACGGCTCATATTATATCGCGGTCCCGTCCATATTACTTTCATCAGACCTTCCAAAAGAGTTCCATCGGAAGATCTCCACCATTGATCTTTTTCATGATCCGATCTCCCACGTTTAATCTTCCTCTGCCCTCTCGGTCCCACCACCAAATGCGCCCGATCTCCTTTATTTTAACCTTTTTCCTTTGTATTTTCCCAAACATTGAACTTTTAGGTTTTAACACTAAAGGTTATTTCTTCCGCCCAACCTTCTAAAACAACTTCACTAGTGAATCTCAACCGTTGATCTCCATCTATCAGTCTAATCAGACGGTCCAGAATCCTCCTCGCACCAGACCTCCATCAGATCATTTTTTCACCATTACGCAGCAATTTTCAGCCATTTTTCCACTGCATCCACTAGTTCCATCACTGCACCACCATCTCCACCGGCCTCCGCAGCAACCCCACCCCACTCCTTATGGATTTCCTAATATGTTTATCGTGTTTTTGCAGGTTTTAAAGGGGCGTGAATTCACTCTGATTCACAGTCACAGACAGTGTTTTTTAGAGCACAGGAATATATTTTTAGAGCCAGAGATCGCAGAGGAAGGTGCCTGAGAAGGTTTAAATGTGATTTTCAGTAAAGATCAAGACATAAACTCTGCTTCAAACCTCCTGGCACCATTAAAACCTGTGTATCCACAGACAAATCAGAAAGGAAGCGACAAAGAGTATCAATGAGAGATTTAAGGGATTAGAGCCTACTATTGAAGATTAAATGATTTAATTTAGTGTTTTAAGGATGAAGATATAGATTGAAGACCTCGAAAATGATCCAGAAGGCCTAATAAGGGCTAAAGAACACGAGACAAGCCGAATAACTGATTTCACATCAGCAAAATGTTCTTTCCCAAGAAAGGACGAGTTTCCATAGTGTTTTTTATTTCTCCATCAAGTTCTTGAGAAGATCACTACCCTAACAAGAAGTCCTAAGATTTCCAGAGCATTAGTTGCAAAGTATGGAAGGCCTGAAATTCATTTATCTGCCTTACTTGTCCCAGAGTACAAGCAGAGTACAAACAGCCAGAAAGTACCTCAGAAACATACCTCTGAAGTTATTATCAGCCTATCGAAGACCACTAATTCTTCCAAAGGGTACTGAAAGTCAATACATGGCTATTAAAACAGAATGGGCAGCAAAAACACTTCTCCTCTGTTTTTATGATTCATTTAAAGTTCCATCTACCTCTATTGCCATTCTCTCGGCTATAAGAACTCATAAAAAATATATTGTAAACGTTGGTTAACCGTGGATTGTAAGCTGTTTCATTGAGATAGAGTTCTGTGTATTCAGTTGTAAAATAGGCTTGGGAGATGATTTCTAGTTGATGTCAAGCTGTTTGGACAACGTTGTATATGACTGGTGATGCTCTTTAATATGACAAGCATGTTCATTGGATCCTGATTTAAATCGATGGTGAAGTATTCTATCCTTTATTGTTTTCCTTCTGTTATGCATCACATTTCATTTCTCTAATAAGAATCAGAAATCTAGCTTAGGATTTACTCCTGTAAAGTACCCTAATGCTACCTGCTCTTCTTATCTTTTATGTTTTCTGCTAATCGTGCAATCTAAGAACAAATTCAATACAATTTAACCAGTATAGCTGTTAGTCTTCTAATGCTTACTGATGTATGAATTTAGAGTCTGTTTTTAGATGTTCTTGTATGGTTTTAATTGAAAGAATTGGGAAACTCAGAGATTTAGAGTTATTTCTGTCTCACTAGGGTCCTTTTCCAACAGTTAATCTTTCCAAGATCCCTTGAGTTGAAGGTCAAAAGCAGAGAAGGTTAAAAGTATTTCTCTGATCTTAGATTTTCACCTTGTGTCAACCTTAAATGTTTTCTATTGTCTGAAGAGTTAGCCTCATTAGGAGTTTGATCATAGATGGTTAAGCCATGTCCTATCCTTAGATTTTCTCCTAAGTGGTTACCTTGGAAGGTTTCCTTGCCATTCATCTTCATTTCCTTATCATTTCATCCCATCACTATCATCTTTAAAGATCCCCTGATTTAGATGACTAGCCCATTTGAAAGCCTTGGATATTGAATTGCAAGTAAACCCTTTTATGACTCCATTTTCCCAATGGTCTTCTATTTTCTCTGAGTTGTCTCCCCATTGCCAAATATCCTTCTTTATTCACTCCTTTACCTTGTATTTAACCCTTCCTTCATGTTTTCCAACCAAACAAACAAAAACAACAACCCTTGTGCCCTATAACTAGCCTAATACCTTAAAATTGAACTTCAAAGATACATATTTCTTTGCCTTATAGAGAGATCCCTCTCTGGATCCGGGAGGGATAGATCCTGAGATCCCAAAGTGGTTTGATTTTTGTCTTGTCTTTTGGTACCTCCAAACTTGCCAAAACACAGGAACCACAACAGTGTCCTTGGAAATCCCAATACAAAGTCCATGCTCACATATTCCCAAGGCTTCTCTGGTACTAACAATGGAGTATACAATTTGGTATTTTGAATTTTGGCCATTGCTAATTGGAAAATTCTACATCACTCAAAAAACGTTTTGACATCCTTGTTGATGCTAGGCCAAAAATACCCCTCCTTTACCAATGTCGCAGTCTTAGCCATGCCAAAATTTCCACCTAGGCCTCCACCGTGTAACTCCTTAATGAGATTCAACCTGATTGGACCTTAAGGAATGCACTATTATTGATTTTCAAATAAAAATCCTTCATGGATATGGTAGTCCAAGAACATGGTTTTGTCCACATTCTAGGGTGACTTGCAAGTTATCCAACCTTCTATAAAATCAACATATTCGACATACAAATCCTGCATGCTTTCCAACCTTACCACTCCTACTGAAAAAGTGTTGAGTAATAATTCTCTCTTTCTCAAAGCATCCAAAACCTTGTTTGAATTTCCAGATGTATGCTTCAAAACAAGTGTATAAATTTTCAAGAATTCAACCCATTTAGAATGTCTTTGATTCAACTTACCTTGAATATTGATATATTGTAATTCCTTATGACAAGTAAACAATACAAAATCCTTGGGAAACAAATGGTGTCTCCACTTCTTCAAAGCGTGCACAATAGAATAAAATTTCTAATCATATACACAAAAATTCTTCTTATCTTCATTCAAGTTCTCACTGAAGAATGCCACCGGTTTTCCTTCTTGACTCAAAACTACTCTGATCATTGTCGCACTTGCATCATGGTAAACTTGGAATACTTTATTAAAGTTTGGAAGCGCCAAGTAGGTTTCTTTGTCACCTTCATTTTTATATCTAAAACATTCTTCCCCACTATTAATGTCCATTTCAAATTCCCCCTTTTCATTCACTCAGTAAGAGGTGCACAAAACTGGCTGAAATTCCTAATGAATTTCTGATAGAAGTTTGCCAATCCATGAAAGCTCCTCACCTCCAAAGTAGACTGAGGTGCTGGCTAATCCAAAATAGCCTTCACATTTTCATAACCCATTCTCAAACCTTCCTTGGAAATCACAAATCCCAAGTACAATAAATAATTTTGCATGCATGTACATTTCTTCAAGTTAATCAACAACTTCTTCTCCTTCAACTATTTCAACACTTGCCTTACATGTTCCAAGTGCTCCTCTTTGTTTTTTTTCTGAAAATAAAAATGTCATATAAGTATACTACAACAAATTTCCCCAAGAATTGTTTCAAGGCCTCATTCATGAGCCTCATGAATGTGTTAGGGGCATTAGTTAGCCGAAATGGCATAACCAACCACTCAAACAATCCATCCTTCATGTTGAAAGAATTCTTCCACTCATCACCTTCCCTAATCCATATTTGATGATAACCACTCTTCAAGTCTATCTTTGTGAAATATGCAACCCCACTCAAACAATCCATAATATCCTCCATCCTTGGAAAGGGAAATAGATACTTGATGGTTATCCTATTAATAGCTCAATAATTCATGCACATTCTCCACTCACCTGTCTTATTTGGAGTTAATACTATTGGGAAAACACATGGACTCAAACTTTCTCTTATCGATCCTCTATCAAGCAACTCTTGTACCTGCTTATTTACTCCCGCACTCTCTGTTGGAGTCATCTTGTAAGGTGCCTTGTTTGGTAATCTCAATCCAGGAATCAAGTCAATCTGCTGAGAAATAATTCTCATGGGAGGTAGTCCCTTCGGCAATTCGTCAACAACAATATCCTTTAATTCATCTAACAAGGATTTAATTTCTGTCGGGATGGCTTCTAATTTCATTTCCTCTTCCACGAACTTTGGAATTACTAATAAACATAATTTCACCTTTCTTTCCTCAAGTACAAACTCCTTGGATGAACCATAACACGATCTTATTGTTACTTGTGTTAGTACTTCGGGACTTCCTGTTGTTACAACTATATTTTCCAGCATTGGGGTGAGTTTGTATTGTTGCCCATCCTTCCTAAACTCATATCTATTTTCTCAACCATCGTGGTGAACACGTCTATAAAAAACCACGGTCTTCCCAGAAGTATGTCACATGTGTCCTTGTAAACCACGTCACACAATACTTTCTCTTGAAGGCTTCCAATTTGAAAATTCAACAAGCATTGCTCAGTCACAGCCACATGTTGTTCCTTTTGTAACCATGAGAATTTGTAAGGATTCGAATGGACTAAAATTTGAAATTTTAACTTTTCCATGACTTTAATGGACACTAATTTTTTTTTACTTCCACCATCTATAACGAAGTTGCAACACTTTCCTTCGAACTTACGTTTAGTTTTGAAAAATTTCCTTCTTTGTTCTAGTTCTTCCACTATCTTTTTCTCAGGCTTGAGCAGTACTATATGAAACATTAAGTTTTCTCCCTATTCTTGTTGATGCATAGTCACATTTTCTCGAGAAATAGAAGCTTCATTGGCTTGCGTAACTTGTGTTATGGCTTCACCTCTTCTCCCTGAACTTTGTACTTTTGGGCATGTTATAGGGATTTATGATTGGTTGGACAAGTAAGAAACCCTCTTAGGTTGTCTCGGAAACCTAGCAAAAATAGGGGAAAGGAAGGATTGTTCTAAGTATTGACTCTTTCAATAGTGCAAGTAGTAATGAGTCCTCGCGTGTTGATCTGTTGGAGTGGTTAGTAGCTAGGAATCTCTCCTAACTAGCACCAATAGGTGATCACATACACAAAAAGAAAAAATACACAACCTTCACAACATAATAATATCATCAATCAAAACGATAGTAAATGGACAACAAGATTTACTGAATAAACCATTAAGTCAAGATTCCAAACATGAATTAGTTAGAAATGATAGCAAAGATCATGAAAAACAGTTTGGAATAAAGGACAATCAATCTATATTATTAAATGGGAGGAAGATTACAACTAATAAAAGCTGCACCTCCTCCAACTCCTAGCTCCAAAAGTTCTCTCTCAAGGAATATCTTGATAGCATAACAATTCATTGAACTTTGATCCCTTTCTCAATGGCCAAGCTTCCAATATATAGGCAAGTGGAGGCTATGAAGATTACCAAAATATTCCTTAGTTCAATTTGGTCAAAAGGTATAAGGTGGGTGATGTTTCCTCCTATTTTAATGATTTGTGGATTTTTCCTTCTTTTGTATGCTATATTTGTTTAGGGAAAAAATTAATCGTGCTTTAATGCTTTTATCCGCTTTTAAGCACTTTATTTACTTAAAAAAAAATTGAAGTAATCAATTCTTAGCACCCTCTTGATCCTTGTTTCCCTGCAAAAGGTATCAAAGTCCTAGGACAAGGTTATAGTCCACTAGATATGTCTGTCTCCTAACTTCCAAGGTTGAATGTAGGAAACTCAAAACAGAGTAGCAACAAACTGGGCATGTCAAGCAATTTGGATTAGGAAAATACTTGCAGATATGCAAGTTCATTAGGATCAGCATAGTATTTTTTGTGATAATAACGAAGTTGTCAAGCTAGAAAAAATACCTGCCTTTGATATTAATCAATTGCATTGAGGTGCACATATTACTTCACTCTAGGTTATTTTTTTTGTTGTTCAAAATCAGGGCAAACACTTCCCCACTATAACATGGGGAAGAGAACTATCAAATACAATTGACCATTGGCTAAGTTGATGCATTTGAGGGGTTTCTATGCCCATATAAAATCCATTTGGACTTGAATTTTGTGTTGTCCTCTTTTCCTCATCATGGGTACATAGTAACACAATGGAGTGTGCTTGTCAGGGTTTGAACCCAAGTCATCATATGCACTCCCTCTTATTGGTAGAACATTTTTTCTTACATCTCATGTTGATTTCAAAAAGCCCTCTTAAGGGTGGCACTAACATTGCAGGCTAGCCAATAAATATATTCCTAATCAACTACTATGCCTATAGGGAATAGAAGCTTGGTCCAAAAATGAAATTGGTCCAACTTGCCACTAGAACATAAAGGGAAAGAAAGCCCTATTCGGATCGATTATTAATGGGGAAGAGTTCAGAAATTTTCTTCCTATGTAGTTAGAGAGGAAAATGCTAAGAGTTTCTAAAATTAGCGATATGCCCATTTCATAGTGGGAAACTAGATAGAGACAATTACTATTTAACTTTCAGGAACTTATGCTTGACTAGCTGAAAAGTATTGGATCTTTTCATGACCTTGAGTATAAAGTCTCATAATTAACTGGATGAAAAATCAAGTCTATCATTCAAATGTTTGAACGAGGACTATATCACTAATATTAAAACAATAAAAAATAATTTTAGTCTATAGAAAGGTATCACAGTAGCAACATACTTGAATTTTTGGGGTGCTTTAAACAATCTCATCCTGAAGATAGGATTCCAGGTTTTTTGCAGTTTTTAATTGGTGAAGTTGGCTCTAATTTTGGAACTTTGTTGGCTCTGCTACAGGTATCATTTTGCACCAATTATTTTCCAGGCCTTTTTCTTGGACTCAATAAAGGATTTTCATTTTATTCATCCTTTGTATGATTAAACCTTCAATAGAACACTGATTTTCCATACAAACTTTCTTTGAGAGAAACTAGCAGTTCGGAGTAGGTTACAAGACATCCTTCTATAATAAACAGAGGTGACCCCGGAATGTGGAAATATTTCTCCACTTCAGCCAGTGTTAAAGAAAACAAAGAGCTTCTCTCTGTAATCTCTAACGACCTACTTGGATGGCCTATTCTAGCCAAAACTGTGAAAAAGTACCATGACTTTTCCTGTACGTTGTTATCTTGTGAAGGATAATGTTTCTGTCCATTACTAACTTTTTATATAGTCCCTGATTCTGGATACATTAGTTTTAACTTCTCCATATAATAAAGAGCATTAAATATTGTATTCTACTGCACATAGATGATCTGAAAGGGAAAAATTGTTGGAGCATAATATTTCAGTTGTGGTATCAAATTCTTGGTTCCATACAAAGATAAACTTCTCGTTCCATACAAATAGAATCTGCTTGAAGATATCTATGAACCACCTGAACATTAAAAATGTTCAGTCTCATAACTCTGAAGTAAATTTGTAAATAATGTGACATTATCTTTCTTGGCTTAGTGAAAGCTCTAATGTTCTATCCTATTTTCCAGTCTCAAAATCTCACGAAAACATGTAAATATTTTGGCATTTTTTATGCCTAGCTTCTAAAATCCCTAGCTTTCTATCTTCCTTTATGTAATTTGAACAGAATACCGTCAAATACTAGAATAATCAATGTCCATTCTCCAGAAAATTTGAAATATGCAAAACTGAAAGAGAAATCATTCAGTCAAACTAATCGAAATTGTAGGGAAATGTTTATGGGATTGCATACTAGGATTTTATAAGCAAGCTCTTGAGTTCATTTCATTGCAGGGAGAGGGATAACGCAATAGCGGCAATGTACAAAGAGGCTTTAAATCTAAAGGCGAGATTATTTGAGCCATTAATATTCTACATAAATCAATTATAATTTAAGTAATTATTCATTATTAAAGTGGGATTTTATATAAATTATTTATTTATTAATGTTAATTTGTAATTTTTAATATATTTTTGTTAAAGAGAATTATTTAAATTATTGTTGTATCAATTTTTTTGGTAATTCTTCTATATTATATTCTAATTTTCTTTAAACATGCTCAAAAGATGCTTTCACCTTCCTGTGTGGAGGCTATTTATTTGTATATTCAAAGAGTTTTTATTTAGTTTTTGCCTTAAAAAAATGACTATTGTGATTGTGATGGTGAGAAGGTACTCTATAAATGGAGTTAAGGGTTATTTAGAATGAATAGGAGATTCTTTTGCAGTATCGACTATGACTAGTCTTTGAGAGAATGGATATAGATTCCCTAAATATCACATAAACAAGAGTTTAATCTTGCATTAATTACTTTATATCCATGGAGGTTCGCTAAAAAATGGAATACCTCCTCATATGTGACTTTTATTTTATCTCCCTCTTAAAGGATTTCCAAACATAAAGAATTAAATCTTCATTTCTTTAAAGATGTGGTCTTGTTGAATATACCAAAAACATTGTAGGATTATTTCATTGTGGAAAAAATCAAGTACATGTCCGAGGGAAGTATTCCTCTATGGATGGTTAACAAGTTCATCAATAACTACAAGAAAATGCTTCAATCTATATTTTTAATGATATTTAGTCATCATCTAAAGAGTTCAAGAATCAAATAAATTCCAACCTAAGTTCTAAGTATATGGTAAGCTTGTAATTTAGAGGTTCTATTATTGTAAATTTTGACAACTATGGAAGTTGAGGCAAGGTCTTGGAGGAGGAACTGTCATTTTGTGGAAAAGCTAGCCTCTTTTTAAAGGATATTTTCTAAAATTGAATCCATATTCAATGTTTGTACATTTTTTATCTTTGAGTTTGGTTTCCCTTTCGTCCTAGAGATCAAAGAAAGACATGCAATGTATTATGACTTTATTAGGGTTTTCAGAAAATTCAGAAGTTACAAATTTCTCTTGTTTTTTTTGTCCTCATCTTTCATCTCAAATTTCATTGGCCTTTCCCTCCTTGGATGAACTGGTGAAGGAGAGCCTTGCCTTGACGATGAAGGAACGTCAAACTGATGTTGAGAATATCTGAATCCATTTGCAGCGTTAAAATTTAGAGACAAAAGGGTATTTCGAATTTTAACATTGTAGATGGATTAAAAGACCCCTTTGTCTATAAATTTTAACACTGCAGATGGATTCAGATAACCCTGCAATTAAATGAAACACTTCAATATCAAAATTTCAATTTTCCATTTCCAGAGTGACACAATTAAAAATTACTAACATAAATGACTAATTCATATACTTGTTGTACTTATTATTTGGTCATATTTTTATTATTGGACTATAGTAGTCATTTATGCTAATCATTATTAATTTTTTCACTTATTATCTAGTCATATACTTTAATCCTGGACTAAATTAGTCATTTTAGTTTGGTCACTTATTATCTAGTCATATATTTTATCCCTAAACTAAATTAGTCGTTTAAGTTATTCATTTTTAGTTCGGTCACTTAAAATTTCTCAAATCTAGTAGTAATAACCATGAAATAATTGCAGTGACTAACATTTTTAGTCACCTAGTCACTAATTTCATCATTTTCTACTAGTGGTTGAAAGTCATATCCGACAAATTTTAAAAATGAAAATAAGTGCTCGAGTGATAGAGAACCACTGAAACATGTCCATACAACTCTAAGTGTCAATTGTTTTCTACTGTTGGTCATTGTTTCCACAAAATCTAGTAGGCCTAGTGTAAATCTGCACTAATTTGAACCAAACCTTAGGAAAATAGAGAAAGGGTTGTCATTGTTGCCTCAACAACCTTTATCCTATTCTTTAGTAGTATTTTACCACAAGGGGAGCTTCCCTAAACTCACCTAAGGAATGTTCAATGATAATGAATCAAGGTTATTGATATGAGGTCTATAAGATGAGATATAATATTGGTGGAGCCTATAGCGCCTAAATATCCAATTCCATAGTTCTACTCTATTTCTAGACCAATTGGAGGGTAGTCATAAATACGGATTTTGCAAATTTATAATGATAAGTTAAACAATATCATATAACATGAAAGATAAAATTTCTTTCAATCAATAATCAACAAATGGGGCAAGCCCTTGAAATAAAGGTTTAGTTTTTAAGTATTTAAATGGAGTTTTTTGCTAAAAATGTGCATAAACAACAAACTAAGAATGAAACCATCCCCAATAAGGAGGGTTCAACATGCAATAATGGTATATTTTTCTATTATATTGGTTATTAATATGTTTTCTACTTTAAGAACCATAAAACATTAAATTGTAATTTAACTTTAGGCAATTTTCGATATAAAACCCTAGACGTAACCCCAAGTATCTAGAAAAAAAGGAAAAATGAGGAGAAATTTTATCATTAAGATGGGTAACCAACACAATTCAGACTAGTGCATTGTTCTAAATTGGCTCGATGGAGTCTTGTAGGGAAAATTTTAATGAGAACGACTTTGTTAGAGGATGACTAGGTCATCCACTTTTAAAACCCTAGTGATTTTCCTTGTAAGGGAAGTATTTAATTTTAGGGAATACACACTCAAAGTTTCCTTAAAGGTTTCAAGGAGAAAAAATATGCATGCTATAAAGGATCAATATTTCAACATAGTTTTAGTGTTTAATCATGGCATAAAATAGAAACCTTACTACACAAATACAATATGAAAAATATAAAAAATAGGCATTATACTTATAAAACTCTCCAATGGAAAAAAATCATTCAATCCCATAAAAACATCTCCATGCAAAACCATCTCCAAGAAAACTCACACCATGAAAATATTGCATTTAGACCCAAAATAAAGATAAGAGACTTGTTAAACACACACAAATAATAGACACTAGATTAAGATAAGTGTGAGATACATTTATATTCACAAAATTATACATCTATAATACATTGTTATGATCAATGGATTCATATTCCAAGATCTCTTGGACTCCCTTTGACTGTTCAACTTCCACACCATAAGCCTTAGTAGATTAGGTGTCCAACATCCCCCCTTAATCCAAAGGGGTGTGTATGAATCCAGGAAGAGAGTTGCAATACAAAAGGTGCAAAAATGCATGGCAACACTAGTACGAATATGCTCTAAGATGATGGCATAAAGTGGGAGAACTCGAGGTCTCAACTGGTGGTGGTTTAAGGATTCCCACCAACATTAGAAAGCTTAGTGTAGTTCCTAAAAGTGCTCTTCCAAATATGGCAAGAAGTTGAGGTCTTCTGCTAGAGGAAGTGCTCCCTGTTGTTTTGATATGGGAGACCATTGGGGTCTCAACCTCGAATGCTTAGTGTTGTTCCTCAAATTCTTCCAAACTAACAATAAGTTGAATTTTTTTTCTAGAGGAAGTGCTCCTTAATGCTTTAAGGGGGAAACCATCAACCTCGAAAATTGAGGTCTTCAAACTACCAAGAAAAGGGAGAAACTCAACCTCAAAAGGAAGGTCTCAACCTGCGCTGGTTTAAGGAAGACCACCAACCAAAGTCATGCTTAGGGGCTTCTCTATCTCTAGCTACAAATCTGAATATGGGTATGGCTGAATTTGGATCTAGGCTTGGGAAACAAGTTCAGGATGTGGCTTAGGCTTGCTTGATGTGACTTTGAAGCTGGTAGATGACCATTAGTCCCCCCGCCTATTAGATACAAGGTGATAAGATGAATAAAAATCAAGTGAAAGACATTTCAATACTAATGATTTTTTTTTTTGATATGAGTGAAATATCTTCTTGGTTGTTGAAGCCCATTGCCATGAAGTGATACATCCAAGGTGAATATTTATTCTTATAGGCGGTTTGTTTTTGAAGCATTTGTTTGAATAATGAGTGTGCTGACCAAAATGATTACATGGGTGAAGATTAAAATATTGATCTTTCACATGGCCAACTCTGTCACAATGTTATCATTTCACAATATGTGGTTATTTTGAAAGAAAAGCAAGCTCTGAAACAAGTGAAGATGAACCACTATGAAGAAACCAAACACTTTGAAATTGAATGGGATTGAAATAGTTTGGAGTATAAAAGGACGCCTCCTTGTCATATCCAAGGCATTTTCTGTGCTTGTTGCTGACAAGCTCTTCCCAAGGTCTGATGATAGGCTTGTGAAGTGTAGGTTGGATTTTTTCATATGGATGCAACTTCGCTCTTTCAATGAATTGATTAGTTATTGGTAGATGATGGGATTATGTCTCAAAAATAGGATTGTTCTGAATAAAAATAAGCTCAGAATGTTGTTTTTTCAACTGTAACTCATGTCCTTGTAACTATGACTCAAGTTGCAAAAATTCAATGTTTTCTTGTGCATCTTGTAGACATATCCGAATTTCAGAGAGAGAGTCTTTGTTGATTTGGATTGTGTTTTCAGTAGCATAGTGTATAAGAGTATTGAGGAACTCTAATACTTCACCAATTAAAGTCATTTCACAACAAATGCACCAATATTGCAATAAACAACCAATATGCAACAATTTTAAGGTAGCCAATACAAATGCCTTTTCTCCCCCATAGAGAACTGTGTTTATATGAAGTGCAGAGAATACACCAACAAAAATTCTATTTATAAATAAATACAATTCTATAAACAATGTTGGTGCAACCATATGGCTCTTCTTATACAAAGCGAAAGAATGTTCGACCCAAAAAACTACATATGAATCCAAAATTAATGTTTGACGTAGATACCAGGGTCTGCAACTTGAAAACACAAAAAACGACACCAAATCAATGCACATATATGTGCATGCATTTCCACACAATCACACTGTATATAAACACATTTACTATGCAACCCATCCCACAAATATATCATCGCTCCAACACATAGAGAGATACCATCAACACACATATAAATATGATCTTCAAGGAATAAAAGGCTATTCAATGTTCAACCAATACTTAGCAGTGCACATTAGATACCATGGTTACCAAACACATGTCCTTCAAAGTGATATTCAACGTACAACAAGATAGTTCCAACGCAGATAGCATATATACTCACATATGAACCAGTGGCAGAGGCATATGAATGAACCAACACAAAAAGGACATGAACCAATGTACCATAATCAACAGATTTTTTTTAACACACCTTTTTTTACCTTCAGTTATACTAGATGCACAACATTCACTTATATCATGACATTTGATATATAAAGAGCCAACGAATTTCACCATGATAAGAGTTCACCGTATCATAGAAAATTCAACAATATTTATTTACATTCAATGCAGGTCTTTACTTACATTCAACATATCACATATGTAATTCAACGTTCTTTATTCTACTGAGTTTAACCTCCACGCACATATAAATTTTAACGGGAAACCTTACCACAACAATGCGTACCCATCATAAAATAAACCTAGAGAGCTCATAGTATTCAATTTAATGCACGACCTTCAATACATATGAATAGTTTAATTAAAACAACCCTTTCAAACCATTGCAGAGAGAATGAACTGACCTAATCATTGCTTTAACACAATTGAAGTATTGATGAACTTGAGCTTACGACATACAATCGTGTGACAGAAATATTAGGGTTTGAGGACGCAGCTAAAGGGATGGACAATGTGGAAACGGATAAGAGCATGAGACATGAGCATTATTTTACTTTGGGATGTGATGAAAAAACTATGTATTTCAAAGGTTGGGATAATGGTAGAGAAACGATCATTTAGAAATGTAATATAATATGGTGGACTCAATTAAGTAATTTTGTCTCCAGGTTTCGAATGAATGTGATGTAGATAGGATTTCCTTATTGGCATTGATACTACCCATCTCATAACAATGGCATGACCAATATTTTGCTTTCCAGAAATAGTAGGGATTCTTTGCATAGTGCTAGCTCCGATATTGGATTGGATTTTTTTTTTAATATAGTTTGGCTCACTATGATCTAAAAATATAAGAATAAAACGAGATTTTCAATCCTTGAATAGTAAAATGGAAGGAAATACCAACAACATGACAAAGGAGATTGCATATATGAGTGACTTGGGGATCATTTATGGGTTGCTCATTTAAGTATTTGTGCTATATCTCTGGTGCTCAACCATGCACAACGAATTTAGTTTGAATCCATATGGCCTTAGGATTCACAATATGGATACCTCTCCTCACCAGTTTCACCCTTAATAATTCTGAAAGCACTTAAGACATTACAGGTCAAAGATGGTAGAAGCAGGTAGAGCATTAGGTGCTCATGCATGAGCGGAGGTCGAGACAGGGATGGAGCAGAGGGAATAAACACATTTGACAAACCAACAGTGTAATTGTAGTAGGATATGTAATTTTTAACTTCTTGGTACCGACAAATTGGGTTGATAGGAACTGGTTTTCTCTAAAAATAGTAAGATAAAATGAACAGTTGGGTGCAGAGGAACGTGATGTCATGATATAATTATATCTACTAGAGGTTATACCAAGCACAATTATGATATCTCAGAGAAAAACATTGCATACATGGTTGCAGAATGATAGACCTGACGACATTCAAGTCTAACAATAGATTCAACATAAAGGTCACCAAATCGAGTTGCTCAAATTGGAGCAGGGCAGGATTTCGCCCGCTCTGATACCATGTTAAACACACACAAATAATAGACAACAAATTTGGATAAGGGTGACATACATTTCTATTCAAAAAATTATACATTTATAATACACTCTTATGACTGTTGGATTCATATTCCATGATCTCTTGGACTCCACTTAATTTTTCAACTTCCACACCATAACCCTTATCGTATTAGTTGTCCAACAAGACTAATCAACACTATTAGGAAGAGAAGAGTGAATGAATGTGTGATGATGAAAATTTGAATAAGGTATCCTTTATTAATATGAGGAATAACTTGCCTTATTTCCACTAACTTGACAAGAAAATCCCTAGAAAAATTTTTCTTGAGTGTTCAACAAGCGAAAGGTCATAATTTGACCCTAATATATCTAAAAAATATAACAATAAATGCAAAAATATCCCACAAGTGTGGGAAAATAATGCCCTCCACTATGATGCCATCCTCCATAGATGCTCAATATGGAACAAGCAAGTTACAATTGAATCATGAGTGCTCCATACTCCAAGGATAACTCAAAGTACAATGGTTATGCCTCCAAAAGTGCATGTAAAACCATGATGTCATCACCAAAGTGCCCTACGTCAACCATATAAGGGAAAAATGGGTGACATGGCATCATCATGCTCAAACTTAGGGTTTTACAAGTGATGTGGAAGCCCTCCCTTGTCATCTCAAGGAGACCTAATCATCATCTATGCTTTGGAACAAGTATCATCCATTAAACAATTTCAAGGCCAACCTAGGGGCATCCTAGGTCCATATGGTCACATCATGAATAAATCCAATACCAAACCATCAATGGCTTAGAATTTTAGCATATGGGGGTACTCATGAGATTCAAGTACTACGTGGAATCATTTCATATCTCAACCCTCATCTATCGAGTGGAAACACTACATCATCAAGGTTATATCTTCTCTCTAGACTGGGTACAATGACGTCTAGAGTGCCACTGAATGGGATGAATATAAACTTTCTAGGGGTCTCTATTGTTGTGATAATACCATCTTACAATACCCTCTGAAGAAAACTTTATATCAACAATCATTAGAGATAATAACCATAAATGTATCATAGTGGACCATACGTAATGTTAGGGGTGCAAGAATATTTTAAACAAAACTAAACATCAAATATCTAACTAGATTAGAACATGCAAAACAAGTTTCTTCTCTTACATTAAAGGTGACTAGATCAACACAACTATTATGTGTTTGCAGCCCACAAGGGAAAGTGACATGTTCTGGGTTAGCCCATCAATCCATAAGCATGGGTGATAATGATGTTTGCAAAGTGGTAAATACTTTAGGCTAGGTGCCATAGCCATGAGACTAGCTAATGAGGGTCTAACATCTTGAGTGCATAGATGTAAGAAGGGAGAAATCATGGAGGCATGATTTAACCCTTTCCTTGGATGCTTTGTTTACCCCTCTAGTGAGCCCAAAAATGATTTTAAGATGTTCCATTACACCTTTATGATGAAGCAGATTATTGCTTATCAGGGTTGGGATAATACACATGTTCCTTTCTTTAGATGAAACATTAAATTCATGAGGAACTAGGTAATAGATAATGACGAGTGTAGAACTGATGCTAGGATTTTCCCACATGGTAAATAAATGTCCCAACCATATTTTTCATTTTTTATTTTATTTTAATGTGGATTTCTATTTGTTTATCTTTCTTCTGGCTGCATCAACCTCCAGGGCTAAGTTGATGGGCCCAAAATCAAGGATGAGGATGAAGGGTGCCAATCCCAATGACCGATGACCAACAACTTGAATAATGGAGATGAATAAGAGGGAGAGTTGGAAAATGGTATGCATAGATTACCTTAGACGCACTACATCAATTAGTGCCTCCCTAGCAGTTCCCTTCCTAGAAACCTAAGGTCTCATAAGAGGTCCCGCTGGACTAGAGTGAAAGACTAACCTTCCAAATGAAGTGAGGGAACATGAATATAGTCGAGATTGGCTAATTATCCAATTTATCCCCATGATCAATATCAATATTTCTCATCACATTAAGTGAAAGAACATGATTGAAAAAATGGTTAAAATACTTGCTAATATATCGCTTACCTTGTTTACAGAAGGAATGTCAAACGGAAATAAATATAATCAGAGAAAGAACTAGAGGCACTTAGCATCATGTTATATCTTGATCATATAGGGTTATTGGCTAGTTGATTTTCCAAAGAGGAGAATTTTTTTCTCCTATGGGTTTACCCACTTTTGGGTGGATAACATGCATACAAATTTCATGTCTTGGTTGGATTGCTTGTGCTTCTTGATATGTGTGTTTTTTTATTGAAGCGTCGATGTTTTAAGGAGTAAAATTAAGAAGAATAAGCTCTTTTCAATACAACATGTATCTCATCCGATTGTGTGTAGTTGAATTTTTATATTTTAGATAAAGTTGACCTTGTAATATAATATTTTTCCAACTAAACAGAAGGAACTGGAATTCACATGTTATTAGAGACATATGGTGGAAAAACATTTCTAGAGAATTAAACTTCCTAGATCAATTATCAATCCTTCCCCTATCATCTGCAAGCATTACATAGATTTTCTTTATCATTTTGGAAAAATATACTACTTTAAAGCACCTAGAAAACTTACTTATCTTCTTGGTATGGAGATATGTTTTCCCCTACACCACAAACATCTAGTTAGGTATTATTTTTAAAATTTGTTTTTGATGAGGAGTGATGCATGTGTAGGACTATTACCTGTTCGACTTCCCATTGTAGATTCCATTGATGATGAGATTGCTAATCAAATCCTATTTGATTTATGACAGTCTATTAAGAAAAGAAGAAAAAATTATTTTGCCCAATTATTTGGAGGTGTGTTTCTAAATTTTTCTCATTGTAGTACAAAATGTTGTTGGCTTATCTTTAATATTCAACCCCAGCTGGAGAACCTTCTTGCTTTTCTTCTTCCTTTTTAGCCTAGAACAACAAGAAGAAAAATGTTGAGGTAAGACCATTATGCTTTACCTTATTGAAATTCTTATACTAGCCTATATGACTTGCATATTTTACATATAAGATCCTTGAAATATAATGTGAGGGAGAGGCACTAGCGACCCATTTAAACATATACCTCCATCAACCTTGGATCCGAAATGTGTCAAAAAAAACTGTTGACTTGTGAAATATTCCTTTGACATGGAAAATTATAGCCAAAGAAAAATGCAAATTAGGGCTTGAATTCCAAGGTAGTGATAGATTAACTTTCCAAACTAGAGGCTTAAGTAAAACTATAAATTTTATAATTTCTCTATCAAGCCCTGAAATGTTTTCACTTTATAGAATCTCTTGATAAATGCAAAAAAAAAAATCTTCATTCAAATGCAAGGAATAGAAAATCATAAGAGCCACATGCAAATAAAGCAGGTCTAGTCCTTACTTTTTTATAACCCTTTAAAGTGAATCATACTTATGTATTGTGATATAGCATTCAACTTTAGCTCTTGCAGTAGGGATTATCATTCAAAGAATACCCTTTCTCCATTTGGTAGATTTGGGTTGCTAGGGTGATATTTGTTAACAAGTTACCTTACATTTTTCTAATAAATATTAGTTTCTCCATTGAACATTGGTTTAGACCAACCAAAATAACAAAAACTCCAATTTACATATAGGAAGCTAGCTAAGCTTTTGGAGAGTGGCGTGGCACTATTTTCAAGAACAAAGTGAACATGTTTCATAGAGCCCATTTCAAAGCATTTGTTTCAGAATAAATTGGTAAATAGGCTTCAAAGCATATGTTTTAGAGAGCCTGTTTCATGAAAATATATAATAAACATTTAAATTCACATCAACCGCTATTGAATGTACACAATACACACCAATTTATATGCATTAGATGGTGAAACTTAAATAGATAAATCTATATAAGCAATTCTGATTATTATAACCCCTATCTTAAAACTATCACCTAGATATATCATATAATCTCTTGTACAATATTACAAGAAAAGGCTTCTCAGTTTTTCAAACTTTGTACATATCGTTAAGAAACATGTTTCAAAACACCTATTTTAGAACCAGTTGCTAAGAATGATTTAAAAAATTACTTCTCATAACAACGCATGTTTTTTTTCAAATTTAAAATCTATAACATCTATGTTTTCCTTTTCATCCAAAGATGTAATAGACATTTAAATGCACAATAACCACTATTGAATGTGCACAATACACACAAATTTGCATGCATCAGATGGTGAAACTTGCATAAATAAAACTATATAAGCATGTCTAATGATTGTAACCTTTCCCTTAAAATGTCACCCAAAGAATAACATACAAACTTTTTAAGATATTGTGAAATAAAACTTCTCAATTTTTCAAACTCTAACACATATTGCTAATTTGTTACTAGACAATAAAAAAATTACTTATTATATATGAGCCGCCACAATAATTTATCTTACAAGGAACAAGATATGGTAAGCATTTTTCTAATAGAAACTCATAAGAATCATACATAATTCCATTGGATAGAAACATTTATTTGTTGGGATTAAGTGCCATTCTAAAATGTTGTCAAAACTACACTGAAAAAAATTCATGGGGCTACATTTTCACTTGAGAACTAGAAGTTTATTATAAAAATAGCTTAAAATATAATTCAATTAATATTATCACGCCATTGAAAAATTAATTTACAACAACCTCGCATTAATAGAATCATTATTTATTAATAATATGGTCTTCACTTTCACTTAAAGTGCACAAATCCATTAGAGAACAAATAACTTAATTCATGCCATTGATATGTTGAATCTCCAAACATTCACGTGAATCTGAATATACATAAAATAAACAACAAAATTACTAGGTAATTCCGGATAGACATGTAGATTTGTATACTAGTTGTCTATTATGTTAAAAATGGATAGAATTATATTAACTTTTACTTGATAATGCTTCAACAATTAGGGTCTATTTTTCTTCAAAGTGGGTGACATTAGATCTCTTTCCACATTGAATAGTTGAGGATCTATATGGATGTCCTTAATGTGCTCAAACCCTTCGAGCTATAAGTTATTGAATGTAGGTAAATTGAAGTAGAGCAAGCCCATAAAATGCCCTAATTATAAGGATGTGATGGGTCTATGAAAAGAAAGTGTATCGACACATGTAATGAACATATCATGTATCCATTTTTTTATTTTATTTTCGCAGCAACACTCAACTTTTGAGTATGGAACTTCTCAGTTTAGGTTCCAAACACAATTCTTTCAAATCTCCATTTAGACCATTATCTCAAGCCTAATATTTAGGACCCTCTTGGTTTGGAACAACCGCGACTACCAAAGGTAACTCAAAAGTTTCTACCATAAAGATAAATCTAAAAGAAGCATGCATGGTATCTGAGTTTTGTCTTGATTTTTCTAGTATATAGATAAAAACTATTATAATCATTTTTTGAAAGAATGGAAAAAAATCCGTGAGAAAACAAATTTAATTGTAATGGAGAGAAACTCCTTTCAGATATCTCACGTGTTTATAAACATTTATAAATGTATCTAACTAAGAAATAACTATATAGAAATAAAGCTAAAAAAGGGTAATAAATGAGTACAACACTCAGTCAATAAGCCATTGTTGGTCATCCAACTCAAAAGGAATTTGAATTGCTCTAATTGAGGCATATCTGTCCATTGAAATGTACTACATAATTAATTTTTAGTAGCTCATTTGAAGTGAGCTTATTAATATTCTTTATCCTCCTCTTTATCTCAACACTACTTTAGCTTTTCATCTACCTAATTCCTGATCAAACTTCAAAAAGGAGAAAAAATGTTTCATATTTTTATTCACAGAAGAAGATTTTGCGTGAAACCATTTGTAACTCATTAAATTGCATTCTAAGTACACACATTCCTTGTTTAGTGCAAACCATTATTGTACAAGGTCAAAGTTCAAGTTAGATTCTACAAAACAAAACATCACAAGATTTGGTAGGATTTGAAGTTACAGAGGACAAATGAGCATGATTGTTGGCCCGCATCATAAACAAAAACAACCAAAAGAAATTTAATTATGCAATGAAAATAAACAATGTATGTTATACTGGCAATACTTGCTCCTTGTAAAAAGAGTGGCTTAAAAAAAAGCAAAATAATACATTCAAAACCTAATTCATTAAACCTTAATTTCAAACCAAAAGCTTTCTTTGATTGAGTTAAAGCTGCTACCAATGACCAATTTTTTGAGTAACACCCTATGGAAATATAACAAACGTAAGCCTTTATGCTCAACACAAACATGAAAAGCTAAGTGAAAAAATACCATTCAACCCAAAGAATCCCATCTACCCACAATAGACAGAAAAAGTGCATCCCATCTACCCACAATAGATAGAAAAATTGCAGTTTTTGAACCATCACATTTAGGATAAGTGTCATGTGAATGGTAGAGAAAATTAACTATCAATCTCTCATTATATCCCAAACTCCCTTGACAAGGTGAACAATGCCCAAAATACATACCATTAACAACCTCATCAGTTACAACATAGTGCCCTCATCAAGACCCTAGTCTCCTTATCATAACGGTTGACAAAATTCTTTTGTTGGAGGGGCCAAAAAATATGAAATGCAATCCATTATGTACCTGTTGTAACAATCATGGTGGTAAAGAGATAGTTTAATACATGGAAGACCTACACTACATGTCCAAAGTTTTGCCTTCGATCACAGAACTATTTGAAAATTTAAGGAAAATAGAGTCACCCAACTATTTGACAACTCAAGAAATTAAGGATAGTATATGCTCGAACACCTAAATCAGAACATAATAGAAATATCCTCTTTTTGGAATACAATTAATTAGTATCCCTCTTTCACACTATTGCTCCCTTATGAAACACTTGTTTCATTGCATGAGCTTTGCTAGCTCATCCTTGGATGCACTAGAGGGACAAAATATTATTTTATTTAAATCCACTTATTTTATTAATTATATTACTTTGCACTAGAAGGACAAAATATTATTTTATTTAAGTCCACTTATTTTATTAATTCTATTAATTAGATATATTGGACCATAATTAAACCTGCTCATTTGGTTCGTGGCCCTAGACACTGATGAGTAAAGAAAAGTTATCTACATGCAAATCTGAAAAGATTCAAAAGAAGAGAACAACAAAAATGTTCTAGAAAACAATACCACACTTTTATTATGAGGGAGATACAAGAATTTTATAAGCAATGCAAACATTCTCCTTATTAATTACAAAATATATTGCATAAAAACCAAATACTTCATTAGATAAAGAAAATAAACTGAGATGCTTCCTACTTTATTAGTTTTATATGTTTTCCTTCTTTTTTTGTGTGATGTTTCTAAGGAAGGAATGTATTTTTTCTTGGTTTACAAATCAGTTAGATGTTTATATTTCATGTGTCTTTCTTGGTTGCACAATTCCTCAATGTTTAGAGTTGTAAGCGTCCTTTCTTCCTCCACCAAATGAGGAAATGTGTGCTTCAATGTTTCTACAGACCCAATGAATGCCTTCTTTTGGGGACTTTGGCATAAAGGCCAAAATCTAACTTGTTTTTGGGTCGTGGATTGGGTTGATGACAAACACAGGTAAGACATCTTCCATCTCATGATTTAGGAAGTGATTTTGAACGTTGAAAATTCATCCATGGATTCATCATGGGAAAGGGAAATGTTGTTTTGGTTAATTGACATGATTTGGGTAGCGTTTCGGTTAATTGACATGATTTGGGCAGTGTTTCTGTTAATTGACATGATTTGGGCAGTAATGATTTAGACCAAGCCCAATGTAGGAGATAATGGGAAAATTTTGGAGGCCATAATTGGTCCCAAATTGGATACCTGTGACGCTCCCCTATAACATCGACCCTTAGAAAAATCATGGCATGGAGTATAAAAATAATCATTGTAACCATATGACTTGTGTTTCCTCTGCTTCCCACATTTATGAGATTCTAATTAGTTGATCTTGCTAGTCGACACAATTTCAATCATCTTGTCCTGACCTCTTGGTTAGATTTCTCATTTTCAAACTTGGGATAGAAAGTAGAAAGTTTTTGAGAACAAGAAAAAACTTGCTCGTCTACCACAAAATCACCCACAATAAGTCCCTTCAGTGACTTCCCTTCTGCATTCATCTTATTGTTGTTTAATATAGTGTCTACACTCAACCCAAAAGTTGTAAAACAATGGATTTGCCCCAACTAAAGTGGCATTATTGCTACTAGAACTTGAGATTTCACCCATTGTTATCATTGATGGCTTTCCTTGATCCCCGTTAGTACCGCCACTAGAGGTTGCATATTCCTTTGGAACCCACAAAGTTTTCTATCCAATATGTCTTTTTGCGACAACAAGTTTCTTTGATGAGTCATGTCCAATTGATGGTTTGTTATCATTGTGATAGGATGAGGCATTGGGTAAGGAAGCACCTGGAATAATATCAATCTTGTGTTCAATAGAGCATGTGGGAGGTAGCCCCATCAGTTGGGTGAGGACATTTGCAAATTCTTGAAGTAGTGTAACCATGACATGAGGTACTAAGTTAGTGAGGTGTTCTAGCTTGACAGGGCAAACTAAACAAAAAGAAACACATTGGTTTAAATTGAATTTCTTAATGGGATCTTTTCCAGTAGGAGGTTGGGTTCATTTGAGAGCTAAGGATCTGAGGACATATGTGTTTTCCTCATGCTGCAAGTGATATTGGTTATGTTTAGCATTATAACCAGTGTGTCGAGACTATTGGTATGGAATTTCTAGTAACAAATCAACACAATCTAGAGGAGAAACATCATATACCACAATATCTTGGAAAGGGCCAATAGCAAAGGTCATGACAAAAAACTAGGAGACAGTAAAACGAGGGCCTTCCTTTTAGACCTAACTGAGTTTATATGGATTTGGGTGTGGAGTGGTGAGAGGGCTAAGGAATTGAACTAGGTCCTGTTCCATAAGATTCTTTTGACTCCTATTGACAAAGATAAGAGTCACCAAGTCATGTTTGAGTTGAAAATAATGGGTAAACAGAGGTGCATCAATGATGTCAGGTTCATTAGCAATCATGGGAATGAGAGAGGGGTCCACTTTGATAGGATTGTCGAGAAAAACGATTGCAAGTGGGGTAGGGGAATTTGGTTGCCCTACCCCTGTAAAAAGAGTCTTATTGGTGTGCATATTTTGAAGTGCTCTACACTCTATAGAAGCATGTGAGTTGATCTTATGAAATGTAGACCAGGGGGTATTGTGAGGTGTGGGGGATAAGGCAGAAACCATATTAGAAGGACCAATAAGATACAAACCATTCATGGTTGGAGAAGATCAACTTCGAGGAACCTCTTTACGTTCCACAACCAAGGCCCGAATGAAGGCCTTGTCCAAGGAAGTACTATCAAAATCAACTAGGGCCTTACCCATGACCATTATAGTGCCAGGGGTAGGGGCTTAGCAATTGGCCTACCTAGTAGAATAGTGGCTATGAAACAATGTCTTCCCCATTTTAGAGTAGCTTTCAATCTACTAGCAGCCTAATAAATCTAATTGGGGTGGGAGGGATATCGGAGATAGAAGTTATTGCTCACACTGGAATTATATCACATAGAGGTAGGGCCAAAAAATAAGAAATCTCAAAATGTAACATATGAAATCACAAAATGTAATAGACTTTAAACAACTTCTACGACAATGGTAGCTAGACAAAAGTAGTGGAAAGTGCACGGAACGCATGTGGCAAGTGCATAGAACCGATGGCACTAGTGGAGAAGAGGTGTACTTTGGACATATATTACTACCTTGTAACTTATATTGAAATTTTGGTGAATTTAAGATGTAGACTTTAGAAATACATGACTACTTTTTAACTTGCATTAAACTAAAAACCTTAGTTGACCATAATTTTCAAATATAAAATATATTACATGAGAAAACTGAAAATTTAAGCTAATCTAAATTTTGAACTGAAAATAATAACATTGATACTAAGAATAAAACCTGTAATGAAATTGTCCAATAAAAAATAAAAAAAACTTCTTTTATTAATATTCATTTATATCCTAACTCATATATCATAAAATAATATTATTATTCATTTATATTCCAACTCATATATTATAAAATAATGCAAAATATATTGTCAAATTAAAATTAATATAAATCATAACACTAAAAATATGGTTATAGTTTTTATTGTTATAGTTTTTATTATTATTGTACATGCTATTCATTGAATAAAAGAATCTCAATCAATAAAAAAGTTAAATACATATCACATAAGAGGCCAAACTTCACAATAGAGTATAAACAAAATATTTGTGATCCAAAAAGAAATACATGCAACATATTAAGTTAAGATGGATACAGTAACTGCATTGTCTTGGGCAGGTGAGGAACTAATAATAACGGGTAGCGATCATGAAAATAATTTTTCATAAAGCTACGTTAAATCCTATCGTATAAATTACAAAAAGAAACAAATCAAAGAACGTGTAAAAGCCAAAATGTCATACATACTTTGTCACTACTGAAGCGTCCTCCTCGTGTGCCTTTTGCCAGTTATATCAAATCGTTGTGTAAGATAATGGCATCCTCCAGTTTCTCAGCCCACCATTTAACGAGCCTTTTCATGTCCATGGAATTTTTGGTGAAAATATCTTGACAAACGCTGTAAATACGTTTAAGGAGGGTTTCCCTACATCAATAATACCTGTTTCCAGTGTACTTCGAAATTCATCTAATTATCTGATTTGACTATTAAGTCTAGCAAGACATACATACTCTATCTCTCTAGTTTTGAACCTATAATCTCTTAAAAAAACACATATTCTTAATCATTATGCTCATACATATAGAAAATATTTAATTTATAATTTCAAAATTTACAACTATTTAATTCTCAATTTCTAAATTCCAATAAAATAAAACATAAATGCATCCAAATTATTTTGAAACCCAACTAATTTTTAAGCCGTTAACCCAATTCCATGGGCCAGCTATACGATTATACAGAAAAGTAAAGTGGATCACTTTAATAAAATAATTAAAGAAAAGTAAAGTGAATCACTTTTATAAAATAATTAAACAAACAAATCAAGGGATAACCGACATTGCACGTATTGCTTTATTTGTTACTGTCAAGCTTTAAGTTAATGAATTTGAGAATCTGCAGTCCGCGTAATAATACTGTTTGTCAAGCTTTATGTGTGTGCTTTTGAGAATACAAGATTTATACAAGAGTACATTTTATATGGTCAGTAATTTTGAGCGTACTTTTTATATGGTCAGTGATATTCAGAATATGTTGTACACTTGACAATGATGCGTGTCAAACTCAAGCATCATGTGAGTGCTTTTGAGTATATGATATGCACAGTCAGTTTTCCATCTGTAGTTAAGCTATTCTGTTACTTTTTCTTTTTTCTTTTCTTTTTTTTTAAGCATATTCTTAAAACCACTCACATGAAATACTCTTGTAGCATTGGTTCTTTAAATCAGCGACATGAAGTAAAGCCACCCATAATAATTTCCTGTTAACTTTGATTCCTTAACCGGTGACTAAAGTTGATAGCGACAACATTAAAGAAAGATATCTACGCACATGAGCATTGATTCCTTAACCGAGTGACACAAAGTTGAGAGCGACGGCATTAAAGAAACATAGCTACTTTACTGTATTCTTCAAACCACTCACATGATATACTCTTGGTAGCATTGGTTCTTTAAATCAGTGACATGAAGTAAAGGCACTCCCATAATAATTTCCCGTTAGCATTGATTCCTTAACCCCGCGACACAAAGTTGATAGCGACGGCATTAAAGAAATTCTCCAGCAAAGCAATGTGTACTAGTTCCTAGGATAGTGATATCCAATCAAAATTAGATTATCACATCGAAAGAGATGAGACGCCCACAGAGATTCTTGGAGGGTGTTTAAGAATGGTCACTGCATTCCAAGATCATAATACTGTCTAAAAAGATATTGAGGCCAAAGTGTCATTGCAAATTTGCAGGAAGTAATGGCTAACCAGCCACTAGGGTTTGGGGATAAGAGTACGGCCGACGTAAGATTGAATTTAATCGATTCAGCTGGAGTGGAGTGTCCAGGAAATCCTCTTTTACTTCATTATCATGTGTTGAAGAAGGCTGAGTTTTTTAAAACCAAGCTTTCCCAAAGTGGGTATTCGGCTAAGCGACCATTTGAAATGAAGGTAACATGTTCTTACCATCCAGAGAGTTACGTGAAATGTATTCAGCTAATATATTCTTATGATACAGACGAATGCTTTAATTTCACGGATGTGGATGAAGCACTGGCTATTTTACCAGTTGCTTCTGAAGTGATGTTTTGTGATTGTATGGAGTCATGCATGCGATATTTAGATGCTGTGCGCTGGAGTACTGAACAAGAAGCCAAGCTTCGCGTGCTGTTGTCATCTTTGAACATAACTGTATTGCCTGATTTAGCTGCCAGACTTGGTATGAGCCAAAGCAAGTCAGATTGCGAAGATATAAAGATGGTGAAGGAATCTCTACAAGAATTGTTGCAGATGACTTGCTATGAATCATCAGAGTTTCGCAGCACTGTGGAGCAACATATATTTGACTACTTAAAGTTAAATCCGTCACCAGTTATTAAAGATGTTTGTAGACATGTCATTTTGAACCAGTTTAAGGCAGAAGTGAAAGCTGTTAAGGCGAAGGGCGAAACAGACACGAAATTGGCTTGTTCTGACTTGTCTTGGCTACTGGGCGTCATTCGGAAGTGCGATGCAAAGTTGTTGGTAACAGTGGTCAAAGAGTTTTGTGAAGATACCGATCTTCGTAATGCACTAGCTGGTGGAGCTCTAGAATATTTCTCTACTAGGTGTGACATGCTTACCATTTTAATTGATGAGATATTGAAGGTTATGGGAAATGGAGAGATAATTACTTCAATGTCATTCCGTGTTGATTTTCTTACCAATTGGGCTGATACAATGGTGAAACTCCTAAATAGTCTTAAACATGGATATGGAATTTCACGGGAGACAGAGGCACGTAGAGTTCGAGAGACATTTCTTAGTGCACTAGAGAAAGGTATTATTGGCGTAGGTGAAACTCTCCCTTTGGTTGAGCAAAAACGCATTTACAGGTTTTGGCAAGATATTTTCACCGAAAATTCCATTAGCACGAGTAGTCTCTCTAAATGGTGGGCTCAGAAACTGCACGACGCCATCATGTTACAGAAGATTTGACAAAAGGCAACCTGAAGAGGCGGCTTCAGCAGTGACATAGTTTATTTCTTTTGTATATTTCTTTATGAAAAAAATATTTTCCTGATCGCTGCTCGTTATTATTATTACCTGAACAAGGCAATGCATTGCTACAGCTAATGTTAACTTAGTCGGTTGTGTATTTTCTGGATGATAATGTTTTATTTACGTTGGATTTGGTATGCAGTTTAATTATACTGAGGAAATATTTTAATACTCCGAGTTATTCTGTAATATCCGAACTCTATGTACGTTGTAGTTTCCCTGGTGACTTGGACTGTTTGGACACGATTGGTTACAGTTTTTTTTGGTGAAGCTTGGCTTTCTTTATACAGGATATGTATGTAACTTTTGATTCCCTCAACATGAATAGCAAGATCAGCAATCTTCCATTGATTTAAAAATATATATAATTATAACTATTTTTTAATGTATTTTATTTATATTAATTTTAATTTGAATTTGAATTTTTTTTTGGGTTATTTTGTAATATATAAGTTCTGATGATTTTGATTTATATTAATTTTAATTTGATAATATATATTTTTAAATATTTTATTGAGTGGAGAGATTTATCCTACACTTAAAAGATATTTGCATTTGTAAGTTTGTTAGGTGCCTTTTTAAAATAAAAATAAAATATAACAATTATGTTTTAAATAGAAAAATAATGTATACTATAATAAAAACAAATGAATATGCTTTAAAGTAATTAGAAGTAAAAAGAATGTGTGAATTGTTTAAATCTTATACTTTAAAAAAATATTTAAATAAACTATATTTATATATCAACTTCATATATATATAGAAGAAAAAAATTGTTTTTATGGTTAAACTTTTTATTTGGTCCTATATATACTCTATTTAGCATTCAAAAATACAATTTAAACAATGTAAAATAACATATTGTATTTTGCACTTTGAAAAAGTTTGTAAGTGAAGAAATTTGATCCCTTTCTGCTCGTACTTAAGATGGATCTATGCTCCAAATATATGCATTAGAATATAAATTGACATGTTAGATGTGTACTTAAGATGAATCTATGCATATAATATATGAATTATGATATAAATTTGAGAGTAATATTATTTTAAAATATATTAGTTAGGATATAAATAAATAGTAATAATAGAAGGTATAGTTTGAATTTTTATTGGACACTTTCATTTAAGGTCTTGTTATTAGTATCAGTATTATTATTTTTCATTTCAAAATTTATATTGGCCTAAATAAGGTTTTAGCTTTAATGCAAGTTAAAAAGTAGTAATGTATAGGTTAACCAAAATTTTAAAATAAATTGCAAAGTAGTAATGTATGTCCAAAATCCACCTCTTCTTTGCACATGCCCCTACCTCAATGCACCTACATCAATGCACCTGACACATGGGTTTTGTGCACCTGCCACTACTCTTGTCTACCTACCATTGATGCAAACCACCATTTAAGCTTTATCAATTTTCTTCCTTCTATTGCCATAGAAGTTGTTTGAAGTTTGTTACATTTTGTGATTTGGTATTCTTGTGGCCCTCTAACTCTATGTGACATGATTTTAGTATGAGCAATAGCTTCTACCTCCCATATCCCTCCCACCTTGAACAAATTTATTAGGTTGCTAGTAGCTTGGGACCTACTCTACAATGGGGAAGCCTCTACTTCCAATGGGTAGGCAAACTGGTGAGCACCTACCCTTGCCACTATAGTGCTCATGCATAGTGGTCATGGGTATGGCCCAAACTAGTTGAGTTTTGGAAGGAGAAATCTAAGCAACCACTATTGACATTTTATTTATTTACACCAGAGCATGTTGTTTTTTCACACCATAGTTCTTCATGTTATATGTTCACCAATGATTCAAGTATTTTTTCATATTCATGTAATATTTCATGTGCTTTTCATTTTACTTTAGGATTATTTCAACCACATAAAAAAATATTCGGAATTGCATGCCTCCAAATCATATTAAAGTTTATCCTAATATGCAAAATACGACTGTGAACTTACTTAAAAGTGAACTTGCAAGTAATTGTAACAATCATCACTTTTTCCTTCCTTATGACTATCTATGGGATTATGTAGGAATGAATTGCAAAATGAACAACCACCATTCTATTTGTTGGAACAATTATGCACATAGTATTCAAAGAATCGCCACCAAAATTATTAGCAACATAAACTCTGTAAACTATGTTGTGGTATCTATGAGCCAAACTTTTTAGGTGCAACCCTCTCCTTTTATAGTTGTGTAATCTACCTTGGAAATATTAAAATATCTTATTTCTTAGCAAAAGAAAAATGCAAAAACTAACAAAAAACAAAGGAAGAACATTGATTGCCTCCCTTCGTTAGCTAAACAAGAGTGATAACACATTAATGTAGACCTTAAAAATTTTAGAATCTTCCCAACATCACAACACATGAAGCATTTCCAATGTCTATGAAACCTTAGAAGTAAACAATCTAGCTCATGAGATTCCCACAAGCTCAAGCCCAATAAAAAGGACAAACAAAAAGGAAAATTCTTGAACTTACATCCTAAAATAGATATATGACTTACTCCATGTATCTATGAGTGATGTTTATATCGATATAATTGTACATATTCACAACTACATTTTGACCCCATAATTGCATTGATTTCTTCCATGGTTCTTTCTTAGTAGACCTATCATAAGTCCATTTCTGTAGTAATTCTTAGATTCAAACTCATCAATCCATCCAAAGACCTTTTCTCTTCCTTCACTCTTAAAATATAGTGGTTGCCCTTTATTTTTATTTGCATCTATATTAAAGGTAGTGAGGCTATTAATGATGTGCAATTTCAGCATTGTTCACCCTATCAAAGGAGTTTGGGCTAAGATGAAACAATGATAGGTAATTTGCTCAACCGTTCATATGCACACTTATCTTAAGTGTGATGCTTCAAATGGTATAATTTTTCTGTCTATTATGGGTAAATATGATTATTTGGATTGAATGGAATTTGTTCATTTAGAGTTTCTAGTTTTTGTTGAGCATAATGGCTTATGGTTTTATATTCCTAGAGGCTGTCACTCAAAAAATTGGTCATTGGTAACAACTTTAGCTCAATCAAACAAATATTTTGGTTTGAAATTAAAGTTTCATGAATTGGGTTTTGAATGAATTGTTCTACTATAAATTTAAGATACTCCTTTTCCTAGGAGCAAGTATTGCCAATCCAATGGAGAATTTTTCTTTTCATTGCATGATTAACATTCTTTAGGTTGTTTTGTTTATGATGCATGCCAACGATGATGCTAATTTATCCTTTGTAGTTTCAAATCCTACCAAACATTGCGATGTTTTTTTCGCGAAATCCAACTTGAAATTTGATCTTGTACAACAATATTTTGCACCAAATAAGGGATGTATATGCTTAGAATACTATTTAAGGAGTTAAAAATGGTTTCATGCATGTATTCTTCTATATGTTAAACTATTAAATGTTATTTCTCCCCTTTTTTATTTAATGAGGAATTGGGTAGATGTAGAGTTAAATTAGTATTAAACTAAAGAGGATAATGAATATTAACAAGAGGAATGACTACCATGCAACATAGTCCATACCTCTACCACTAATTAATTGATTAAAGGTTGTGCTTTCATAATGAAATTTCTCGATACAAAACTCGTTGCATAATGGAAGCTCTCCGCACAAGCATTTATTAATAAAAAATACAAGTGTGCCATGATGTCTCAGACTTTCGTATAGGTTGTCAATACTATCTATTGCAAAATGATTTCATAGTTTGGATCACACCTACAACTATATCGATTCCAGTCTACAAGTGGTAGCATTTATCGTTTCTGATTACAAGCTAATTTATTTATTCGCCAAAAGAATATCGAACTGTATTAATAGTTAACATTACTTTCATCTCTGTGGAATAAATTTCCCTATGCACTCCCTGTAGAAAATATTTGATACCTTGCAAATTCTAATGAGAGCAAACTAATAACAAAAGATACAATATTTATCTACCAAAAATCTACGGAAAGGAAACGATGAATAAAAACAAAATCACACATAGAACACAAAATATTTATGGGGAACCCAACTGGGAAAAACTCCTCTCTACTGTATTAAATAAATAGAGAAATCTGATCTATTACATGAAATTTTCTTCAAGCCTAAAGCTCCATGCAATATTGATCAACTCTGTACAAGCCTTTCCAAACACTAAGGAAAATAAGGGTTTCTAGGAGCTCCTATTTCCTAGCACAAATTTTCCCCCTAGAAAATAGGAATTTCTCTTATTTCCTTATGCAATTCCTAAGATAAATTTCTCTTCTTTCTTCTGAAGCCCATCACAAAAAAACATGTGTACAATAATAAATAAAATTGTGTCTTCATCCAATCTCAATAAGAAATTTGAATTGCATGACTTAATAGGCTAAATTGAGCAGTTGTTGTTGTTATCTGAGAGTTAGCTGAGTTAACACAAAGTCAAAATACTCAACTAAACTCAAGTCTATCTCTATTCTAGAAGTACGGATCATTTAACTAATAAACACTAGATTTAAATCCATTAGATAGCTAATTTTAGCCATCAACTAGTCCACAACTCACTGCATGTCATATAAATTAAATTAAATAACTATAACTCAGTGATAGGCTACGTCACAAATCTTAACTAAAAACTAACTCAAGCAACGATGATATTGAATTCCAATTGGAATAACAAGTCAAATAAGCCATTCCTTGCTACATATTCAGCTCTCCCTCTTATTAAGGAAGGGATTCTTGGAAGAACCTTTTTCATATGGATCTGTCTTCAATTCTACCAAGTTCTTTGCTACTGCAGTTGCCCCCTATGAACTAGAATACTTATTTTCTTCCTTCTGGGGAAATTTATTTGGAGACCCATTGTTTCCCACCAAGCTGTGTGAGTTCGTCACTTTAGTCATAAGTGACATGTACCCTGTGTACTTAGGTGTCTGCTTCTTAATGCCGAGAGACTCAACTCTCTTTTGAGCTCCCTTAACCAAATCCTCTTCTCACTTGGATAAAAAATTCCCTATACTGGAATCTATGACTGAGTGGTTGCCTCCACTCACCCTAGGCTATGATCCTCTTCATCATCTTCATGTTGGTCAACCGAAATTCCACCTAGCTTAACCTAAAAATGAGATGCTCGCTAAGGATCCATCTTGAGAGCTCTATCCTACTCTCGCTCAACCACCACATCTCTACTCTCGGAACTCTCTGCCTTGCTTCTCAAGGTTGCACATGCATCAACCTCCAATTTGTAGAGCTTTTCGATCCTGACACCAATCCGCTTGACCTGTCGTGAAGCAGAATGTTTGAGGTATACCTTCCCTTTACTAAATACTAAATCATACCCTTTGTCTTCAAGGATTATTATTGTGACAACATTTTTAGTCAATCCTAGAACATACATCACATTCTTGAGATGGGGAAAGGAACCCAAGTCCCTCTTAAAGCTCACTGTACCAACTCCTTTGGTCATGTATCTGCCATCATTTCCAAGCTTGATATTGAATTGTATGTGTTTCTCCTCCAAAATGATGAGAAAATATTTATCCTCTCTCATGTGGAATGAAGCCCTTGAGTCAATGTACCACACACTGCCTCGAACTAAGATTGAAATGCAAGGTATCAAAGATAATTCCAATTCAAACTAAGAAGAGAGTTCTTCTCCTCCTTATACTGCTACACCATGCTTGTTGGATTTCCATGCAAGGTCTTGTATCCTTCTTTTCCTTGCATCCATTTTGTCTAGACTTGGTTTTTCTTTGGGCCTTCTTCCCCTTGAATTTATTCCCTTTGCCAGCTAAAGCAAATTCCTCCTCATATTTTGTCTCAGAAGAGACTCCATCCCTTATGGTCCTCCTTATCTCTTCCTATACGATATCTAACAACAGTCTCTCCCAATTAGGGAGCTTCTCTTCCGTTCACTGCATCCTGAAAACTGTGTCGAGATTTGTGAAGTCCAAGAAGAGCAAGGCTCACAAGATCTTTTGGTGGACCTATCTATCCAACACCTCCAAGTTCATCTCTCACTTGAGAAAACATGGATAAATATGTAACAATGGACTTGTTTTTTCCCATGCAAATGTTCCTCAATTTGTCCTTCAAAGCAAGCTTTCTAACATGACTACTGCTTTCAAAAAACTTTGTAAGGGCCTTCCACATCTGGAATGGTGTGTTATCACCCAAACAATGTTCACCTAGCCATTTATTACTAGGTCGATGGAAATACACCATGCAAGATGCGTTTTACCATAGTAAAACTCACATTCACCATAAGAAATAATTCAGTGAACCATTTTCCTAAATTATTTCTCATTAAAATCCAAAAACCCCATGAGAATAATTAAATAAATCATTATTTATTTAATATTCTCTAGAAATAATTATTAAATCGTTATTTGATGATTACTTCTTATCAATTTTGACTTAGTCACCTTAGAATAATTAAATAATCATTATTTTTTTATTATTCTATATTTATCTCCTATTTTCCTTATGAGATAATTATTAAATAAGTACTAAATAATTGTTTCAAGTTCATATTTATCTTAATCTTCACAGAGTGATTAATAAAGATATTTGACCATTTTGGATATCTTTTTCCTCTAAAAAAATATAATAAAATTTTCACAACGGCTAGATTTTGATTTAGTCAATAACATTTTATGATTTTTTAATTTTCAATCTATTCCAATATTTTTTTTTTTATAAATAGAGGGTTTTCTTTCCATTCTTCACCATGGTCATTTTCATCGTCCACCACTTGAGTTCAAACATCTTTTGTTTTCTTTTATGTGCATTTCATATTGAGAGAGAGAAGCACATCGCTGAAGTGCATGGCCAACAAAAGGAGTCATCCCATGAAGGGGGATCTATAGGCCTAATTTTGTAATCGTTCCTCACCGGGTGTATCATTCTTGATTAATAAAATTGATATTTCATATTCTCCATTAGGTTATTTCACTTATATTTCCGTTGTTATATGTTTTGATTTGCATGTCATATTTTTCTACAGTGTTTTCTAACATTTTGTTGTAGATATGAAGCATAGAAAAAACCATATTTTGTTGTTAGGGTTATAAGCCACCTATAAATTAAGTGAAAGGATTTTCACTCACTGCAGAAATACTTCATACTAACAAATGGAAATTCCATTGGTGTAGTGATTCAGAAGCTTGGTGACTATTTTTTCATCTATTTTCATTGTTTTCCCAGAATTTTCATTCCTCTCAATTTCTATTTTTAGATATCTTTTATTTTCTTGAATTTTTTTTTTTTGTTTCTATTGGGGTTTCACATCTTTCCGCAGGCCACAGGTACCAACCGAGTAGGTGACAACAAAATCAGAAGTAGGTCTCCCGAGTGGGAGAAGTGAGAAAAAAACCACTTTTTGGCCTCTTTTTTGCACTCCCCAACATACTATTTAGCCAATTTTCCACATTTAGACACACTTTCTAGGTTAGAAACTGCATTTTGCATTTTTTACGGAATGTTTTTCAATTTTTTTAGTTTTTTCTGAGACTGCTGCCTGTGTGTCTGGAAGGGATTTTGTTATTTTTTGAGCCACCTCTAGGCCTGGATCCAATTATTATTTTTCTCATTGAGGAAGGAAAAAACCCCCTAGGGTTTAGAGTGCACCTCTATCATTTAGGAAGAGAATTGCTGAGTTGAGGAGTCTAGTGTGCAACATTTTCAGCCATTGTTTTTCAGTGTTTTTACCAATGTTTTGCATCCCTTTTAGACATGTTTTATAGCACTCCATTCCATTTAGAATCTTGTGTTGTATTTTCCCTTTAGGATCCCCTTGAGAATAATGCCATTTGAAACTTATTTTCTGCCATTTTCCAGCATTTTCACTTCCGTTTTTACTGGTTTTTTGCATCACTTTTAGCATATTTTTTCCTTTAGATCCTAGTTCCTTAGATACTAGATGTTTTGGAAATTTTTTGTGTCTTTGAGTTTCTTATTTTCCTTAATTTATCTTGCTGGTTGATTTCCTTCTTAGGTGGGGGATTTTGTGCTTCAGTTTCCTATTCATTTTCAATACTATTTACAATTTATGCACTTTATTTTCAGCAGCATTGGCATTATAAAAAAAATTGATAAATCTAGGGGCAACAAATTAGGTTACTCTTATTTTTGATAACTTCTTGTCATGTAGTTTACTTAACTTGATTAGCTTCTTCTTCACTTGATTATAATTAATGTTCTTATCATCAAAACAACTACCAAAACAATAAAGAACAATGATACAAGAGGACACAAGATATATGCGACAATCCAGGTCCAAAACCTCTCCACTTGAAAGGAAATCCCACAAGAACTCTTCGAGAGAGCCCTCCATCATCATGGGAATTTGTTCCTCTTCTTCATTCTAATTTTGACTTTTTTCATTCTCATGGCTATCTATTTTTGGAGGTGCAACCACTACCCAAGTTATGTTAGTTGCATTTCTCGTGTTTTATTGATGATACAAATATGATCATGCCCAATAATTTTCGTTGTGAAGTAGGGATTTGAAGTTTCGGGATGAGCACCAAATGGTTGTAAAAGAGCATAGAGGATGCACTTTTTAAGAGAGAATTTCCCTTCCATGAAATTTCTGGTTGTAAAAGAGCATAGATGTTGTACTATTTAAGAGTCTTTCCCTTCCATGAAATTATTTATCATTGATTTTTATAGAACTAAAGTTTTACTGTCACAGGGAATGCCCAGATGGGAATCTATGAAATGATTTATCATTTCCTTAATTGAAGAGAAATGAAAGGGGAGAATATCCTCTAGGAACTATTAAGCAGAGAAAAAAAGGGCCTACCTTGTTTTGTGTAGGACGATGGATGAGAATGATATGATTGATTAATCATTACGTGAGTTATTTAGAGTATTATGTAGTGAGCAGAGTTGAGCAAGATTAAGAATGATTGGTTGGTTGATTGCGTTGTCTCTATAGTTTTCTTCCTTTGACCTGGTGGCTTCAAAGGTAAGTGCGGGGGTGGCATATATCCTAGAAACCTATGGATTGGTGGAAATTTCTTGAACAATTGATTTTTTGATCTTCCCTTGGTGGGAAGACAAATGTCTTTATCTTAGTTATTTTAGAATTTTCTTCTTTATTTTGTGTCATGGTTATGAATATGTGCATTTTGTGCATGCAGATGTGCCTACCTTTGGAGATAAGCATGTCTTCATTGAATCTCAAGGATCATTAATGAAGTTTCCTTGCATTGCAGATGCATTTGCATATTATTTTGGGTTATTGATTTTTTCCCAAAGAAAACAACGTAGTAATTTTATTTATAGAGGGGGTTCCTATATATGGCTTCTTAGCTTGTACGGGTGTAAAATGGTGACTTTTCATTAGTACCATGTTTTTCAGAGTTTATTTCATAGTATATATCTACTACATTAAGAATTTCATCCATAATTTTACTAAAAATGATGTTTATTTAGTGAAAAGAACACCCCCTAAGCCGAGATAGTCAAGAAGATACCATGGTAATACATGTATTTTGGAGGGGATACTTAAAAAAATAGTTTCACTTCTATTTGTAGAGTCAAATAGAGGACTCTGGTACATAGAAGGGAGAGACACTCCAATGTGTTCTTGATCTGTAGCCTAGTGGAACTGTCACAACATGAACTGCTCATTGTTATGCTTCATTGTTAAGGTCCTTGAATATATGAGTAAGATATTAGAATGTAATTTGGAAACAGTATCACATGCAGTTCTTACTCTTGCTTGATGGAAAATATAAATAAATGTGGAGTCACCCAAGATCAACCTAGAACCACTTGAGAGTGCCCATATTTTGCCAAATCTATAATGTGATCGACTAAGGAATATTGAGAAGTGTGCACATTGCAATGATCTATGTTATATTGTTGGTGGCTATTCCATGTCCAAGTTTGAAAGATAGTGTCTCACTAGAGGGTATTAAGAGACATCCTCTAGTGTTGT